>CM053628.1:50013647-50101400 GCA_028646595.1 Phalanger gymnotis | reverse complement strand
GGAGGAGGAGGAGGAGGAGGAGGAAGAGGAGGAGGAGGAGGAGGAGGAGAAGAAGAAGAAGGAGAAGAAGAAGAAGGAGGAGGAGAAGAAGAAGGAGGAGGAAGAGGAGGAGGAGGAGGAGGAGAAGAAGAAGAAGAAGAAGAAGAAGAAGAAGAAGAAGAAGAAGAAGAAGAAGAAGAAGAAGAAGAAACAAAAGAGAGCATATAGTTTGCCTCAATCTGCATTCAGACTCCGCAATTCTTTTTCTGGATGTGGATAGCTGTTTCCATCATGAGTCTTTTGGAGCTGTCTTAGAACCTTGCATTGCTGAGAAGAGCCAAGTCTATCAAAGTTAGTCATCAGAGATACCGTGTGTCTGTAATTATGTATAATGTTCTCCTGGTTCTGCTCCCCTCACTCAGCCTGATTGTGAAATCCCATAGCTTTTTATCAGTTCTCATCCTTTTTGACCTTTCTGTTGCTTTTGACAGTGTTGGTCAACCCTCCAAGATAGCATCTCCTCCCTTGGTTTTGGTGATGCTGTGTTTTCTTGGTTTTCCTCCTACTTGTCACATTACTGCTTAACTCTAACCCTAACTCTCACCGTGTCTAACCTCAAGCCAGGGCCCTTCAGTAGACTGTAAGCTGAGGGTAGGGGGTGTATTGTTTTTGTCTTTTGAGCCCCAATGTCCAGAGCAGTGCCTGGCACAGAGTATACATGCTTAATAAATATTTGCTGACTCATATTGAATCGAAACTTTCTCTTCCCTCTTCAAGCCTTCCCCAATCCTCTTTACCCATACTCTCAGCTGAGGATTTCAACTCTTACTTTAAGAAAATTGAAATCATTCTATGTGAGTTCCATCTTCTCCCCTTCTCAAAACTCCTACATCAGTAGCATCATGTCTTCCTCTTTCCTCCTATCCTTCAGTCTCAGACAATGAGATGGCCCTTCTTGCCAAGGCCAACACCTCTGTCTGTGCCCTTGATCTCAACTACATCTCATCTTCTGTAGAAGACAGCCCTCCACTATCATCCACCTTCCCTCTTATCTTCAAGCTCTCCATACCTACTAGTTCCTTCTCTATTTCATTCAAACATGCCCTCATCTTCACTCTTAAAAAACTATCACTTACTTCTACCAACCCCTCAAGTTATCAACTTATATCTTTCCTTCCCTTCTCAGGCAACTCCTAGTAAAAGTTATCTATACTCCTTGCCTCTCCTTCATCAACTCTTTGCAATCTGCCTTCTGACATCATCACTCAACCAAAACTGCGCTCCTTAAAGTTACCAGGGATCTCTTAATTAGCACATCCAATGCTCTTAGTTCTCATCCTTTATGATATATCTGCTGCATTTGACACTATCAATCATCCTCTCCTCTTGGCTCCTTTCTCTTCTCTGGGCTTATACGACACTACTCTCCCCTGGTTCTCTCCCTACCCATCTGACTGCTTGCTCTGCCTTCAACTTTTATAGGTCATCATCCGTAGCATACCCTCTAACCATGGGTATTCCTCGAGCTTCTATCCTAAGCCCTCTCCTCTTTTTCTGCTTTCTCCCTTGGTAACCTACCTCATCAGTTGCCATGAGTTTGACTACTACCTCAATGTAGATGACTCCCAGATCTATATATCTACCCTGTCTTCCCTGATGGGGATGATGGGGAATGAAAGAAAGAGCAATAATTAAGTACTTCCTATATGTCAGACACAGTACTAAGCCTGGCAATACAAATCTGAAAGCAAAGACAGTCCCTGCTCTCAAAGTGGTTACATTCTAATAGGAGGAGACAATATGCTTAGGAGAGTGGTGTCAGGGTGGAGGAATGGGGGAGTAGATTAGAACAATCTATCCAGGAACAATGATGGAGGTGATGTGATCATGGCTAAAGAACTGTGTGAGAAAGAAGGTGTAGCATAGCAGATGGAGAGCTGACTCAGAGCCAGGAAGACATAGGTTCAAGTCTCCCCTCCTACACTTACTGGCTCAATGACCCTGGGTGAGTCACTTTACCTCTTTGTTCTCTAGGCAACTCTCTAAAACTACAAACTGCAGAGAAGTTGCTGGCCTGCATTGGGAGAGGGGAGCTCTTTCCCAGGAGCTACCTATGTCCATGAAATGATAGGTACAGTATCTACACCCATGCTACAGAAGTGGGGGAGAAGGAATGGAAGTCTATGTACTACCCTGATAAGGTGAGGGCAGCTAGGCCGTACAGGGGATAGAGCACTGGGACTGGAAGCAGGAAGACAAGTTCAAATTCAGCTTCTCATACTTATTAGCTGTGTGACCTGGACAAGCCACCCTGTCTACCTCAGTTTCCTCAACTATAAAATCAGAATAATAATAGCACCTACCTCCATGGGTTGTTGTGAAGATCAGATGAGGTAGTACTCGTAAAATGTTTAGCGTAGTGCCTGGCACATAGTAGGCGCCATATAAAAATTAGCTATTATTATTGTCAAGATGTAGTTCTTAGAGGAGGGAGTAAAGTGACGTATAGTAGGGCCACTTAGAATAGAGGGCCAGGCAAGGTAGTCCCAAATCACAGTGCTGGACCTCTAACCCTAAATGTATGATTCTGTGATCCCAAGTTAAGCAAGTCTCAGCCACAATGTATTCTCTTTCAGCCCTTACCTGCCCCTCTTCCAAATTTCCCTACTTCTGTCAAAGGCCTTCCTTCCAATCTTCCAGGTTCATAATGACAGTGTCAGCCTTGACTCTTCACTATCTCTGACTCCATGAAGCCAATCTGTCATCAAATCTTCCAGTTTCCAGTTTCACAGTCTCACATCTGAGCCACTCTCTCAACTCAGATGATCGTGGCCTTTGTTTGAGTCCTCATTACTTCTTGCCTAGATGATTGCAATGGCCTGCTAATCAGTCTCCCTGCCTCAAGTCTCTCCCCACTCCATTCCATCCCACATATTGCTGCCAAAGTGATTTTCCTTACATGCACATCCGACTGTGTTACTCCCCTCCTCAATAAAGTCCAGTGGTTCCCTCTTGCCTCTAGGATAAAATAGGAACTCTTTTGTTTGACTTTTCTATCCCTTCATGACTTAAGCCCTTCCTCTATTTCTAACCTCATTTTACATTATTCCTCTTCCCTACACTCTACGGTCCAGTCAAACTGGCCTTCTCTCTGTTCCTTACAAGTGCCATTCCATCTCCTTTCTTCTTGCCTTTGCGCTGGTCATCCCTCATGCCTGGGATATTTACCTTCACCTCATAGAATTCTTCTCTAAATAATAATAAGTGAATGTGCACAGCTTAAGCTCCACCTTGTACATAATGCCTTTCCTGACTCCCTCAAATACTAGTGCCCTCCTTCCCAAACTACCTTGGATTTATCCTCTTTATATTTATTTTATATTTAATGGATATATATTTTATATATCCATTATATAGATAAACATGTATGTGCATATTTGTATACAAACACACACACTTGCAATCTCCCCACTAAAATATAAGATCCAAAAATTAAAAAATATATAAAATATAAGATCCTTAAGAGTAGGGCTAGTTTTATGCTTTATCTTTGTATTCCCAGCACTTGGTGCTTAATAAATGCTTCTTAATTAATTGATTCCTAATAGCTGATTATTCTCCCAAGGCTATGTACTTCTTTTTTCTCTTGGTTAGCTCATTATCACTAATGGGTTCATTATCACTCCTATTTGGATACCGGCCAAACCTCCATATTCAGCTTTTATCTCTCTCCTGAGCTACAATGTCATACCACTGACTATCGTTGGACACCTCTACCTGAAAGGCCCATAGGCATCTCAACCTCAACGTCTAGAAAATAGAACTCATCTTGCCATCGTCTGTAAACTTGCCTATCTCTGTGTGGGGCACCGCCATCTTTCTATTTACCCAGGTTCACAAACTTGAAGCCATCCTGGACTTTTCGCTCTCCCTCACGTTGCCATAACCAATCAATTGTCAGGCTGGTCATTTCCAGCACATCTTTCCCATCCATCTCCCTTCGGCTCACACAGCCTAATTGAAGCCCTCAACCTCTCTCACTGGAACAATTGGAGTAGCCTCCTCATCAGTCTCCCTGCTTTCCATCTCTTCCTCTCTCCAATCCATCTTTGACACAGCTGCCAGAATCATTTTCTCCAGCACAGGCATGAGCACATAAGGCAAGCTAGTTATATCAGGTTATTTACCTGAAGAAGAGGAAGGAAGGGCATGTGGAAAGAGCCAGCTAGAAAAACTGATGAATATCCATGAGGGCAGGCCCCAACTCCAAAGGAATTCTTCCAGCCTCTGTACTTAAGCTTACATATCTTACTCACGATTGCAGCATTCAAAGCCATCTGGGGTTATTCACTCTAGACTATAACCCTTGGTCTTCTATAGAGTGCGCAATAGAAAACCCCACAGCCCCTAACATCTGCAGGCCATCTGGAACCAGTGGGCTTCCTGGATTGAGTTGATTGCCTGGGATTCTACTCCATGTGTGGTACTTCCCTGAACTCGGCCAAAGATTGGGATGGCAATGATGCAGAGAGTACACAATTTTATATTTGTATGAGTTAGTTTACCACTAGTGGTTTGTATCCTAGCAACCCTGTAGTGAAATGAATTTAGTGTGAAGCTTTATGTTTTTTTTTAAATCCCTGCACATAGCATACCATGTTGCTCTCTTGTTTAAGTATCTTAATTGTTTCTAGGATAAGACACAAACTCCTCAGTTCAGCATTTGGAGCCTTTTACAGTCTAGCTCTAGACTATATTTCTAGATTTTTTTCATAGCATTCTTCCTTCACCCCCACTCCAACCCAGCCCAACTGGCTGATTTGCGGGTCCCAAGACTTGGCCTTCCTCTCTCACCACCGTTCCTTTTCCAAGGCTGTGCTCCATGTTTCTTCCATGACTAGTGAATACTTTCTCCTCACTTATAACTCTTGGAACTCTTAGCTTCTCTCAGGGTTCAGCTCAGGTGCTGCCTCCAACAGGAAACCTTTTTCCAGTTCCCTTACTTGGGAATACTTTCTCCCTCCTCAAATTATTGTGTATTTACATATCTGTTTATATATTGTATCTCCCAACAAAATGTCAACTTCTTGAGGAGACGGACAGGAGGAAACTAAGTCCTAGGGAGTGGAATGGGACTTGTCTAAGGTCACACAGCTAGGAATTGACAGAGCTGGAATTTGTAGCCAGGTCCTCATCCTCCAAATTTCCTATTCTTTCCACCACTGTTCACCCTGCCTCTCATTTGCCTCTACCAGGAAATCTCACTAAAACCTCAAATGCAGTCAGTCAACAAGAATTCCTTAAGCACCTACTTTGTGTCCAGGCACTGTGCTGAGCAATGGGAATATAAAGACAAAAAATGATGCCTGCCCTCAAGGAGCTCACAGTCTAACGGGGAGACAACCTGCAAAAAATTATGTATAGATACTCCATAGACAGAATACACTGGAAATAATCAACAGAGGGAAGGGACAAAGCCTTCCTATAGAAGATGGGACTAAAGGAAGCTAGGAGGGAGAGTATTCCAGGCACAGGAGACAGCCAGGGAGAATTCCCAGAGCTGTGTGATGAAATGTCTTATTAGAGGAACAGCAAAGAGGTCAGCATTAACTAGACGGAAGAGTATGTGGTGGGGAGTAAGGTGTAAGAAGACTGGAAAGGTGGAGGGGGGTGGGGAGGTTCTGAAGGGTTTTGAATGTCAAGCAGAGGATTGTATATTTCACTCTGGAGGCGTTAGGGAGCCAGGGGAATTGGTTGAGGAGGGGGGCAGGGTGACATGGTCAAGTCTTCGTGTTACGATGATCACTTGTGGTGTGATGGAAAGGATGGCCATGGAATCAAAAGACCTGGGTTCAAACCCAGGCTCTGTCACTTACTGGCTGTGTGATTATAAGGCACCTCCACAAATCTCAGTTTCCCCATCAATAAAATGGAAGTAATAAAACTTGTGTTATCTGACTCAGAGGGAAAGAATTTTTATAGGAGGAAACTGAGAGGTTAAGTGATTTGCGCAGTGTCACACAACTAGTAAGAAGTTGAGGCAGGATTCAAACCTGGGTCTCCCTGCCTCCAAGTCCAAAAGTCTACCCACTATACCACCTAACTGAATCATTAGAAAAACCTCCTGATCTTCATGCATCCCGTCTCTTTCTCTTTCAATCCATTCTTCATACCACTGCCAGAGTAATCTTCCTTATACATATTCATGTTATCTCCCTGCTAGAAAACCTCCATTGGCACCCCATTGTCAACAGGATAAAGAGTAAACTTCTGAGCCTGGCATATGGGAGCCTACCCAGTATGACTCCAACCTGCCTCTCCAGCCTTATTATTCAATGTCATATGCCCTACAGTAGGGTAGATTTTTTAAAAGGAAAAACTCCACAAGATTTTTCAAATATACACACGTTAATACTCTGTTTCCTTGATGTGAAGGTAGAGAAGTGGAAGAACAATGAAAAATTCTTTGGAAATAAAGATCAGGATTAAGAAATGACAGAGGCTTGTAGACCGCTCACACCTGGATGTCAAGATGCTTTCCGCAAGAAGGGTGTGGAATGTTCAGGGCATGGTACTTCATCATAACTTCATCGGAAATGAAATTAGTTACATCTTAACAACTAGAATTCACTTCAGAGCAAGAAATTTATATATCGTCAGATCATCAGAGACTGGAAGCAAAGATGGAAATCAATAACAAGTAAGAAAGTACAATGATTCAAGGACAAAACTGGTCAGTTACAGCAGCCTCATTTCCAACCTTTTACAAAAGCCATTGGCTACCCCAAATTGGAAATGGACAGAGGTCAAGATATTAAGTCTATCACCATTTCTTAGAGACCTGACTACACTCTAGAGGACCTGACTACGCCATTTCTTCAAGAACTTACATATAAGTTTAACTAGTAGACCTGATCTCCTCACCAAGAGAAAAGAGAACATAACCAAGAACAGCACTGGTATTGATTACAGATTCGTTAGTTTTAACAAATTATGGAGGAGAACGGCAGAAGACCATGAGCACCATCGCCTCACAAAATAAAGGCAGCTGAAGGGCAAATAAGCTTCTTGATATGATACTCAAGTGAATGTAAATAAATCTGAGAGGAAAACCAATAGACATGAAATTGAATACATCCCCCAGGCTGTCTACATGGATCTGTTCTTATCAATAACAACAGTAGGGTCTGTACATTTAGATTCTGCCACCTCGAGAAGATGGTGTCGGGAAGCCCAGCTGGACCTGACCACTAAGTGCCCACAGAAAAAAATCCACACAAATTTAAAGCCACTCAAGAACTAATTCCCAAGATCTCTCAAGGCAATTCGATCAATCCGATGGTTTAGTGGATAGAGCTGTAGAATTGGAGTCAGTAAGATATGAATTTGAATCCTGCTTCAGACAATTCCAAGCCATGACACCTGGGCAGATCATTCTTCTCTCAACCTCAGTTGTCTTACCTATAAAATAGGTATAATAATAGCACCTATCTCCCAGGATTGCTATGAGGATCAAGTGAGAAAGTACATGTAAAGTATTTTGCCAAACTTAATGTGCCATAAGAGGTGTTCTGAAAGTCTGGACACATAGGCAAAAATGCATTTTTTTTTTTGGAGAGGGGAAGGCAGGGCAATTGGGGTTAAGTGACTTGCCCAAGGTCACACAGCTAGTAAGTCTGTCAAGTGTTGAGGTCACATTTGAACTCAGGTCCTCCTGACTCCAGGGCCGGTGCTCTACTCACTGAGCCACCTAGCTGCCCTTAAAAATGCATATTTTCAAGAAATGAAATGAATGAAATTTTCAACATTTTATTTAATTGGAATATTAACAAATAACATCTTCGATATGACTTCCATCATTTGTGATACAAAGGTTGATTGGCTTCACAAGATTCACGTGAACTTGATGCAACAACTCCACATTTCCTATGTGTCCAGACTTTAGGAACACCCTGTATAGGATGTCCCAAAGGTTTTGGGACAGTTTTGAGGTTTAAGAGTTTAAAGATTTTGGGACACCCTGTATAAACGTGAGCTGTTACTACTAGTACGAGCAGTACTAATATTAATAGTAATGATAACAGCTATAATAATAAATAGAAGCTTTTAAAGAATGGAAAATATTATGGGCAGCGCTTGTAAAAAAAGTGACTTTGGAAGACATGAACAACTACTGACCCACATTCCTACTTTCTCATCTTTATAAAATTTTCATGAGTTATGTGAATATAATAAAAATGACTATACTACCTAAGTTAATTTACAGATTTAGTGCCACACCAATCAAACTGCCAAGGGATTGCTTTATAGACTACAGGAAAATAACAGCAAAACTCATTTGGAGGAACAAAAGGTCTAGCATCTCAAAGGAAATAATCCATTCATTCATTCGTTCAACAGACACTTCTTAAACATGTACCGTGTGCCAATAACTGTGCTAAGCACCAGGCAGATCAAGGCAAAGATGAAACCAGTGCCTCAGCTCAAAGCACTTACATTCCACAGGGAGAATACATCATGAACATAGATAAGTCAAGAAAATATGAAATCATTTCCAAAGGTAGAGACAGTGGCGTGTCTGGGATGGGGGGGCGGGGATTTGGAGAAGAGGAAGCAGTTGGGCTCTGTAACATAGGAAGCTAGGGATCCTGTAAGGTGGGGGTAAGGGGTGAGTGCCTTCTGGGCAAAGAGTACAGCCTATGCAGAGGCATGGAGAAAAGCGATGGAATGCCATATACCAGGAACAGCAAGCTAGCCACTTTGGTTGGATCATAGATGGTGTGAAAGAAATAATGTGTAACAAACCTGGGAAGTTAGGCTGGCTTCAGATCATGAAAGGCTTTAGAAAACAAAGAGAGGAATTTGCATTTTGTCCTAGAGGCAAGAGGGAGCCACTGGAGCTGTATTGCTTGGCTGTGCTTAAATGGTTTTCTTTGTTACCAGGAAGGGTTCGATGGAGGGGTGGGAGAGAGGGGTTAAGGATAAAACATGTGGCATAAAAACAAAAGGCAACAATCAAACTTTTCTTAAAAATCGTCATGAAAAGGGTCTATCCATCCATAGATTGTATCATGGCTGAAAACCGGGTAAATGAATAGGCAGCCTTTCATACGAGATTTTACATGGGAGACCGTCTTCCCATGACCCCAAAGAGAGTTGTAGAAAATATGACTCCATTTTGTCTATTGTTTGTCGATTTTAAAAACCATATTTGTCTCCGGAGAACCAAATACAACCTTAAATGTTCTTCTCTCATGCTATTCAAGTTCTGAAATACCCCCAGTAAATTAGCAAGCTCATCAATCTGGAGGGTTTCTCCAAGTCAATGGCCCGAACAAAAGGAAGAGTCTGCTTCCCCAGCCTCAGTCTAGCTAAATATACTCGAGGATGAGTTCTTGGGCCATAATGACCCCTGTCTCCTGCACATATGTTCAAATCTATCAAGATTCTCTAACAGATGTGACCGTGGAAATTATTTTTGTTTGCTTCTCTTCAGAGGATCACCATCAAGGGAGGCCTAAGCCTGGTAGACGTGCATCCGCATGGTTTGAAAGAATCTGGAAGGATGCCCTGTATGGAGTCCAAATAAAAGAAGGAGTCTGTTTTACCGGTGTGGTTCTTCATATACTATTATTTTCAGGTGGCATTGGATTGATTATATTAATACAATGACACAAAATCCATGCTCCTGCTGAAGAAAAAGTTGATTTATATATAGTTTAGGTATTATAAACAATTGTGATTAAACAATGAACTGGGCCTGAAATTGGATAAAATGAGGCTATAGGGCATGGATTACATTTGGGAAAGTGCCTAAGCTTTCAAAAACCTAGAGTAATGGACAAGTGGAAAAAGTACTGTTTCTGAAGTCAGAGAACCTGGGTTCAAATCCCACCTTAGATGCTTACCACCGGTGACGATGGGCAAGTAGGTCACTTCTATGGGCCTCAGTTTCTTCATCTATAAAGTGAGACGATTGGACCAGATGGTATCAGGGGCCCCCTTCCAGCTCCAGCTCTATGTTATGATCCTAAATTTTTCACTGCCCCCCCAAAGTCCGTGTTTTTAACAACAGTATCCCCCACTGTTGCTACGTGGCCTTGAACCCCTGAATACCACTATTCAGAAGAAGCAGAGGCAGAGGTGAGCCAAAGGCCACATGTGGGAGATGGGAGATGGCGTGAGGGAGAGGAGGAAGCAAGCCACAGCATATAACCAATGATGCTTGCATAGGAGGAACCTGCAATGGAAATCTTCCACTCCTTTTCTGAAATCCTCAACTTCTTCCTATGTGTACTGGGTCCTTCGCTGCTGCCTTCAGACATGCCCAAGTCTCCCCATCCTTAGAAAAACATTCATTCACTAAACCCTCTCATTTCCTCAAGATATCATCTTATAACCCTCCTCCCTTTCATAGCCAAACTCCTTGAAAAAACTGTCTTCCCACCCCACCCCACCCCTTTGCAGAGGTGGGAGGTCTCCAAGAGTTGTACATAGCACATATTTTTAGACTCTGGATATACTGATCGATTATGCTTATTCTTTCCTCTTCTTTTTTCTTTCTTTGTCTTTTAACAATACATTTTTTTGTTATATGGGATGACTTTCTGGGAGGAGAGGGAGAGGCATACCAGGGAAAACTATGATCATATAAAAAAAAGTATCAATAAAAGCTTTTTTAAAAAAAGAAAAAAAACTGTCTGCCCTCATTGCTTCCGCTTTCTCTCCTTTCACTCACTCCTCAATCCTTTGGGGTCTGGCTTCTAACCTCATCGTTCAACTGCTATTACTCTCTCCAAAGGTGCCAGTGATATCTTCATTGCCAATTGTCTTTTCTCAGTCCCCATCCTTCTTCCCCTCTCTGCTGCAATCAATACTGGTGACCACCCGCTCTCCTCCTGGAGATGCTCTCCTCTCTGGGATTATGTCACCCTGTTCTCTTCGGCACCATCTGAACCATGCCTACTAAACAGTGTGTGTGACTCAAGGTTCTGTGCTAGGCCCTCTTCTCTTCTCCTTCTAGCCTGGCGTCCTTTTTGCCAAGCTCCTCCGTTCCCCTGGACTTAGCTATCATTTCCTTGCAGATGACTTAGATTCCTTTCTCCAGCCCCCTGAACTTACCTTCATCACCAATTGCTCATAGCATTACAGACTGGATGTCTTGGACACATCTCAAACTCAGTGTGTCCAAAATGGAACTTATCTCCTCCCCTTCCCCTGCCCTGCCTAGCCCATACTCTTCCAAACTGCACTAGGGTTATTTATTCCACAATGTGACTTTCCCCGTCACCGTTTCGATATGTCACAGCTCAGCATAAGAAATTAAATGGGAATTTGGGGAAGTTTTATGGAAGCCGCAGATGACACAGAAGGTCAACATAGAAAAATTTAGAAACTCAGAAATGCATACAATATATGTAAAGTATAGTATAATATCCATCCAGATTTTACAATAAGGTACTGTAAACACCCCATAAAAGAAAAACAAAAAAATTCACACTTCTTCTGTGGTACAAAGGGAGGGCCAAAAAATTTTACATGGATTTTCCAGATCGCAGGGGTGGCCGAGCCCCTAATCCCAGTGATGTGGAAGGGATAACTGTATTTCTGTCAGAAGCACCATCTTTGTGAACTCAATATCATTCTTATTTCCTCACTCCCCCTCACCTCACATAGCCAATCAGCTGCCAAATCTTGTCTCCCACCTCCAAACCATGTCTTGCATCTGACTCCTTCTCTCCACTCACACAGCTACCACCTTAGTTCAGGCCCTCATCCCCTCTTGCCTAGATTTTGTCTGTATATTTATGTATGTGTGCATGTACATACATATATATACACACACACATATGTGTACCTTTTGTCTTCTCTATTATAATGTCAACTCTTTGCAAGAGAAAATTGTCATCCTCTGTATTTTTACCCTCGTAACTTAGCACAGTGCCTGACTCATAGTGGCACTTGATAAATGAATGCTTGATTTGGAGTCAAAGGACCTGAGTTCAAATCCTGTCTCTGCTGCTGTTTATACAACCTTTGGCAAATCCCTCATTTTCTTTGAACCTCTGAACCTCTATCCCCGCTAGATGGCCTCTGAGGGTCCTTCTAGGGTGAAGTCTAAGAGTGGTGTAACTGGCCTTCTCCATGTTTCTTATACATGGCACTCCATGTACCGGCCATCCTCCAGGTCTGAAATTCACTCCCTCCTCCCTTCTACCTCATGGAATCTTATCTTTTCCTTTAAAACACAGCTCAAGCACACCTTCTACAGGAGGCTTTTTCTGATCCCCCAGACTCCTAGCACCCTCTCCACCTAACTACCTCGTATTCAGTAAGCTCACATTTACTTGTATTTATTCTGTATGTGTAATGTGGGGAATGTGTAATGAGGGATCAGTCCTTAGATTATGCTTGGATTTACCCTTCCTATTGAGTTACACAGGTTCTAAAGTAACATGTGAAGTCTTGGTGAGCTTCCTTCTGGCCAGGAGTGTCACTTAGAACCTTTCCCAGTATCACCCCACTGGGGACCCAACCTTCCAGTGCTAGTTGGTTGATTGGTTGGCTGTTCATCCTACATTCTCAAAGAGGACAAATGACATCATGAGGGTGACGTTTTGACTTGCATGTGAATAAGATTTAAGTGAGGCAAAGCTGCCATCGCCAGTCCGGTGCTAGTACAAATTGGAGGAATGAGCCCTGAGGAGGTGCAACACACACACACACACACGTATATGTATACTTGATGTCTTCCTGTTAGAGTATAAACTCCTTAAGAGTAGGGATTGTTTTATTCTTTGTTTTTGTATCACTGGTGCCTGGCATATTTTTGGTGGTGGTGCTTAATAAAGACTTAACAATTGACTAATCAATTCTATGCTCCTGGATCATCAATGAGCTGGACCAGCCTCCTCGCAAGAATCAAGGACAAGCCTTTTCCTTGACCAGCATGTGCACTTGGACCCACAACATTCTTAAGCACCCCAGGGAGGCCTCCAATGTGGAACAGACAGACTCAGTATGGAGGATATAGCCAAGAATCACTTGAGACAGGAAGACGTGGAACAGATGAAATCTGCATTGGAGGAGAGAATATCTGCATGAGTGTGATCGAGGAACCATGCAAGCGCCAGAGATGCTTAATTTAATATCTTCCAATGTCACTTCAATCAAGCAGGTCATTGATAAGCAAAGATTTCGAGACTTGGAAAGAAAAGCTGTCTTCTGTTAGGTAATGCTCGTGTTCAAAAACAGTGAGAGAAAAAATCTGTGACTATGCCTTCTGCATTCTCATCTTTAAATTTAATTCTTGGAAAAATGAGCCAAAATTCCCTTTTATTGCCCTGTTTTTCAGCTTTTGCTCATTACAGCAATTCTATTTGCACTTCATTGCCCATTAGAAGATATGAGTTTCGGCATACTGTGTGGTGCTGTCATAACAAAATGCATACAACTTTTGACGTCTCATTTTCCCTGGCACTTCACTATGGTTAAAAAAGAAAACAAAAGCCAGGGGGAAAATACCCAAAAAGAAAAAAAAAAAGGCTTTGAATGAAGGGAGATTTATTTCTTCAAATCATGTGATAAATCATGTAGCACTGCCCACTATTGTAAATAAACCACCCAATGAGCAGATTAGGATAAATGGAATAAATTGAGAAAATAAATATTTTGCAAGTGGTTGTTATGGTTGTAGTCCTTTTCACACCCACCCAGAGCCAAAGCTGATCATTCCTGGGACCAAAGATCTCCAAGGAATCCAAAATACTAGAAGACCAGGTTGAAATGGCCAAGTTGCTAAAATGTGTCTTTCTAACCAAGTCAGGCATTCAAGCAGCAAGCCTCAGACAGAAACTTCTGAGCTACCTTCAGCTGCATGTGGCTTGTGCACGTGTAACCTGCAGCCCTCTTAGACCTCTAATTTCGTTGTTAGAGTACCTATTATGCCAGACTTTTCAGGGCATACAGTAATCATATGGCTCTTTTCCTTAATGGCGGCTGCAAATGTGGCTCCTGAGTCACATAATTTCGAGAGCTGCTGTGTTGGAGGGATTGTCTTTTGAATAACCTGATGAGGCCCTAATCACTTGATTATTATGTTAATTATCATAGTTCATCTGTGTGTCCATTCAAATATCTGCCTCTGACAATATTTATATAAAAGGCATCCCTGCTTTAAACAGGAAATCTTATTCAGCAGGCAGACTGATATTTTCTGATCTCAAAAGGCAAAAGATGATTACCGTTCCTAAGATCTTGTTAGTGGATTCTGCTTTGTATGTTAGGAACCCAAACTCAGGAGGCAGTCTTGGTGAATTTTACAAAATCATAGAATTTCAGAGTCTCAAAGGGACCCAAGGGGCTGGCTTAGGGATGGGGAACCTGCAGCCTTGAGGCCACACATGACCTCGAGGCCAGATTCAGTCAAAGGGGCACACTTGAGGATCTAGAGGGCCACAGGTGGCCTCAAGGTTGCAGTTTCCCCACTCCTGGGCTAGCTTGTTCAGTCAGTCAACAAGCACTATCCTGGGCACTGTAGAAAAGAAAAAAAGTGCCTTGGAATTTTCCAACCCATACCCATACACAGCAATTTAATAGATGTCAGTACTTGAACACATAACTATGCAGGTGATGATGGTAATAAAAAGCACCATTAGCATAAAATTAGAGGTACAAGGAAACACGGCAGTTTCCCCTCTACAACATACTTTCCCAGCCCCTCTACTGCTAGAGCCCACTAAGGTTCCCTTCTATCTGGATGTGCGTGTCCATGTACCAGTAGTGGGGGATGGAAAGGCCCAGCATGCTATGGTCCATAGGATCACAAAGAGTCAGACATGACCAGACAAACAAGAACAGCAACAACTGATTTACATGTTTCATTCCCCATTAGAATGTAAACTCCTTGAGGGCAGGGTCTAGTTTTGTGTGTGTGTGTGCCCTCGGCCCTTAGCAAAATGCCTGGCATTCAGTAAGTGCTTAATAAGTGTTTCCTGACTAATTAAGGAATAGCTATGAAGTCAGCAACAGCTAGGTGGCGCTGCAGTGGATAGAGAGCCAGGCCTGGAGTGAGGAAGACTCCTCTTCCTGAATTCAAATCTGGCTTCAGACACTTGTTAGCTATGTGAACTCACTTCACCCTGTTTGTCTCAGTTTCCTCATCTGTAAAATGAGATGGAGAAGGAAATGGCAAACCAGTCCAGTATCTCTGCCAAGAAAACCCCAAATGGAGTCACAAAGAGGCATACATGACTGAAATGACAGAACAACAACAAAATGTAGTCATTACTTGAAGGCTTCCAGTAAGGGACAACCTACTCCCTCTGAGTATAGACCATTCCACTTTTTGATAATTTCCCCCTCCACGCTGAGCCTAAATTTGCTGTTTTGAGGGGTCAACCAGACTGATTCTAATCCCTCTTCCATATGGCAACCCCTTAAATATTTGAAGGCTGATTTCATGATTCTCCTCAGTCTTCCCTTCTCCAGGCTAAACACCCCCAGTGCCTTCAACAGCTCCTCATATGGCATGAACACAAGGCTCTCCACCATCCTGGCTGCCCTCCTCCACACATTCTCCAATGTCACCATATTCTTCCTGTCTCAGCCCCATAGATGAGCAGAACCCACAGTTGTGCCTGTCGCCATGTGCATGATAAGGAAAGATGATGAGACATGGGATTTTCAAAAAGGTTGAGTGACCAAGCTTGGCCCCAGAGGAGAGTTGGAAAGAAAGCACCTTCCTTTCCTCCTTGCAGAAGGGGACTATGGGTGTGCAATTATTTACTGTCAGACAAAATCCATGTGGGGGTTGATTTGGCTAAACTGCTTCTATATTCACTTGCCTTTTTAATCTGTCACCAGGGATACCTCTCCATATAGGGAAGAGGAAGGGATATATTCACAATTGAAAGTGTTATTAAAAAAAGATATGCTAAAATAAGATTTTTAAAAGTCTGTTTATTTTAACTGAATGTTTCATTGAAAACAATACAACCATTGATACAACCATCTAAGCTGGTTTAGTAGCCATTTTCATTTAAATTAATTTCAATGAATGAAATATCAAACCTTCCCCTCCCCATGTATGTACTACTTACCAATCTACCTTTCCCTCTGTCCTTTCTCTTCATCCAGTAAAAGGCCTCCCTTGTCACAAATATGTCTATTCAGGCCAAACCAGGCTATATATTGACAGTGCCTGAACCATTCTGGCTCCGTACCTCTAGTGACTAGATAGACTAGAGTCTAGTCTATCACCTCTCTGCCAAAGGGTGGGAGGTGTGTTTCATTATCAGTCTGTTGACATGATGACAAGTCACTACTTTGGTCAGAGTTCTGAGGGAGTTTTTTAGAGTTGTGGCCCCTCACATAATTGTTGTGCTCATCAGGTAAATTGTTTTCAGGGTTCTGCTTACTTTACCCTGCATCAGTTAATACAAGTCTCTTGATATTTCTCTGAATCTGTCAGGTTCTTTATTTCTTCTGGTGCAATAAAATTCCATAATTTGTTCATGCGTTCCCCAGAGAATGAGTTGGAATGTGAGAGAAGAGAATAGGAAAAAGGCAAATCACCTCACAATAGTCCCTGTCTCCATATGCCTTGGTAGGACCAGGTTATCTAAGCAGGTTCCTTCGGGGAGGACCCTATCAGACTCATCTGTTTTTAAAGGGACACAGACACAGACATAACTAATAACTAATGGATATAACTAAATGCACACACCTGATCATAAGACAAGGAGAGGTAGAAAATCATAGAATCATAGATTTTGAGTTAGAAGGCCCCGTAAGGTCAACAAGTTCAACCCTCTCAATTTATAGATGGGGAAACAGGAAGGTGAAGTGACAGGTCCAGGGTTACAAAACTAGTAAGCAAGGCAGAACCGGAACCAAGATCTTCCTGATTCTGGGTCCAATGTCCTATGCTACTTCTCAACATTAGGGAGCTGAAATTCTACTACATGGAAGTGAAATCAACGTCTCACACTGCCCAGGCCTCTCTGCCTGTGTCACCTTCAGGAGAGATCATCAGATTGCACTCAATTACTACGTTGCTCCAATGCAAAGTGTCTCCACCCCAGTGGCTTGTGAGTGAGAAGTCTTTGCCTGGCCCTGCTTCAGAGCAATGGAGAACTGAACTTTCAGGCTTTTGATCTGCCTACAGTTTAGTGGATTGATGTGGGGACAGGAAGGGTCACAGGCTAAGAATATGAGTGCTATGTATAAGTTAAGTTGCTATGATGTATTTCTACAATTCTAAGGAAGGCCTTTCTACAGTGTGTCGTTGTAAGTGACCTTCAATGCAGCACAATGACCAGAATAGCATGGATGGATACAAACCACGAGAATCTGGTCAGGGGATACAGACACACCTTGTAGAATGACTTAAAGACCCCACTATCATCCTAGAAGGGATGAGTCCAAGGAATGAATGACAGCCTTCTGCTCAGGGAGCCTACAAGAGACACCGGGAGCACGGTGGAGAGCCCCAGAGTGCCCTCGGGTGGGCCACAGCCCACAGTACTAGTGGCAGCTCAGCCAGGGACATGTTAGATGTCTCCAGACTATTTTGTAAGTCTTCTTTCAATACCTAGTGATATTTCATTTGGTTGGAATTTTGTCTTTCTTGAAAAGAAATTTTGTTTTGTTGTTCCTGCTGTCTGCCTTCTCACCAAAATGGTTGCTTCATCATGCCTCTAATTTTATATTAACGCGGCTCATCCCTCTTGCACAGTTGGATGCTTAGGTACTGGGATCAGTTGCATTGATGTATAAAGTTCAATAGAATAGCTTAGAGGCAGTGTGGTGTAGAGGCTAGAGAACTGGCCTTGGAAGCAGGAAGACGTGGCTTCAAGTACTGTCTCTGATACATCGTGGCTGTGTCACCCTGGGTAAGTCACTGAACCTCTCAGTGCCTCCACTGACTTGCAGAGCAAGTGTTGGTACACATTGGTAGATGATCCAGGCTCTCCCCTCCCCAAAGGCAGAATTGTGATTCAATCTTTGGAGCACTGGTATGAAACTTTAGAACACGGGTGGGGAACCTGCAACCTGGAGGCCACATGTGGCCTTCTAGGTCCTCAGGTGCAGCCTTTTGAATGAGTCCAAGTTTTTTAGAACAAATCTTTTTCTGTTCTGTGAAGTTTGGATTCAGTCAAAGGGCCACACTTGAGGACCTAGAAGGGATTTGTTCTGTGAAGTTTGGATTCAGTCAAAGGGCCACACTTGAGGACCTAGAGGGGATTTGTTCTGTGAAGTTGGGATTCAGTTCAAGGGCTATACCTAAGGATCTAGAAAGCCACATGTAGTCTCAAGGCCACAGGTTCTCCACCCCTGCTTTAGAATCAAATTCTAGTGGGAGGGGGTCATATTAAGAGTTCTTCCTGGCACTAAAGATAGGGACATTAAGGGCACTCTTCTGGTTACTTAGAATTACTTAGTCCAAATGAAAAGTACCTAAACATTACAAGGAGGTAAATAAAACCCACTGTACAATTATAGGAACCAGTGGTATACACCGGCATCTCCCTGCAGTGAAAAGTTGGGGAGAATCCCTGAAAATTGGTCACTAGGACCCCCGACTCCCCACCCCCACTGAAGAAGAGATAGAAAAAAGTTCCAGAATCTCTTGCAAAGGGGGGGACTCTCTGGAGATGCTGTGAGACATGTGTATGGGGGAGAAGTTGACATCTGGAGATAGAAAGCAAGCTGGATCTAAGCCAGTGGAAGGACTTCCCTATGCCAAGTTCCAAAGCTCCTCAAGGGAGCAGCCACACCCCCTTGGAGAGGAACCATTCAAGTCCTGGATGGGACACGCCAGTGAAATATTACGGCAGTGGCAGGCGAGTGATGTGGATAAAGGGAGGAGCCCCATGGAAAGCCTCGAGGGAGCAGCATCTGATCTGGGCCGCAGGCTCAAGTCGCAGAACCCTGATGTCACCAGGTTGGAATGCTCACAAAGGCTAGAGAAGCAGTTTGGAAGTGCAGGGCCTCAGCAGGGAAGTTGTGTCTAGCTCCTCAGCACCTTCCAATGCGAAGGAGAGAAGCCCTCCACATCAATGCAGACAGACGACTCCAGAGGCTGAATGGTCAAGGGGGTGGAGAGGCCCGAAGAAGCAGATGTTACCACTTGCTCTATGCCAAGGATGCTCTGTCCTGCACAATGACAGGGACCTGTAATTGCACCTGCACAGATGTGAAAGAGGGAAGCAATGACTTCCACTTGATGAGCTGCTGGAGACAATGAAATTCACAGGATTCGAGGATCATATATCACAGAACCATAGATTTAGTGCTGGGAGGGACCTCACAGTCCATCTCATCCAGCCCCCTCATTTTACAGAGGAGAGGCCCATGGGGAGGGAGGGGAATGGTTTAGCCAAGGCCATATTTAGGATCCTAGGTCTAGAACCATTAAGAAGGATCATAGAGGTCACTGAATCCAGCCTCTTTGTTTTTACAGAAGAGGACATTGGGGCCCAAGGAGAAGTGACTCGCTCAAACATGGGATCTGAAATCTAGAACTCAAAAGGGCCTTCCAAGGCCATCTAGTCCAATTCTCTCATTTTACAGAGGAGGATACTGAGGGCCATGGAGGTGAGGTGACTTGTCTAAGGTCACACAACTAATAAGCAGCAGAGATGGGATTTGAATCTAGGTCCTCCTGATACCGATACCTACCCATACCTACCATACAATTTGTACAATTCACTGAAGAAAGACTTGATTGCAAAGAAAACCACCTTCCCAAATACCTTTCATGTCTAGACTAATGGAAAGAACCGCTCCTTGTCTGGAAGTCTGCTGAGAAATGGAACAATAGGAAGAACCAGTCCACCCAGAGAGACAAAGGATTCTGGGCCCAGAAATCCCAGCAGCCTGATGCATGGGCACTGTCAGCAGAGCCCAGCTGGGGAGGCAGGACCACCGTCTGCTCCAGCTGTGCCCTAGATGGGAACAAGGACATTGGCTGCATGCAAGAGACAAATGAGGCACTGTCGTGCCCAAAGTGGGAAAATGCTGGACCAGTCTCAGGCAACAAGGATGGTGTCGAGGATGGGGCTGTGTCCTAGCAGCAATAACCCCAGGGTCCTTTCCACCTGTGCTTTTCAACCAGCTACAAGAGCTAAAGATGGAGGTTGTTGTGTGTGATGGACAGGGGATCACAAGTGAAAACTATATTGCAGAAACTTTATGAAAGACACTTGCAAAAGATACCTTTATAGCCAATGCAGGGGCTAAGCTTCTGTGGGCTGGGCAAAAAGTTCTATCCATATTTGGACGTCATGAGTATGAACTTGAGATTTTCTCCATTAGCAGAATACTTCAGGCAGTGAGTAAGCAGGGCTCAATATCAAAGCACCATGACAATTTGTACTCTCTGGTTGCTTGTTGAGTTCCCATATATCACCATCAACGTCTTCCAATGACTCCCCTGGGACATGGTCTCTGGAGGTCTAGCGGTCTGGAGCAAGGCTGTCCAAAACGCGGCCCGCGGCCCGCAGTTTGATTTATGCGGCCCGCCTATAAGCATAGAAATGTACACAAATGCTTTAGTAAATGAAGCCCAGCTACCACAGAGCTCTCACTAAAATGGCAAATCAAAATATATTGTCTATTGTTTCAATAAAAACCTAAGGTTGGACAATCCTGGTCTGGAGGGTGCAGGGGAAGGGTGGATGGCAAGAAGATAGCTAGGGCAAGTGGCCAGACGGGGTATGAAGGATGGTCTGGTGGTCTGAGGCCAGCTAGATAGAGTAATCCATGTGATTCTACATTCATTCATTCACCAGAGGACAACTAGGCCCCAAGATGGGAGTTCCAAAGATGAATGGATTAAGTGAGCTAGGTCATGGGTCCCAGAAGTCCAATGGTCCAACAAGTGGGCAGGGTAGATGCCATGAAGAGAACTGGGGAGGATGGCTGTTTGAAAATGCTTTTGATTCCCATTTTTACTCCTAATTAGAAGTGTTTCCTTTTTATCTTTGGAATTATCCTATATAATTGCAGTTCAGGGGATCCTATCTATGAAGCCTCTAAGCCTTTTGAAATATGCTCTCCCTTGGGGTAGCTAGGTGGCACTGTGAGTAGAGCACTGGCCCTGGAGTCAGGAGGACCTGAGTTCAAATCCAGCCTCAGACACTTGACATACTACCTGCGTGACCTTGGGCAAGTCACTTAATCCCAATTGCCTTGCCTTCCCCTCTCCAAAAAGCTAAAAAATTAAAAAAAAAGAAACATGATCTTCCAAAATCTAGGGCGCACGTCAGCCTAGGCCTGAATGTCCTCTCCTACTCTATCATATACTCTAAAATGTTGTAGTCACTTTCCTCCAAGGTTGCCATCATTTTTAGTCCTTCCTTTCAATGGCAATCAAATCTAATTCTTGGACGAAATTCCCTTTGTTGGTTCCTCTACCTATTGAAGAATGAAATCATTTAAGGCAAGTTAATAAATCAGTAATTGTTCCAATTGTGGCAAAAAAGATTTCTAACAGATATCCTTAGAAGTAAGGATCCCTACCACTGCCTATATTGTGTCACTGTTCCAGATTGATCATATGTTTCCTGAATTCCCCATCTAGGGGCAGCTAGGTGGTGCTGCAGTGGATAGAGTGCCAGGCCTGGAATCAGGAAGACTCATCTTCCAGAGTTCAAATCTGGTCTCAAACACTTCCTAGCTGTGTGACCCTGGGCAAGTCACTTCACCTTGTTTGCCTCAGTTTCCTTATCTGTAAAATTAGCTGGAGAAGGAAACAGCAAACCACTCCAGTGTATTTGCTAAGAAAATCCCAAATGGGGTTACAAAGTGTTGGACACAACTGAAATGACAACAACAACACCATTTCTTCTCACTGTTCTAGTGATCTATAGTATAATATAGTCTGAAGAAAATATCAATTCTGTTTGTAATCCTATTGATCTCCATAAAAACACTCTTCAAAATGCTTTCTCATTCTGGTTTCTGTTCTCATACTCCTCAACTTTTTCCTGTGTGTGAACTAACTTCACTGGATGGCTTTTGTCTTGATGCCTTTTACTATCGAATTTTCTCTTCTTTCTTGTGAAATTAATAACCATCAACAAACAAACTTTCTATGTACAAAGAAGAAAAAGAAACCATAAATTCTATTACATAGTTTTATACAGTTTTTGTTTTTAAGTATTGAAGTAAGTGCAGCCTTATTCAGGGGCATGGCTCAAGATGATTCTCCTGTAGAATATAAGGTCCTTAAGGGGCTGCCTCATTTCCGACTGTGTATCCCAGTGCCTAGTACAGTGCCTAGATCATACTAGGCGATTAATATAATCTTGGTGATCAGCTGATTGACGGATTGCTCACCCTCTCTTGGTAGGACACTCTTCCTTGCTTCCTTCTGAGATGCCACATTTTTTACTTATTGAGAAAGCCTGAATAGAAGGGGTGTCCTATAGTAGTACCCACTGTTAGAGTGACCAAACATAGACCAGGTTCCCCCAAGAATCTGGGAAAGAAGGATGCTGGGTTTTTCCCATCTGCATCCAGGAAGGTACAAGGCTTGAGCCCTCCTGGAGGAGAAAGGGAGAATCTTGTTTTGTGTCTCATCTCCAGTTCTATTTATTGAGGCTCACTAAAGGCTAACAGGGTGCATGGCTTGCTGTTCTTTATAATCACCTAACTCCCTATTCCCACGCTCTTTTTGCTTCATGCAGCTCTAGACAGCTGATGAGGCAGCTCAGAATAACTCCATGTAATCTACAAGAGGGCAACTAACTTAGTGAAAAGATAAATTGCCCACAACTACATGGATCCAGTTATGTTCACATGCATTGATTTCCACCCATGTGCTTGTGGAGTAACACACATTTCATTAGATGTTTCCAGAGGGCATTTTCCCCCAGCTACTCTGGCTCTAGGTTATAATATTAGTTCCTTTACCGGGAAAGGAAGTGAGAGGAAGCATAAGTCATTAGGGCTGAAAGCGAGTACCAAATGTTAAAAGGACAGGCAATTGACTAACTGGGTACACTATCTATCCCTTCACAAATAAACACACTCTACAGTGTTCCAGTAATCTGTCAATTATCCTACAAATATAACCTATCTGTCTGTACCCAGGCCGAATGATTATAATGTGTCCCTGAACTGAAAAACATCAAGGATACAAAAATTGGCCAACATAGGTGCTTTTCCCCTTTGCCAACTTCTTGCTTCCCTTCCCTAAGAAGTTCTAACCTATTCAAGTAGATGTGTGACTTTGGCCAAGTCACTTCATAGCTCTCCGTCTCAGTATCCTCTTCTATAAAATCAGGGGTTGGGATAAGTGGTCTTCGAGGTTCACTCTCCATCTATGACCCTATACATCAGCATTGTTGGAACTCAAGGCTCCAAAGACTAGTCACCAGGTGGAGGATTGTTTTGGACCTTGCCATCTCTGCCTACTCAGCTTGAGGGGCTGCCAAGGGCAGAGTTTACACTGATGAAATCATGGATCTTTTTGGAGGACCTTTCCTCTTTTCCTGTCCCTTGACTAATATTCCTAAAATCTAGAGGAATAAAATTCCCATTGTAGCTGACCAGGGGAAAGTTTGATGGGAAATAGTATATTGGGGACATAGCGGTGTTGGCACAAGTGTTTATCTGAAGGAATAAGTCATTGGTTCAATGGTTCCATGATCTCACTCCAACAGTAGTGTATTTGTGCCCCTAACTTCCGACAGCTTCTCTTTTGGGAGAAAGAGGACTGCAGGTGTAAAATGTATACTTTGTTGGCCAGCTTTGCTTAATCGTTTTTCTTTCTTACAAGAGAATGCTCGATGGAGATGCAGGAAGTGTATCGGGATATGACTGTGAATGGACAAATAGAATGTAAGCTTTTTGAGGGGAAGGAATATCTTGCTTTTGTCTGAAATAGTTTTCAAGCCTCTGATATCCTCCCCACTTTCAGATACCTTGAGAATTGATCACCTCATCTTAAAACGAAAAAGCCTTCACTAAACCTTACTATACCCTCAAAGTCCTCTTCTCTTTTTATACTCTCTCTCTCTTCGTCACCTTAATACTCATGGGTTTAATGGTTTCCTTATCAGCTCTGTGCAGATCTGTCTGTCTGTCTATCTATCTATCTATCTGTCTGTCTGTCTGTCTACCTATCTACCTATCTGTCTATCTATCTGTCTGTCTGTCTGCCTGCCTGTCTATCTACCTATCTGTCTGTCTCTCTCTCTACCTGTCTGTCTTTCTGTCTACCTATCTACCTGTCTATCTATATCTATGTATCTATGCATCTATCTATGTATCTATCTATCTTCTGTCTGTCTGTCTACCTATCTATCTGTCTGTCTGTCTATCTATCTGTCTGTCTGTCTCTCAGTCTGTCTGCCTGCCTGCCTGTCTATCTATCTACCTATCTGTCTATCTACCTGTCTGTCTCTGTCTCTGTCTCTGTCTCTGTCTCTGTCTCTCTCTCTCTGTCTCTCTCTCTCTCTCTCTCTCTCTCTCTCTCTCTCTCTCTCTCTCTCTTTCTACCTGTCTGTCTTTCTGTCTATCTATCTATCTATCTTTAGCTAGCATCTCTCTCCCCTGAGCATCACTAATTGCCTGCTGGATAATTCAAACTAAGTATCCCAGAGACATTTCAAACTCTTTGTTATTGTTCAGTCATTTCAGTCATGTCCAACTCTTCATGACCCCATTTGGAGTTTTCTTGGCAAAGATGCTAGAGTGGTTTGCTATTTCTCCAGCTCCTTTTACAGATGAGGAACTGAGGTAAAGAGGGTTAACTGACTTGCCCAGGGTCACACAACTAGTATCTAAGGCCAGATTTGAATTCACAAAGATGAGTCTTCTTGATTTCAGGCTGGGTACTCTTTTCACTGTACCACCTAACTGCCCATTTCCAACTCAGCATGGCCAAGACTGAACTCATTATCTTTTTCCCCGAACCACCCCTCTGCCAAACTTTCCTGTTTCTGTCCAAGGTACCATCATCCTTCCATCCTCCCAGGATAGTAACCTTGGCATCATCCTTGACTCTTTATAGCCCAAATCAAATCAGTTACCACATCTTTCCATTTCTCCTTCCATAATATCTTTCACATCCAACCCCCTTTCTCTAGTCACAGAGCTACCACCTTAGTTCAAGCTCTCATTCCCTCTTGCAATTGCAATAGACTCCTAATGTCAATTCTCTCAATATATTGATTCCTTAAATGCAGATCTGACCATGTCACTCCTTTACTTTGTGGCTGTTTATCACCTCTAGCATGAAATATGTCTTCTGTTTAGCTTTAAAGCCCTTAACAACTTGGTCCTCTCCCTCCCCCAACCAACTTTTCAGCTCATTGTATGTTACTTCCCATCCCATACTTCCTGTTCCAGCCAAACTGTCCTTCTCTGTGTTCTTCATATATGACACTCCACCCTCTGTCTCTGTGCCTCGTGACTGGAATGCACTCCCCCCTTAACTTCCACCTCATAGAATCTGTCCCTTCCTTCAGGAAACCACTCAAGCACCACCTTCTATAGGAGGAAGTACCCTTCCTCCCAGACTACTTTGTATTTTCTTAATTCTGAATATATGCCCTTATTGTCTCCTGTGTTAGAATTGAAACTCTAGAAAGCAGGAATTGTATCCCCAGTGCACAATGAAGTGCATGGTACAGAGTAAGCATTTAATGAATACTTCATTGATTTACCAATTGACATGGGTAATTGGATGATTATGGCCTAGAGTAAAACACGTAGGCTATAGCGATCAATAGCGGCAAACCGTGTGAACCGTTGAAGCTATACTGCACCATAGTCCATGGTAAGTGTCACATGTGAACAGAACTTATACTGAAAGGAGGGGAGATAACATGGCTTACCATACTCCCCTGAGAGCCCTTCTGTATTCATTCTGTGTTCTGAATACTCCCGAATCTGCCATTTTCCATTTCTAACAACATTCTTTGTGAGCATGACAAGGCTATACACTAACTTGCACTGGTCTTTTCTTTGGTGTTGAGGGTTACCACTGAGTTTCCTTAACCTAATAACCTGAACCCTCTTCTTCTGGCCAGACTGGGCCCCTCCTCAGCCCAGACGCCCCAAGAGGAATTCACTGGTGAGTAAGAAGAGTTGGTACAAAAGAGCTCCCCCAAAGTCTGAGGCATACACAGGTCCATGGGAGCATGGAATACATACGCAGAGAACTCAGGTGGAAAAGGAGGATGTAGCTTACAGCTCATGATTCCTGGAAGTCTCTTCTTGAACCCAAATTCTACTCTGATGTGAAGGGCTGGTGTTCCTTGAGGTTATTTTATCTCTCTGTGTCCATCTGTGTTTATGTTTGCCTTTGGTGTGTGCATTGCCTGTTACTGGTTGGGCTTCTCTGATAACACTGTCAATAGGAGGAGGAGGTATATATATATGGTACTCCCTCTGGGCTTGTTCTCGCACACCTAGGTACCAGGGTCTGCCTCCTCTAGGTACATCTGAGCCTGTAATCTACCACTTGACTACTTCGCTTCTGGACTGAGTAACTACTGAACTATATCAAGTCCCCAGAGGCAAGAGGCACAGTCAGTCATGTTTTTCAGTCAAGACCCCTAGTCTTTTCTTGGCCCAGTCAAAGATTCATACTTCATGAAGGGATCACAGGGCATAAAGCACTGGGTCACACATTGCAAACTGCCTCAAGTGTGACCACCCTTATCCTTACCACCTTGTTAGCCAGTCAGGTGCTAGCATTTATTGAGGCTTTCTGTGTGCCAGTCACTTATACTGATCTTAACTGAAGTGGAGGTGAAACCCCACCTTATACCAGGGTCACCTTCATGTCAGAAGATACCTCAAAGGAATACTTTCTTTTTACTTTTTTAATTAATTTCTTAAAATTTATTTTTAGTTTTCAATATTCATTTACACAAGATTTTGAGCTACAGATTTTCTCCCCATCTCTACCCTACCCCCCTACCCCAAGGTGGCATGTATTCTGATTGCCACTTTCCCCAGTCTGTCCTCTCTTCTATCACCTCCCTCCCCCCATCCCCTTTCCCCTTATCAAAGGAATACTTTCGATATGACAGCTTTCAACCAAGCTATCAACTGTAGGATACAGTTAATATAGTTAATATTATAAATTACAAATAAAATAGTAGGATACCGTTAATATAGTAAGAACAGGAGCTCTTAATCTGGGATCCACAGACCTTAGAGTTCAGGGGCTCCGTGCACATCCATGGGGAAAATTGCACCTTCATTTAAATAGAATGGATTTCCTTAGTAATCCTATGTATTTTATTTAATGCATTTAAAACCATTTTTCTGAGAAATGGTCCATAAGCTTCACCAGATTGCTAAAGTAATCCAGGATACATACACAGAAAGGTTAAGAACTCCTGAACTAGAGCAAGGTGGGACCTCAGAGCCACCGAATCTAAACCACCCTCATTCCCATTTTTTTTTACACACGAGGAACTGAGTCCCGGAGAGGGGAAGTGAATTACCCAAAGCGACACAGAGAATACTGGTTATAGAGCTGGAAGGAACCTCAGAGGCCATCTGGTCCAACCCCCTCATTTTACCTATGAAGGTGTAAACAGACTGGTCAGGAAGGTGAAAAGATTGGTTCAAACTTACCCAGATGGTAAATACCCCATGAAAGAGGCCCCATCAAAAACACCAGGTTTCAAATGCTTTTCAGATGCTTTTCACTAAGCAGAATCAAACTCAGAGAGGGCACTGAAATAAGCCCCCTCCTCTCCAAAAACATCTTCCCAAGGACAGAAATTTTTCTGAGGGCTGAGGGAAATGACAGACATTTCAAAAACAAAATTTGGTTCAAAATATAAGAAGCTATAGGTGATTCCAGAAACAGTCAGTCCATTAGGAAGCAGTTGTTAAAATAATCTCTGGTAAAAATGTAAACAGCAAGTTTCGGTTAGATCTATTAGCGACATAAACCCAGGCTGAACCTTGGCTGACTAATTTTTTCCTCTCAAAACCAAACTGAAAGCACAGAGGTAAAATGCTGAGTGCTTCAGTTCCAGGAAAATGACAGAGAGATGGCACTGAATGCAATCTCCGTCCCCCAATTCACTCCCATTATAGCACACTGGCCTTGAAACAGTTACCTCTGGCTTTGTGGCCCTTGGTTAACATGAGAAAAACTTTCCAAATGACTTTGGAACTTTTTTCTGCTTTTGTCTGAGGGATCACAAAGGCAGATTGACCCCGCAGCACCACCCCCTCTGGTGCTGCCTCCCTTGCCCGCTTGCACTGCATGGGAAAGTGGGAGTCTGGCTGCTTGGTGGGCAGCAGGAGAGGAAATGATTAGAAGCAGCAGAGCAGAGAGGTGCAACAGACAAGATCACTAGGCTGCAGGAAACCCAGGCGGGGGTGGGGCATGCATCTGAACCTTCAACTGAAGGGCAAGATCAAGGTCAGAGACATGGGGCATGAAGAAATCATTGGACTGGATATGCACAACTAGAAGGGCTCTCAGAGACCAGATGGCCAGCCCTCTCATTTGACAGCTGAGGAAACTGAGGACTGACCTGCCTAAGGTCACACATAGGATCACAGATTCCAAGCTTGAAAGGATCTCACTGGCCATTCTATCCAACTCCCTCATTTGACAGATAAAGGGAGATGGAATGACTTTGCAATTAGATTGTGAGCTCTTCCTTTAGAGCAGAGACTGGTTGCTTTTGCTTGTGCTTGTGTTTTTGCCTTTCTTTGTATCACTGATGCCAAGCACAGAGTCAATGCTTATTAAATGCTTGTTGACTGGCTGACATACCCAAGGTCACCCAATATAATAATGATGATGATAAAAATAGTTAATATTGTGGTTGCTCAATCGTTCAGTCATATCCAACCCTTCATGACCCCATGGACCATAGCACGCCAGGCCCTTCTGTCTTCCGCTACCTCCTGAAGTCTGTCCATGCTCATGCCCATTGTTTCCATGACACTATCTCTCCATCTCATGCTCTGCCACCCCCTTTTCCTTTTGTCTTCAATCTTTCCCAACATTAGGGTCTTTTCCAATGAGTCCCATCTTCTCATTATGTGGCCAAAGGATTTCAGCTTCAGCTTCAGTATTTGACCTTCTAGTGAATAACTTGATTTCTTTAAATATTGACTGCTTTGATCTCCTTGCTGTCCGAGGGACTGTCAGAAATCTTCTCCAGCACCACAATTAGAAAGCGTCAATTCTGCAGCACTTGCCTTTCCTTATAGTCCTTATGGTCCAACTCTCATATTGCTACTGCTAATATTTATCTAGTACTTAAAATTTTGCAAAGCATTTTTAAATACATTACTCATTTGAGCCTCACAACAAGCCTGGGAGACAGGTACTATTATTGTCCTCAGTTTACAGATGAGGAAACTGAGGCTGAATGAGGTTCAGTAACTTCTTCACAATAAGTGCCTGGGGCAGGGCTCAAATCCAAATCTTCCTGACCCCAAGTCCATCACTCTAGCCCAGGGCTTCTGAACCATTTTTATATCCTGCGCCCCTCTGCAAGTCTAGTGAGGTCTATGGATCCTTTCTCAGAATAATTCTTTTAAATGCAAAAACCAAAATACATAGGATTACAAAGGAAATGAATTATATAGATATAGATAGCTGTCCAATTTTTTAAAATATTAGATTGTAAGTTTCTTGATTCTTTTTGTATCCCTAGCACTTAGCCCAGTGCCTGGCACATATTAGGCACCTAATAAATGTTTATTGATGGATTGATTAAAAAACAAGTTCATAGACCCCAAGTAGAGAACCCCCTCTCTAGCCATTACACCATATTGTCTCAGAGAGAGAAAAAGGAAGACAAGAAGGTGGTGAGAACAAAGAGAATTCTCTTTGTCTGCTCTGCTCTTTTCCTACACCCTTACTCCCCAAGGATGAAGTAGGCATGGTGAAAGGCAGTTTGGGGCATCTGCCAGGACACTAAAGGAAAGCACCAGACATTGAAGTCATACTGCACGCCAGGAAAAGTTAAGTCCCAGGACATAGTTCTTGAGTCTTTACCTAATAACTGGTCCTACTGGATGGTGTACACTGAACATCAGCTGGGAGTTGTGTTGTATTTTCTAGGTAGCTAGGTTGTATAGTGGCTAGAGCGATGGACCTGGAGTCAGGAAGTTCAAATCCAGACTCATATACTAGCTGTGTGACTCTGGGCAAGTCACTTAAGCTCTGCCTCACTTTACCCAGCCATAAAGTGGGGATTAAAATGGCACCTATCTCCCAAGGTTGTTATGAATACCATATAAGAAAATATCTGGGGGCATCTAGGTGGCATAGCGAGTAGAGCATCAGCCCTGGGATCAGGCGGACCTGAGTTGACATCCAGCCTCAGACACTTGACATACTAGCTTTGTGACCTTGGGCAAGTCACTTAACCCCAATTGCCCTGCCTTCCTCCCTCCAAAAAAAAGAAAATATCTGTAAAGTACATTTCAAGTACTTTTTGTTTTTCTGTTGTTTCAGTTATGTCCGACTCTTTGTGACCCCTATTTGGGGTTTTCTTGGCAAAGATACTAGAGTGGTTTCCCACTTCATTCTCTGGATCATTTTGCAGAGGAGAAAACAGTCAAACAGGGTGAAGTGACTTGCCCAGGGTCACAAGCTGGCAATTGTCTGAGGCCAGATTTGAACTCAGGAAGATGAATCTCCATAACTCCAGACCCAGTACTCTATCCATTATACCACTAATGTTAAATATTTAATATTAGTGCCTAATATTAAAGCACTATATGAATGCTATTATTCTTACTCTCTTTTGCCTGCTCCTGAGAAGAGTAGCCCGGACAAGGAGGTGAGGAAAGGAAGAGTAAGAAAGCTAGATTGTGTCTTTCCTAGCAGTAAATCTGAAACTACGTAGTCGACGTTTTATTACATGTTACTTTTTGCATTGTCAAGAGTAAAACACTGTATACGGTTGAGCATGTTCTTTCTGTCCCTGTGGGGAGTAACTGTACTATGCCAAAACCACCTGCCTAAAGCATAGTGAAATGTAACTGATTCAGGGAGGAGGTAAAGTTCCCAGTAAGGTGAGAGCTCAAAGCAGAATCTGATTGAGTAAATCCACACTAGCTACTAATGAGCCTGCACTGCCACTCTTAGAACAATAGAAGGCTTGAAACATCCCCTGGTACCTCTGTTTAGCAGAATGGAGAGTCATTATCACGAGGGTGAACATGGGCTTCACCCCATGCCTGATCCTTCCTGCTTAATTGGATCAGGTGAGCAAAAAGTAGCACCAGGAGGCAGTGTAAAAATATCTCCCAACTCTTAAAGGAACTTCACGGATAACGTTTATTTCCTTCATGACTTCTTGTGAAGAGCATTGACAGGTACACGAATCAAATCAAAGTAGGTAGAATTAGAAGTGGAGAAAATCCCATCCAATATCACCAATAAAATGTTTGATATTCATAATAACTGGGAATTGACACCAGTATATAGTATCAGGACCATTCCCCAATAAATAAGTGCTCAAAGACAAGAACAGTTTTCAAAAGCAGAATAACAATCTATAAATAATGACATGAAAACATGCTCCAAATCACTGAAAATCAGATAAATACAAATTAATATCACACCTTGGGACGCCGCCCTCCTGGCCCCCAAAATACCATGATGCACCACCATGGGTATCTTCCAACTGGGAGGCCCAGTGGATAGAGCGCAGGACTTGGAGTCAAGAAGATCTAAGTTTAAATCCTGCCACAGACACTTTACTAGCTGTATGATCCTAGGGAAGTCACTTAAGCTCTCTAGGCCTCAGTTTTCTATCTGTAAAATGGGGATAATAATAGCCCCTACTACACAGGCTTATTGTGAGGATCAAATGAGTTAACATTTGTAAAGCAATTTGCAAACCTTAACGTACTGTATAAATTCCAGTTATCATCATCATCATCATCATCGTCATCATCGTCATCATCATCATCATCACCGTCATCATTGTCATCATCATCATCGTCGTTGTCGTCGTCGTTGTCATCTTTGTTTTTCTGCCAGTTGCTCTGGGGAAAGAATTAAATCACCACTGTCATGCCTGGAAAACATTAATCAATCAGTTCCCCTCTGGCTCCATTCATAATCCCTGGGACTTTCAAACCAAAATCTCATTCCCTGGCCATCTCTCCCTTTACATGTGTTATCTTCCCCTATTAGAATATAAAGTCTCACTTTTGCATTGTTATCACCAGCATTTAGCATAGTGCCTTCCCTATGGTAAGTGCATAATAAATGCTTTCTCATTCATTCATTCAAATTAAAATAGCTGAAGTTTCATCTCACAACCTGCAAATTGGCAAAGATGACAAAAAAGAGGCATCAATATCAGTGGGACCATGGGAGACCAAGCACATTTCTTCATGGTTGCTGAAAGTGGGAAGTGGTCCAGCCACTCTGGATAGCAACTCAGAATTATTCAATAAAAATGACCAAATTATTTATGCCCTTTGACCCAATAGTTCTGGGTCAAACAGCCCCACTATTGTGCCTATAGTCTTAAGGAAGCAAAAAAAAAAAAAGGAAAATCCTGAATACGCTAACATATAGCAGCACTTGCATGTGTGTGTGTGTGCGCGCGCTCTTGCACATGTGCACACATGAGCGTGCAAGCCCACACAAATGGTAACAAAGAACTACTAACAATGTGAATATTGATCAGTTGGCTGGAGGAAAAACCCTAAGGTATATGAATGCAATGGATTCCAACATCAATGTGCAGTAAGAATGAAAGATGTCAAGAATTCAGAAAAATGTGGGAAGATTTGCATGAACTGATGCAGAGCAAATATGCAGAACTCAGAGACCTATGTGCACAATGACTCCAACAATATGAATGAATAGAGGGAAGTCCAACTCTGAGTAATGGAAGATGCCAGAGAATGGCCAAGAGAACCAACACCTCCCTTCATAACAGAGAGGCGGAGGACTGCTGTGGCAGATTATTGTATACCTTGTTAAAGACAGTGCCATCATTCCATTAGATGTATCGGTTTCATTTCTCACAAGGAGAATTCAATCTCAAGGAAGGAGAGGTGGAAGTGCTGAAATCACTGTGATATAAAGACAAAAGGCATCAACAGACCAGCTTTAAAAGACAAAAATAAAAGAACAAGGCAGAGTGGTTGGGAAAATCATTGGCAGAGACTAGAACACGGTGTTTCCACTTAAGCAAGATCAACTACAATTTAGTCCAGGTGGAAAGGCGTCCTCCACAGGAAAAGCAGAGGCTTGAAAGGCAGAAAACCTCTGCCTGAGACATAGAAGCAAAGAACACAAAAATGGAAGAAACGGTAATTGTTATAACAACATAGATCTGGAAGGAAGAGGAATCTCCTAGATCATAGGGACCAACTTCTTCATTTTACACACGAGGAAACCAAATCTTAGAGAGGAATGTTGACGTACTTGCTCGAGGACAGGAAGTGGCAGAGACGGGACTGAAGTCAGGTCCTCGAACTCTCAATCCAGTGACGTTTTCATTGTACCATGCTGACTCTCACCTAGCCCTGCCCCTTCCCCATTGTATTACACATGAGAAAACTGAGGTGGCCCAGAGATAGGGATTTGTCCAAGGCCACCTAGCTATTAAGTAGCTGGGATTTCAAACCTAGGTTTTCTGACTCCAAATGCCATGCGTTCCTCTATAGCATGTATTACACTTAACACCTGTAAGTTTCATTGCCCATATCAATATAATAGGGGTACCTGCACTATCTACTTCATGAGTTGAGTCATATAAAATAATGAACATGAAAGCCAAGCATTGGTTCCCTCAGTTGTAAAGTGAGAGGATTAGATTACTAGATGGTCTCAAGGGGCCCTCCCATCTCTATATCTATGCTCCTATGTGTGATCATGGGGCAAGTCAGTTCACCTCAATGGGTCTCAGTTTCCCCATCTATTAAATATGGTGCCTCTGACAGCCTCTGAGGCACCTTCAAGTCCTATATCTGGAATCCTACAAAAGTGAGTTACAGATATAACAAATGGAACTCATTTACAAAAATATTTTTTAAAATTTCCATAAATGTGGTTATATTAGTCAGTCATATCATGAACGTAGGAGTTCTTAACTTGCTTTTTTCTCTTAATATTTTGATAACTATTTCAATAGAATTGGTTCCTTGGCAATCCTCTGTATTTTGTTTTATGCATTTGAAAACAGGATTCTGAGGGCTTGGTGGACTTCCCTGGACTCCCAAAGGGGGCCAGGAAACACAAAAAGATTAAGAACTCTTGCACCAATTCTTTGAAAAAGTACTCTCATTATGCTTCCCTCTTCTTTTGATTAAACTTGAATCTTGGAAATCCAACATAATCCCTTGCTCAGTACCCACCAAACTTTTCCTCCCAGGTCTATGGGAACTTTCATTTTACTAGGAAAAAACCATTAGGGTTTCATTTAGGAGTGGTCAGCTTTTAGTATGTTCTATGTACAAGATGAACTGCACTCGGTGCTGCTAATGTTGTTTTCCAGAATTCTGATTAAGGGATACGAAAAATGTAATAAAACAAAAAGAGAGAAAGGTTAAGGTACATTCACGCTAAACAGGGTACAATAGTTAATCCACATAAACATTGGCTGCCAAATGGAAAGCACTTATCAGTAACTCAGATGTAACCAATTATTAAAACATGCTTCCCATAGAAATGGTTTTAATAGCAGTTATAGCTAAACAAAAAAGCTACATCTTCGTAGGAGCACAAAAGCCACAGAGCATGAATTGGGGACATACAGATAAGTACTGTTTATCGGAGAGAGGCTATATCTAGAAGGCACAATGAATGGACTCAAGCTCAGCCAATCTATTTATTCCCGTCATCTTCTCGATTGATGTGGATAGCAGGATAATTGATTCGGCTACAGGAATAATCATCCATCAGGAAGATGAGCAAAGTGAACATACTAGGGGTACTCAGGGCCAAGTCAACAACTGGAATGGAAAAAGCATTGATAGGAAATTGTGACCCTGAGAGGTGAGCTCCTCTGCTCTTTACCTGACTTGTCTGACTGTGAGTAGATCACTTCTGTTTGGGTCTGCTCCTCCATCTCCAAAACGCTCTGTCAAATACGGGTGAGGGGGAAAGACTGGGAGAGGTTGGACTACATGATCTATCTGTAGGGCTCCTTCCAGTTTTTTTTTAAATTATGGATATATTTTATTGTATATCACTGTCATTTCCATATATACCCCTTTTCCTTTCCTTCTCTAGTGAGTCATCTCTTGTAAGAAAGAAGAAAAAGAAAAGAAGGTGAAAAATCAGTTCAGCAAAACTAATCGAACATCCACCAAGTTTGATGGTGTGTACAATATTCTACACCTCTAGATTTCCTCCTCTGCCAAGAAGGGAGAAGAGCACATTTTCTCCTCTCTTCTTCAAGGCTGGGTTTGACCATTAGAATTACACAGTAGTTTCATTTGGTGTTGTTGTTATTGGTCTTTCCACATTCGTTGTTATAATCAATGTGTGTACTGGTTTCATGGTTCTTATTTCCCCTTGCTTCAGTTCATATGAGTCTCTTTCCATGTTTCTCTGTAGTCTTCATATTTATCCTTTCTTACAGCACACTAATATTCCCTATACATTCATGCACTACATTTTGGTTAGCCATTCTCTAATCGATGTGGTCTTTGTTTCCAGTTTGTTTGTTTTTTTTTTTTTTTTTGCTATAACAAAAGTGCTGCTGTATTGGGCCTATCTTTTTTCCACAGACTTCCCTGGGGCATATGCCTAACAGTAGGGTCTCTGGGTCGAAGGCTAGAGACATTTGAACAACTTTGTAATTCTAGTATGCTATGGTTCTACCTTCCTAGCATGGCCCTGGGCACTGTGGAGGAGACAGTTGAGGCAAAAGAATGACTCCTTGCCCTCCAACTCTGTGGAATATGGTGAAGAGAAGAAAAGGAAATATTTTAATAAATAAAAAATGTAAAAAAAACACAAAATGGCCAATAATTGGGTGCTAGATTATGTGGTATGGGGGTGGGGGGGAGGAACCTGAACCCTCGAGGCCATATGCGGCCCTCTAGGTCCTCAAGTGCAGCCTTTTGACCAACTCCAAACTTCACAGAACAAATCCTTGCTCTCTAGGTCCCCTTTGAAAGAATCCAAATTTTAGAGAACAAATCCTTGGGTCTAGAGGGCCTAGAGGGCCATATGTAGCCTCGAGGCCACAGGTTTCCTACCCCTGATATCGACTATCAACCCAGACAAAGAAGGTGTAGAATTGGGCTAGAAGTGCCACAAGGGCACTAAGGTCAAAATGAATGAATCTGTCCCGTGGCAAGGATTGTTAAGAAAACTAGCCAGACCAATTATTTTGGAGAGTAGGATGAAATGCAGATGCAACAAAGTCAGTCTCTAAATGTCAGGTTCAGACGTTTTGACTTGGTCTTATCAATTTTTATCAATGGCCAACGGTACATTCTTGAATGGGGAGAATGCCAATGAAAGCAGTGTTTTAGGGAAAGGGAATATGGCTGTGATGTGCTGGACAAACTTCAGGAAGGAGAAATGGATGACTGGGACATCATTTAGGATTTGATCAGGGACTGGACTCAGGTGATGACAATGTGAAGAGTGACAAGGGTACATTTAGGGGTTGTAACTATTTAACAACCGACTTTGGGGGACAAATGTACGCACAACCCCCTCTTTGGTTTAATCTGCATTATTAACATTTTCTCCATCACTTTCTTAAGTCGAAAGTCAACAAAGGAATAAAGAAAGCCCTGATTTGTGACATTTGCCATTTCTGAGGCATAAATACTCATAATGAAAATTTAACAATCAGCTTTCAGAGCCTGTACAAGCTGGTTCCAGCACTCCTCTACCACACATCTGATAGGTACTGTGAAATAAGATTCACCAGGATTTGGTGACTGATCAGATATAGGGAGAAAGAATCAAAGATGACTTCGAGGTTTTGAACTAGGTCAGAATGAATGAACAAAGGTTCTAGAGTTCTTAGCACACCAACAACTAGAAACTAACATGGAAATTTAAAGTGGGGGCTACAGTAAACAAGCAGTTGACTCTTAAAAATGGGAAATGTATAAAAATACAGATACTGACTATCAGCATTTCTTAAAGAGGCTTCACTGATCTGACACCCCAACCCCACCCCTTTGCAGAAGTGGGAGGTCCAGGGGTGTGGTACATTGCATATATTTTCAGATATTTTCAACATACTGGTCAATTTTGCCTATTTTCTTCTTTTTCCTTTAAAGATAAAACTTATATGGGATGACTCACTGGCTCTGGAGGAAGAGGACGCCATTCAAACCCCACCTCTGACCTCTGTTGAATAGGGCATGTCAGTGAACTTCCTCGTGCCTCAGTTTCCTAGGCTTTAAAATGAGGGGGTTGGACCTCTGATGTTCCTTCTAGCTCTAGGTCTATGATGCTATGTGTGACTTTGGGCGAGTCACTGTCCCTCTTTCTGGATCTCAGTTCCTTCACTTGTAAAGTGAGGGGGTTTGCTTCAATCAGTGGTTCCTCCCAGTGCTAGGTCCATGATGATAGGGTGATCCTCTGAGCTCAGCCCGTAAACACTTCATATCTCTGTCAAACAGAGACATGGTACCTCAGGACAACACAGCATAAATTCATTGGAGTATTGCAGAAGAGTCTGAGGACTTGTTTTTGTTTGTCCTTCATTCTAGAAGACCACTAATGACATCATGAGAATGGAGTCTTGACTCGTATGTGAATTAGATTTAAGTGGCCCCTCACAAAGCAGCAAAAAGCAACGGAGGGGCTCCAGGCCTGCAGAGAACTTGCTAGAAGAGCTCCATAAGTATGCCACATCGGCCTTATAAGGGAACACTGGCATCTTGCCAGAAGGCAAATTCCACTTGTCTTTTCCTTCCCTTACAATCAGAATCAAGCTTTCTTTCTCCAAAGCTCTTTCTGCCTTGCTCTTTGGTGGCAGTGATCCAAATTCTAGTTTGAATGTCAGTGACCTCTTACCTGGAAGATACTAGATTTTTTTTCTGGGAAGATTCTAGAAGAGACCATTAAAGAAACATACCCCACAAAGTGATGATTACATAAAGCAGAGGGAAGTGGGTCAGGGTGAGATCTGGAAAATGGGGATAAAAATGTTAGTTAACCACTTAAGCAATTAACAGGTAAAAGATGTGACAGAAAGGAAAGCCAAACTATATGAAGGTTTTTATGCTCTGATTTTTTTTGGTTGTTGTTGTCGATCCAAACCTGTGAATCCACTGATATGGGGAACTACTGGTGTGGAAATTTTCTACATTAACGCAGCCCAGAAACATGGTGTGTAGCCTATGGTAGCAGTTGTGTTGAAAACGGAATTTCCCGGAGGAAATGACAATTAATTACTTGATGCTCACAGGACCCTCGAACCCTTTCCTGGCAGGGGCTGAGCATTAGGATTGGAAACTGGGCAGCTGCTGGTTTGATTTCTGCTCTTTTGCTGGCAGTTACTCTGCATTTTCACTGCCTGTCCCCTATGCCTGGAACTCTCTCCCACCTCAGCTCTGCCTTCTGGCTTCCCTGGCTTCCTTCTAGTCTCAGCTAAAAGCTCACATTCTGCAAGAAGTCGCTTACAATCCCCCTTAATGCTAATGCCTTTCCTCTGTTGATTATCTCCAATTTAGCCAGTAAAGAGCTTGTTTGCACAGTTATTTGCATGTCGTCTCCCCAACACCATGCCCCACCCCTCCCCAAAGCTCCTTCAAGGTAGGGACTGTCTTTCACTTTTCTTTGTATCTCTGGAGTTTAGCACAATGCCTGGCACGTAGTAGACACTTAATCTAGGATTGTCGTCTCGACTTAGAAAGAGGGCCACAGCACTAAAAAGTGAGGTCACTCTCCCAAGGTCACACAGCCAACATATATCAGAGGTGAGACTTGAACCATGATCTTCCTGACTTTATGATTTCCTGACCCCATTCACTATGCTGTACCACATTGTCAATTGCCACAGTGGAAACTTACAAAAACAAAATGTCTAGATTAAAAAGCTTGGCAGCAAATAAGGCTCTAGATATAAATGACATGTTGCAGACTTGGTAGAAAGGGAATGACCAATTGTCCAGAGAGCCGCCAGACTCTAAGAAAGGATGGGATAAAGCACTGTATATGATGAAAAACATAAATAGAGATAGAGTAAAAAAATCGCCAGACAAAGAAGGAACTACATAATCTCTGTGGGTGGAAATTTCACCCTTAAATAATAAAAATGTGGTAATAAGGCTATATGCCACCTGAGCGGGATAATGAGACTGAGCTAGAGATGTTAAGAGACTGGAGAGGCTGAAAAATTAGGCCAAGCTATAACGATGTGATTCTTCAATTATCCATACATGGACTAGCTGAATGCCTCATCAGAATGAAGTGCAGAAATAAGGGTTTTGGATAAAATAAATGACAGCTGCCTAGAAGGATATTTGTGGAAGCCCAAAGAAAATCAATTGAGCAAGCAAGCAACAAGCGTTTATTAAGCACCTACTACGTGCTATGGAATTGTACCTGGAATACAAAGATGGATCTAAATAGTCCTTAATCTTGAAGAGCTTGCAGTCTGGCAGAGGAAATGAGAAGTAAATGAAAAATACATACAACAAAATTTGTTCAGGGTGGGGGGGTAGAGAGAGAGACATTAGCAGCTCCAGGGGGAAGGAGGAATCAGGAATCAGGAAAGGCCTCATTTAGAAGATGGCATTCAAGATGATGGGCAGCTAGGTGGTGCAGTGGATAGAATGCTGGGCCCAGAGTCAGGACGACCTGAGTTCAAATCTGGCCTGCATGACCCTGGGCAAGTCATTTGACCCTGTTTGCCTCAGTTTCCTCATCTGTAAAATGAGCTAAAGAAGGAAATGGCAAACCACTCCCAGGATCTTTGCCAAGAAAACCCCAAAAGGGGTCACAAAGAATTGGACATCACCAAACAACAACTTGAAATGATGAGTTCTTGGAAGGAAACAAGGAATTCTAAGAGGTGGAGATGAGGAGGAAGTGCCTTCCAGGTATGAGGGATGGCCACTACAAAGTCACAGAGCTAGAAGATACAGTGTTCTGTGTAGGGAACAGCCAGAAATCCAGTTTGGCTTGACCATAGTGAGTAGAGAGTGAGTATAGGCCTTGGTTGTGAATAGGGGGTCAGGAAGTATCCTCAGATGAGGCACAGTGTAAGAACATTCTGCATTCTGTCCGAACAGGTGAATCCAAAGAAACACATTGCACAATTATTCTATCTTCTAAAAGGGAACAATGATAAAATACAAACATTGGTTGAAAAGACTGAAAATATTTCCTTAAAAAATAGCCCAGCATGACTGGCAATGGTCTCGAACCTTATTGGAAGCTTGGGGGAAAAATGTGTGCACTCAAGAAAGAATCCTGAACACCATCCAGGCACTCACTCAAATGACAACACCACACAATTGGCAGGCAAAATAAAAGAGGCCATCAGAGGAAAAAGGTATGAAAATGGAAGGACTGCCTCAGATTATGGGAAGCTCTCTCTCTTCCTCAGTTTCTTCATCTATAAAATGGGGGTAGTAATAACATCAGCCTCCCAAAGTTTTTGTGAGGATCAAATTAAATAATATTTGTAAATGTTGTGCAGGCCTTACGGTGCTGTATAAATAATATATGAAGCACTTAAAAATGACAAGTGTGAAGAACAAGGAAGCCCCCCAAAGTGTATCAGGGACAAGTATAAATAATAAAATAGGGGCAGCTAGGTAGCACAGTGAGTAAAGCACCAGCCCTGCAGTCAAGAGGACCTGAGTTCAAATCCATCTTCAGACACTTGACACACTTACCAGCTGTATGACCTTAGGCAAATCACTTAACTCCAATTGCCCTGCCTTCCCCCGCCAAAAAAAAAATAATATAAAAAATAAAATAATAATACAGTAACAGTTTAAAATAGCTAACATTTATATAGTCCTTTATGGTTTGCAAAGCACTTTATATGCATTAGTTCAGTGAATCCTCACAACAATCCTGGGAGGGAGGTGCTATTATTATCATCCTCATTTTGCATATGAAGAAACTGAGGCTCAGCGAAGTTAGGTGATTTGTGCAGGGTCACACAGCTGGGAAGTGCTTGAGGAACAATTCAAACTCAGGTCTGACTTGCAAGTGATTCCAAAAGTAATAGAAAAAGCCTTTGGAAATAAATCCATGAAAACACAGGAAGTTACACAGTTAGCAGACCATTTTAGGTTTAGGCCATTTTTAGGAAGGCCATTTTAGGAACCCAGTGAAAAAGGGAATAAAAAGAAGGGTGCAAAGATAACCATTGAAACAGGTGGGTTAGAGGTGCTAGGTCAAATCCTGCTAAGCACAGTGCCTGGCACATAGGAGGCCAAATCCTGCACAGTGCCTGGCACATAGTAGGCCAAATCCTGCTAAGCACAGTGCCTGGCACATAGTAGGCCAAATCCTGCTAGACACAGTGCCTGGCACACAGTAAGTCAAATCCTGCTAGGCACAGTGCCTGGCACACAGTAAGTCAAATCCTGCTAGGCACAGTGCCTGGCACATAGTAGGCCATATCCTGCTAAGTACCATGCCTGGCACACAGTAGACCAAATCCTGCTAAGCACAGTGCCTGGCACAGAGTAAGTCAAATCCTGCTAGGCACAGTGCCTGGCACACAGTAGGCCAAATCCTGCTAAGGACTGTGCCTGGCACATAGTAGGCCAAATCCTACTAGGCATGGTGCTTGGCACATGGTAGGCCAAATCCTGCTAGGCACAGTGCCTGGCACACAGTAGGCCAAATCCTGCTAAGGACTGTGCCTGGCACATAGTAGGCCAAACCCTACTAGGCATGGTGCTTGGCACATAGTAGGCCAAATCCTGCTAGGCACAGTGCCTAGCACATAGTAGGTCCTTGACAAATGCTTGTTGGCTGCCTGGCTAAGTACACACAATGGCAGAGCTCTAATTACACTCGGCCTGATCCATGATCTCCTCAATGAGGATATTCCTTTAACAACTGCAGGGTGCAGCCCATCTAATCCTCGGCAGTTTTTGTCCATGTCCTTCCCATAAATCATCCCAAGAGGATGTACAGGCTAGAAGCCTTCCTGGAGGTCTTTTACATTCCATGGATGCCAGGGCAATCCCTCACGCCATGACTGGCCCTCCTCCTTTTCCAATCCTGCATTTACTGAAGGATGTCTTTTAAGTCACATATTGCATTCAAGTCTTCATTAGCAGCCTGTTGCAACCTACTAACTACCCACCATCCAAATGATTCCTTAAATTCAATTGTATTTTGGTTTCAGATCGTCCTTCTCTCTCTCTCCCACTCCACTCCTCCAATTGAGAGAGCAAGAAAAACAAAACCATTGTTACAAACACATATAGTCAAACAAAATCAATTCCCGAAATGGCCACATCCAAAAAAATGTGTCTCGATCTGTCTGTACTTTGTGTCCATTACCTCTCTATCAGTAAGAGGCAGCTAACCAATTACATGGTAGTTGTCTTCCATCTATAAGTTCTGAGGGAAATCAGACGTGAAAGCACAGTGCAAATACGCCAGAGAATGGGGAGATTGGAACCTGGCCCCTCCTCCACCCAGTCTTCTTGTATATGACTTTCCTCCGTGCACTCTATGGCCCAGCTGGACCAGCCTCCAAGATGTTTTCTCACACATGGCATTCCATCTTCCAGCTCAATACCTTTGCACTAACTGTTTCCCATGCCTCAAATGCCCTTCATCTTCCCCGCCACCTCTTGGAATCCCTGGTTTCCTTCAAAACTCAGCTTAAAGGATCTTACTTCCTAGATTTAGCTTATAGTGTCTTCCTTCCCCTCAAATTACCTAGTATTCATTTAATATATTTGCATTTGTATGTGTGTGTGTACACATAGATATATGTGTATATATACACATATGTATATGTGTGTGTGTGTGTGTGTGTGTGTGTGGCAACTAGATGGCACAGTGGATAGAGTGCTAGCTCCAGGCCCTGGAGTCAAGAAGAGCTGAGTTCAAATCCAGCCCCAGACACTTACTAGCTGTGCAGTCCTGGGCAAGTCACTTAACCTTATTTGCCTCAGTTCCTCATCTGTCAAATGAACTAAAGAAGCAAATGGCAAACTACTCCAGTATCTTTGCCAAGAAAACCCCAAATGGGGTCATGAAGAATTGGACACAACTGAAATAACCGAACAACAACAACAAAATATAGATGTCCACGTGTGTGCATTCCGTATATACTTAAATAGGTACATACTGTCTCCTCTCTTAGAATGGAAACTATTTGAGGGCAGGGACTATTTTCCTATTGTCTCTGCAGTTCCAATGCCTAGCGCAGTGCTTGACACACAGTAAGCATTTAATACATGTTTGTTCATTGACTGATTGATCAATTGATTGCCAACATAAATCCTGGCAATAAGAAGGGCTCCAGAGGATGCACTGGACACTCACAGAATCCAAGAGCAACAAGGGACATCAGTGGCCTAGCTCATCTCACACCAGACCATGTTTCCTTTCTTACAACATCTCCAACACGTGGCTCTCCACCTTTTGCTTGAAGACCCCCAAAGGGCTGGGAGTGACTGCATCTTTGGGTAGCCCATTCTATTTGGGGGCAGCTCCGTTATTAGAATATTTTTCCTAATGGTGACCTTAAGTCTTTCTGCCTGTAAATTCTACTTGGTTCTACCCTCTGGGACCAAGCATTACAACTTTAGTTCTTCTTCCACAGTACAATTCTTCAAACACTTGAGGACAGCTACCGAAGTCATTTCTTCTCCCACATCTCAATTCCTTTGACCAATGTCATATTCTACAGGCTTCTCTCCCTCCTAATCACAACCTTCTGACTGTGCTCCATCTTGTCTATGTCTTGTTTAAAATGGGGCTCCTAGAACTGAATTTTGTATATCAGATGTGGCCTGAGAACCTAAGAATCTCATGGACCTACTACCACCCTCATTCTGGACACCCTGCCTCTGTTAACATAGCCTAGAAGAATTCTTTTGGCCACTGGGCCCCACTGATGATTCAGTTTGAGTTTATAGCCCTTTAAGTCAGATCTTTTTTCATAGAAACTCTTTGTCTAGCCATACATCCCTCAGGGTTTGTTGGCTTGGTTCCTCCTCCCCCAACACACACACTTTACATTTGTCCCTATGAAGTTTCTTCTTACTCAATTTGGCTTATTATTCTAGCCTGTTGAGATTTCTTTTGGATCTTGGCTGGCACGCGTGTTTGTTATCCTGCCACACTATGGGACATCTGCAGATTTGAAAAGTACGCCTTCTACACCTCTGTTGAATTCATCAATAAAACCAATGGATAGCATAGAATCAAGCACAGATGCCTGAGGATATTCTGCTTGAGATTCCCCTTCATGGTGATATTGACCTACTGATGACTGTGCTTTGGGTCTGGCCATCCAGTCAATCAACTCCAAAGCCATCTGATTATATTACTCTCTTACCCATATCTCTCCATCTTCTCAACAATGATAGCCCGAGAGATTTTGTTAAATGTTTTCTTGAAATCTGATTATATTTTGCCTGCTATGCCAGTTGCCCCATGCAAAAAAATAGAAATTAATTTTGTTTTGACCCGTTCTTGAGAAAAACCACATTGGTTGCTCTTTTTAAGTTTATACAAAGCATCCACTTACTAATATGGTATAGATCAGGGGTGGGGAACCTTCAGCCTCAAGGCCACATGTGGCCTTCTGGGTCCTCAAGTGTGGCCTCAAGATGGCTGGCTACCCCAGGGTCAAGGTCTTCTGTGGATCAATATCTTTAAACTTATAACTTATAAACTCTCACCAATGGGTTTACCTTTCAGCCAAGAGGACATAATTAGCTCAAAGCAAAGGCATCTACTTAAATGTCACCGTAAGAAAAGTAGCAACAAACCATCCTCCCATAATCCTGGGGTATCCTCTTCCAGCATCAGCAGGGAGCATGGGTATGCATAGCGGGAGCATGTATGTAAGGGAGAAAGATGACTTGGTTTGGGTGTCATGGAGGTGGGTATGAAGGCTAATTTCATGGAATCCCAACTCTCCCTCTTCATGCCCTCTCCCCAAAAGGGATCAAAAGGTCAATGCCACCATGGCATTTTGTTCATCTGGTGAAATCCAGAACCAGATGGGTTTAAGAAGGCACAAAAAAGAGTTCCCAGAAACTCCACCAGGAGGAAAATTTCTATCTATTTTTAAGCTAGAAAGAAGGAATTCCTTATAGGGGTTTCCTAAAAATACAAAGAACCTTCGTTCATTCCTCCCCGGATCCTCAGCAGGCGCTCAGATCGGGAAGGTACCTAAATTCAGTATCCCTTCAACAGGTAAATGGAGCCATAGAATTCTCCTCTCAGTGAAATTGGGTCCCACTTTGAAAATGTCACTTCTACTGTAGGTTTCAGAAAGTATAGGGATTTACCATACTATATTAAGAGGTTGCTTGGTGGAGTGGAAAGAATGTTGACTTGGAGTCGAGAGACCTGGGTTTCAATCTTGGCCCTGACACTAACTCTGTGACCATGGGTGTGTCAATTAACATCTCTGAGTCAGAGTTTCCTCATCTATAAAATGGGGATAATCTTTCTTGCATTACCTACCTCACACGGTTGCTATGAGAAAAGCATGTTGAAAAGCTTAAAGCTCTACCCGAAGTCCTATCCCGACGCCTCGCCCTGGCACGGAAGTGATCCTGGCCTGTCAAAAGCCATGCCAATAAAGCACAAGATCTGGCAGGTTCCACCAGATTGGAAAGGCTTCAAGCATGGGCCTGGCGACAGCCTCTGTCTGCTTTCTGAGGACCAGCCTAGCTAAGTATGGAGAGGCTCATCAACCCACAGACTGACCATTTGGTGAGGAATTCTTTGGCCATGGCAACCCATGAAACAAAGAAAAATAGAAAATGACCCTCAGTCCTGGGCGGCCCCCTTCTGCTTCTGCAGGGATGGTGGAAGAGGGGTAGAAAACTACACAGAGGTGCTGAGAATACCACTGTTTTTTGATGATATATAAACACTTGTTTAACTGTTGTTCCTCTAAATCTGAGACCCTGGCCCAGTGACCAATGAGTAGACATACTACTGGAGGAGATCGGTCATAGATATGATATCGAATCTTATCAATAAGGATATTCTCACTATAAATAAAACCAATAGACAAAAGGAAGTTGCATTCTTCTGAAGGAAGGATGACTCTCAGGTTCTCTCTGGAGATGCTAATAAAAGAGTTGATGGAATTGGATTTATCACACATCCAGGGGCAACAAGAAACATCATTTCATGACATATTTGGTCATCGGTACACACGATGACCATTTATAAGAAGGCCGCCATCAAGATAATTGCTGCTTACATACCAACATTTGTTGCAGAGGATGAGGAGGTGGAGAAGTGGAGAAATTCTACAAAGGATTCAATATGACCCTCAAAATTAAAATAACATGCATTCAAATACTTGGAAACTCTAATGCAAAGATGGGTATAGGGGAGGGTGGCAAAAAATGTTGGAAAATATGTCCCTTCTCTATCTTTTGTGATCTCCTCTCATGTTTGGTTAAGAATTCTCCTCCTACTGGAAACAAAGTAGATGCCCATTCATCAGGAAATGTGCTACCTGAATGCAATAGAATGTTACTGTGCTATAAGAAACTATGAATATGATGACTATAGAGAATTATGGAGAGACGTACATGGATTGATGCAAAGTTCATATAACACTGCCTCCCAGAATCCTCCAGGCTTTACCATCTGCCTTGCCCTGTAGTCATCCACCCATCTATCCCACTGCCATCTGACCTAGTTATGGAACCTAAGGATCCCTGGGGCTTGGTATCGCCCTAACCACTGAACCCTTAGGATTCTGGGCCTTCCCTTCTGCCCTGTAGCTAAATGATTTTTATGTATTGTCTTCCCCAATTAGAGTGGGAGTCCTTGGGTCTGTTTCTATTTGTGTCCCCAGCCCTTAGCACAGTCTTTGGCATATAGTTAGTGTTTAATAAATGCTTTTTATTTTATTTTTTGGAGGGGTGAGGCAGGGCAATTGGGGTTAAGTGACTTGCCCTAGGTCACACAGCTAGTAAGTGTGTCAAGTGTCTGAGGCTGGATTTGAACTCAGGTCCTCCTGATTCTAGGGCTGGTGCTCTACTCACTGTGCCACCTAGCTGCCCCTAATAAATGCTTTTTAAAACTTTATCCTTCCAAAGTGAGAACCAAGAACCAAGATACACACAATAACAACAATATAAATGGATACCACAACAAAGCTATTAAAATGGAATTTTGCTAAATTATAATGATCAAGCTTGTACCCTCCTTCCCACCAAATATGAGATGATGCCTCCTTTGAAAGCAAAAGTGAGGAACCAAGGCCAGTGAGAGATACTGCACATAGTCAGACTTTTTAATCCTTTGGTGCAGTGTTTAGCCTCAAAGCATTTTTTTTCTTACTTCCTTCATACTTTATTAAAAGGTATGGATAGCTCTATGGGAGTGAGTGTAGAAATATAGTCATAATATAGATGATAAAAATTTATTTAATACAATCAAAATTTTATTTTTAAAAAATAATTCTTCTAGTATTAATTATAAAAGTATCTTTGTTTATTTTCCTCTAATTTTTAAGGCTATAACCTTTTACATTTAAGTCCCGTATCTATCTGGAAACCACTGTGGTATATGGTAAAGGGCCAGTCGAAATCTTGTTTCAATTTTATTGCTGTTATTGTTTTGCTCAATTGGTCTCCAGTTTTTCCCAGCAGGTTTTATCGAATAGGGACTTCTTCCTTGCGGAGTTGATGCTCTCAGCTTGTTGAACACTGAGTTAGTGAGTATGGTTGTTTCTGATTCTTGCTTATTTAGTCTGTTCCACTGATCTACTTTTCTATTTTTTAGCCAATACCAAGTAGTTTTGATGATGAGTGCTGGATAATATAATCTGAAGACTGGAAGTGCTATTCCCCATTCATTCTTACTTTTCTTCATTATTTCCCTCGAGATCTCAGACCTTCTGTTCCTCCAAATGAATTTTGTTATTATTCTGTCTAGCTCTATAAACTACCCCCTTGGTAGTTTGATTGGTATAGCACTAAATCTGTAAATTATTTTAGGGAATATTATTTTATTATATTGGTGAGGCCCAACCATGAGCAATGAATACCCCTCCACTTATTTGTCATTCTTTATTTCTTTAAAGATTATTTTGCAGCTGTATTTACATAAGTCTTGAGTGTATCTTGGTAGCTTGACTCCCAGACATTTTACGCTTTTTCTAGTTATTTTGAATGTGATTTCCCTTCCTATTATTTCCTCCAGGATTTTGTTATGGCTCTATAGCAAGGCTGATGATTTTTGTGGATTTGTTTTGTATCCTGTTACTTTATTGAAACTATTAGTTGTCTCAATTAGTTACTTTGCTGATTCTCTGGAGTTTTACCCAATGACTCTTTACCAGACCAAGCCAGATGACACATTAATTCAAAGAAAAAAAAGGCATTTAATGAAAAACAATAGCAAGGTAATAGCCAAGAAGTAAACTGGGTATTAAGCATTCTCAATGCTGGTCCCCAGATGGTAGCCACCTCCCCCTCCTCCAAAGGAGACCCAGAGTCAAATCCCCATTCAATTTTCCTGCATCCCCAACACAGTAGGAGGGGGACACATCAGTTCAAACTCACAGCACGAGTGTTGCAGCTCAAAATGTGAGCTGCACAGCCTAATCAGCTCCCCTGCACTCTCAGTCTGGCAGGGGAGGGAGTGCTGGGCTTGTTGGCCTCTGATTGTGTCCCACAGGGAGCACCAGGGGCCAAATGGGATGCAGAAACTCCAGAAGTGGATGCCACGTCTCCACTTGCTGTCTCCAACTCTGCCACTACCACTCCTGTCTGCTGCTGCTACTGCTGCTGCTGCTGCTGCTGCCTCTGCTTATCCCATCTTCGAGCCCCACTTCCCAGCCATTCAGGGCACCCAGGCTGCCACCTCTGCCAAGCCTGTTCCCCACACCAGCCTCTTCTTGAGACTCCCTAAGACTATTTAAATTTGGCACCCAGAAAGCACCCTCTCCCAATCTGAGTTCATGGTGGATACTCTGCAAAGGTTGCTGGGCCATAAAGTTCAAGAATTCCCTCTTACTTCTCCCCCTCCCCAAATAAGCGAGGCTCTCTTTCAGCCCCAAGCACTGTGGGAATATGAAATCCTTGAACATCAATGTGAATGGGCAGTGTTGTGAAAAATAAGTCACCAAACCTTGGAGTTGGAAAGATCTGTGGACAAATCCCAGCTCAGATATCTACCAGATATGTGACCCTAGATAAGTCACTTAACAGCTCTCAGGATCAATTTCTTACTCTATAAAATGAACTGGTTGGACTCAGTGGCCTCGAAGGCCTCTTCCAGCTCTAAATCTATGGTCCTGTGATCTGTTCAGTCGTTTCAGTCACATTCAACCCTCTGTGACCCCATCTGAGATTTTCTTGGCAAAGATGCTGGAGTCATTTACCATTTTCTTTGACAGTTCATTTTACAGATGAGGAAACCGAGGTATACAGGATGATGTGATTTGCCCAGGGTCACACAGCTAGGAGTCAGAGGCCAGATTTGAACTCAGGATGATGAGTCTTCCTGACTCCAGGCCTGGCACTCTATCCACTGCACCACCTAGCTGCCCCATGGTCCTATGAACACAGCCTTTTTTTCATGAAAAAAAACTTTCTCACAATTAGAGCTACTAAAAACTCGAATGGGCTGCTTCCATAGGTAGTAAGTTCCCTGTCCTTAGAAGTCTTTGAGCAGAGGCTAGACCTCTGTATGGGATTCCTGCTTCAGGAAAGGGTTGGGCTGGACAGCCTCTGAGGCCTCTTCCTGTTTTTTGGTTCTATAATGGGAAGATAAATTCCAAAAATAACCCTAGTAAGCCTAGTAATGACATCAATACCTGTTAATGATCACATTTTCTCCCCCATCAGGGTATAGTCGCCTAAGATTCGAAACATTTTAAGATTAAAATGCTATCGTTAATAACCTGGCAGGCGAGAGTGCTTCGTAGATGTCCAACCCAGATGAAAATAGACCAGGGAAGGGAATAGGGATTTTGATAAAGAATAAAACTTGCTTTCAAATGATATCAGACTTCCACCTTAATGAGCTCATTGCCTTAAGGGTAGAATGGAAATTCATTTAAAATGCAAGCTTTTTGAGGCCAGGGACAGTTTTGGCTTTTCTTTGTATTCCTCACACTAGGCCTAGTGCCCAGCAAGTGAGCCCTTAAGGCATGCGACGTGTCCATTGACTAATTATTTCATGCCTACATCAGGACATAAAGCATTGTGGAAGTGGCATCAAGGGGGGAGCCCTGGGACTAGGCCACCAGTTTTTTTTTTGGAAGGGAGAAAGCAGGGCAATTGGGGTTAAGTGACTTGCCCAACTAGTACACGTGTCAAGTGTCTGAGGCCAGATTTGAACTCAGGTCCTTCTGACTCCAGGGCTGGTGCTCTACTCACTGCACCACCTAGCTGCACCCAGGCCACCAGTTCTGACACTGCCATCAGCTAACTAGCTTTGTGCTCTTGGGCAGATAGCTTCCATTCTATGACCACATTTTCCTCATCTGTCAAATAAGGTGGTTGGTCTAAGAGATATCCAAGATCCCTTCTAGCTCTGATACTCTATGGTTAAAAGTTAGGATAAAATGGAGGGCCACTCTTGACTTAGTGTGGGGGCATTGGGAGCTCAAGATTAACTGGCTGTATTCTGTATTTATGGGCATGTGCTACACTGAAGGTGAATTCCAGAACTCTTAAAACAAAAAGAAGTCCTATACACAAGCTCATGAAATAGTAATTCTTAGCCAAAGTTGAATCATGACACTTAGAAACATATGTGTATATATATATATATAAATGCAGACACTAAAAGTAATCTCTAAGATGGCAGACTGTCACAAAGGATGATTACATTTTAACATATTAGACACTCACAAAGCTGTAAGATTACTGAGTTGGGAGGGACTTCTTCATGGGCCATCTAGTGGGACCCCCACCTGAATGAGAATCCTGCACCCCTGCCCGCTGCCCCGCTCCTTGCAATGCACCTGTCATCTAGCCACTACTTAAAAATGTTAAATGAGGGGAAAACCAGCACTCTCCCCAGCCAGCCCACTCCACTATCAGATAGATCACGTTACTGCAATTGCTTCTGGGTAAGCTCTGCAGGGCCTGGAGTCAGGCAGACTCATCTTCATGAGTTCAAATCCGGCTTCAGACACTTACTAGCTGTGTGACCCTGGGCAAGTCACATCACCCTGTTTGCCTCAGTTTCCTCATCTGTAAAATGAGCTGGAGAAGGAAATGTTAAATCATGCCAGTATCTTTGCCAAGAAAACCTTAAATGGGGTCGTGAAGAGTCAGACACGACTGAAATGAATGGACAACAACAAAACTCCTTGAGAGTAAGGATTGTTTTATTCTTTGTCATTGTATCTCCAATGCCTAAGCAGAGATCCTGGCACACAGTAAATACTTAATAAATGCCTTCTAATTGGCTGTTTGACCCATCCCACTGACGTGTGTATTACCTCAAATGAAGCAGATGGTAACCTTTCCATCCATGCCTGCTCATCTATGTGAATCTTGTCTGTGACTTCCCATAAGGGAAGCGGGGAGTCCAGTCAACATAATGGAGGCCTTCCTCTAGAATGATCTTTGGATGCTATATAGATAACTCATGGAGCACATGATATGTTCATCCTTTGCTATTGTCTCATGACCAATCAATCTTTTCCAGACAGCTTCTCTTGCACAAGTCTTTATGGATAGTTTGTTGCAGTCTACTCAAGCCCACCATGCACCCTTCCATTGCTCATTTGTTTGCCCTCAGTTTTAATTCTTTGGAGACTGTGGTATTGCATGGCTCATTTGCATGTCAAAATCATGTAAGATTGCTTGAAAGAGTTAACAATAGAGATCACTTTTCTTAATGACTCTCTGATTTGTAATATCAAATAAGGTATAAAACAGGGTGGAATATGTGTGCTAAAGATATTTTCCACCATCGTGGAGGAGGTCTAAGGAAGAAAAAAAGGAGGTTTAAGGAAGAGTCCAAATGGAAGAGGGATTCTCTATAGCTGATTAGGCTCTCCAGATGCTTCTGTTCTCAAATAAAATTGTGTGGGTCATATCAAACACCAGAACGCTGCAGAGTCTCCTAAATGACATTGAAAATCACTGAAAATAGTTTGGCCCTACTATCCACATGTGAAAAGCCAAGTGGATGAATAGTGTCTAATAGGCAGATTTTATAAATTGTACTTGGAAAGACAATCCACAGAACAAGTCCATCATTGTGTATATTTTAGAGAAACACTGCATGTAGACAATGAGCTGTGCCCCAAAATTGTATGGGAAAATTGTCTTTGGAAAATAAAAGAGTATCTTTAGTGGCCTCAAACTTCTCCTTGAAACCAAGGTCTACCATTTTTATAACAATATTTTCCTAGTGGTGCTACATGACTGCATTGCTGCAAATCATAATCTGTAAGCCATGATCTCTGAAGAACTAAAGCTGAGGATCACTCAAAGAACAACGGAGAAGTCCATGGTCAGTGCGAACAGTCATCACAAATAAAGAACTGAACAAAACAACTGGGGTAAGGCATGTTATCAGAGAAATGTATGACAAGAATAAGAGGCAGGTCAGTCATGTGGTCTGGGCAAAGAATAACCAATGGACTATTTCTGTGAACTGCTGGTTTCCCGATAATGTCTATAGATCTAGAGGAACAGCCACTTTGGGTGGATGTCCTATTGAAAATTAATGGAAGAACAAGGACAAGATTCCCATGGGATCCAAAAGTGTAGATGGGGCAAAGGCCAGATTTGAACTAAGGACTTCCTGACTCCAGACCCAGAGTTCGACCCACTGCATCACTTCCACTACTTCAAATTGTAACCAGTGAGTTGCAATCTATACACTGAGGAACTCACAGATCCATCAACAAATCAAATGACCTATCAATCAAAAGAATTACCTGCCTAGCACTGTGCTAAGGAAGGAAATGTCAAGAATACAAAAAGCAAAACCAAATAAAATGTGGCCATGAGATAGGGTGGCTGTCCTTATGGAACTTACAATCTTGTTGGAGGACCACAGCAAAATGATTAATATGAATTCGATTTAATGGGAAAACAAATATTTTGCTTACAAGGATTTGTTGGAATTTGTCGGAAACTTTAGTTCCAATGTAAAAACTTTCTTTCTCAACTTGTTCTTTGGACTGCAGAACTTCAATTCTGTAAGCAAACACCTTAAAGATGCCAGGGGGTGTTGATCCATGGGAGAAATTCCCTAAGACACTTCCTTGAAGCCATCATTTCCCTTTGGCCAAGGAAGTCCCTTAAAAGCTCTTTGAGAATGCCAGTTTTATTCTCCAAGGGACTCTCCCCTTCCCCTTTCAGAAACAACAGAATCTGCTAGTTCTTAGTCACTGAATTCTAACTTTATCATTCTGACTTTCTGAGTGTTAATGAATAGGGCACTGTGTAAGTCACAAAGAAAGCAGGGTCTGTGCATGATTCCCAGGTTGAAAAGCTATTTCCATCTTAGATGTAAAAACTCATCTGGAATTTTGATATTTTTGCCACTTTGGAACAAGCTGCTGTCTAGAAAGAAAGAAGAAAGACAGATTTTTTTTTCAAATGTTTTTAAAGGAGTAGTTTCTGATTCTAGTGTTCCTAACATTGCAAAATGACCAGTGCAGATAATAAAGGAAAGCAATTCAGAATTTTCTTACTGTTGCTTGAGCCTAAAATGATATATTTTCATTTTATTATTGACTCACCACTCCCAAATTGGGGGAAAACACCTCAGAGCAGAAAAAAGCAGGAGAAAAAAACATAGAAATCCTACCTCCTCAACCCTTAATCTCAAACCTAAGGTTTGCTCCACTCTATGATGTTCCCTGGTGATGTATTTATGGGGGCGAAGGAATATGTGATTGATGAAAAATAACATCTTTTAAACCTATGCAGCTCATACTTTGATAATTATGATCTATTGTTACATCCTCTGGTCTCCATTTTTAATAAGCCTCGTGCCAGCAATCTTTGACAAAAATGAATGATTAACAAGCATAAAAAAATGTTGCCCTTGACAACAGATTCTCGGCTATAGTTGCAGTAAATACTGAGTGGTGGACCGAAAGGCTGATGTTTTCACATTGAAACAATAATAAATGTTCTCCTAGGCTGGTAATCACTTACTTGTTTTGTAACATTTTGCATTTGGGTAAATTCATTCCCCCTATCAAAAGTTGCTACATTTAGTGCCGTTCCTAGGCACACAGTAGCAGCGAAGAAATAGCAGACTTGACCCCTGCCCTCGAAAGGTTTACAATCAATGAATTGAGAAGATAAAACAAACATATGTGAAACAACTGGGAAGTAGTGACAAAGTAACACACAAGCCACAGTTTGATAGTAGAGTCCAAACAATAAGGAAAGCCCAACTTACAAATGGGCTTTATTCCAAAAGTGTGTTTATAAGTTGGCTGTTTGGAACTCAGAGCAAAATTTCCCATAGCAACAGTGCTGTAAATGTTGGCTAGGCTCAAAGGCTAGCCCACAAAAGCCAATTAACCCAGAATGTAGCTGAAATACTCTACATTTTCAATGAAAAATAGTAGAAAACGGTACTATCACAACACAGTGCTGGTAATTGAGCAAAGGAGTAAAATTAAAATAAGAAAAGGTATTTTTCCCCTTAAATCAGTTGACTTCTGGTGGGTAGGTTGCATCTGAGAAGGGGAAGGGGACAGATGGAGACTTCCTTTCATAATGATTGGAAAGGTTACTTTGGAGCACGTTTAACTCTATTGAGGTTGATAGTAATAGTCCTTTATCATGTCTAATTTCACTTCAAAAGTTGGGACTTTTTTTATAAGAATGAATAACAAGCTGTACTATTAGGCTTATTAGCCTTGGTTAGGGCCATCTTGGGACTTACAAATAGAGCAATGAGAGGAAAGCAATTTCCTGAGGTAAAGCACAAAAGTTGGGAGTCGGGGGTTAAAAAGAATGTTCAAGAAAGATATTGCCTGAGACGGAATTAACCGAGCAGGGAATTATGAAAGGCAAATAAAAATGGGAGGGAGGAGGTGAAGCCCCATGTGCCAATGATCCCCCTGAAGGAGAAGAAAGGGGATAGTGGGGACAGGCAGTGGGCCCAGAATTCTCCCCTCATGTGCTACTAAGAAGAACCATTAGCTCAGGATAGGTTGGCTGCTATCCTAAGTGAGTAACAGGGTGGGGGTATCAATGTGCAGCTGGGTATTCGTGCCTACAGGCTGTTTGTCAAATGGGTGTTCATAATCCAGAGGCTGCTGATTTCCAAGGGTTTAGGAGATATACAATAAGGGAGGGATCAGAGGAGGGCAGGGGTTCTGAACATTTTGTGTGTCATGGGCCCCTTTGGCAGTCTGGGAAAGCCTATTGTCCCCTTCTTGGAAAAAAAGTTTTTAAAGGCATAAAATAAAACATGTAAAATTACAGAAGAAACCAATTCTATTGAAATAGTTATGAAAAAATTTGTTTAAAGTCCCCGCCCCCCCGCCCAGCAATAGGTTTAGGTTAGTTAGAAAAGGCAGTTGGAGGGGCAGCTAGGTGGCGCAGTGAATAGAGCACAGGCCCTGGAGTCAGGAGGACCTGAGTTCAAATGTGGCCTCAGACACTTGACACACTTGCTGGCTGTGTAACCTTGGGCAAGTCACTTAGCCCCAATTGCCCTGCCTTCCCCCCTCCATAAAAAAGAGAAGGCAGTTGGAAGGAAATGAATTCCAAACTGATTCTTGAAAGGAAGTGATTGAAAGGAGCATTTTGAAAAGGGGTAGGGGATGAGCGAATATAGTACACACAGGGAACCTATACCAGCCTTCCTGGAGAAGATAGGTGGAGAATGGAGAATAAAAGATGCAAATGGGAGGGGGGGATGAGCCCATGTATCTATATGGGGGTATCGACATTTAGGGGTGAATAGGAAGGGCTTCAAAAGAAACTGAGGAATTTCAACTGGACAGGCTAGGGAGCCTCTATAGGTGTTTGAGGAGCTAAGTGATTTTCAAGAAATTACAAAATCTTCCAGTTGGAAGGTCCCTCCTGGCCATGTAGTCCAGCCTGCATCTGAAGAATGCCCTTTATAATAATATGAGCTAAAAACTGGCCATCCAAACTCGGCAGCAAGATCTCCAAGAAGGGGAAGCCACCATCTCCAAGGCAGTGCACTCTATTTTTGAACAATTCTGCCACTTCTACCCATGTCTCCCAGCTCTGCCCTCAGAGACCAAACAGACCAATTAAACAACAATTCAATGAAATGACATGAAGACATAAAAAAACCCCACAGGCATTTATTGTGCACCTACTATGTGCAAGATGCCATACTAGATATAGGAGACAGACAAAGACAAAACAGGAAAAACAGCCCCTGCCCTTGGACAGCTTACATTTCACTTGGGAGAAAGAATATGTGAACAGATACATAAATAAAAGATAATCTGAGGAGGGAGGGAGCATTGGTGACTATGGGGATCAGGAAAGGCTTCCTGGAGGAGGTGCTGCCTGAACTGTTCCTTGAAAGAAGCAAAGGCTTCTAAGAGGTGGAAGTGAGCAAGCAGTGCATTCCAGACAAGGGAGGACTGCCTATTCAGAGTCTCTTATGAACTAATGCAGAGTAAAGCAAGCAGAACCAGGAGAACAATGTATACAATAACACCGTAGATGATTAATAAATGCTTGCCGTTGTATTGACATGTTGCACATGAAAAAGAAATGTCTGGAAAGGCAGGCTGGAATTCAACTGCACGGGGCTTCAAATGGTAAACAGAGGAATTGATAGTTTATCCTAGAGGACAAAGGGAGTCTCTGAAGATTCCTGGGCAAGGAAGGGATGCGGTCTGGTCTGTGCTTCAGGAATCTACTGGTGGTAGCTATGTGGAGGACGGATTGGAAAGGGGAGAGGTCAGAAGTATAGAGCACAGGAGTTGTTGGGATCGTTCAATGGAGATACGATGCCCCATTGAACTAGAGTGGTAGCCACATAAATGGAATGAAGGGGAAAGATGTGAGCCGATATGATAGTAGAATGAACAACACTTGGCAGAGAGTTGGATGTAGCAGGTAAAAAGAGAATGAAGAGTTAAGGAAGACTTGGAGATTGGGCACCTGGATGACAGGAAGGATGAAGGTGAAAGCTTGGAGCAGGGGCAAGTTTAGTGAGGAAGACGAGTTCTGCCTCATATGGCCTGAACTTGAAGCTCTTCGTGGTCCTGGCTGCCCTCCTCTGGATGTCCTCCACCTAGTTAATGGCCGTCATGAAATGTGGCTTCCAGAACAAATTTAACTCAAGCAAAATTTGTTATGTGTCTACTAAGTACAGAAATAAATTATTCTGTTGGCTGTATGAATGGATGGATGGATGAATGGATATTCATTACTATATGCTAGGCTAGCCTCGCTAGCCCTGGGGACACAAATATAAAAGTAAGATCAACCCTTGCCCTCAAGGAATGAATATTCTACTGGGGCATACAACACAAATCAGAGAACAGTGGCCAAGGAAGAAAACTCTGGTCTAAGTAGTCAGGAGACTGCGTGTAAAGCCATAGGACAGTTGGTTATTGTACCCTTTCCAGTAGCTGTGGTATACAGTTTTCCTTTCCACATCGAGGTGGGGCATGACACGCGCATGATCTGGAAATGCCTCTTAAAATGTTTTGACTCCCCTTTGTACCACAGAAGAAGTCTGATTTTTTTTTCCTTTTTCTTTTATGGGGTGTTTACAGCACCTTGTTGAAAAATTTGGGTTAAGTATTTGGTCATAGGCTCTGTGTCATCTGCTGGCCTTCACGTGTCATCTGTGGCTTCTGCAAAACTCCCTAAAAATTCCCATTTAATTTCTTATGCTGACCCACAATATATAGAATCTGCAATGGGGAAAGTCGCTATGTGGAAGTGATAACTGCATTGCTTTGATTATTGTTCCCAGAGCAAAGGCAAGGGGAGGAGAGGGATGGGGATGAGGTGAGAAGGGGAAGATGACACGATACTTGTGCTGCCTAGGCCCTGGGCATCCTGGTGGACAGCTGAATAGTATGTCAAGGTATACGTGATGCTTAAGGTGAGTTTTCACTCACTCACTCACACCCTACCCCCACCCCCAGTCAGGCGAGAGGAAGAAAGTCTTAAGTTTAGAGACACTGGAGGCAGAAATATCAGCCAGGAGAACGCTGCAATGATCTACCTCAGGGGGTTTTAATTTGGTATCTGTGACCTCGTTTTTATTTTCCTTTTTATATTTCTATAACTGTATCTCAATAGAACTAATTTCCTTTATAATCTTATTTTATGTATTTAACAACATGATTCTGAGTAGGAGTTCATAAGCTCCACCAGACTTCCACAGAGTCCAACAACCCCCTGCCCCAAAAGGTTAAGAACTCCTGCTCTAGATGGAGGTGATGGGAGTGATGGAGCTATGGACTAGGGGCTGCTGGGACAGAATGCAGAGTTTGTTAGAGAGATGCTGCCCGTTTTAACGACTGATAGGCTGGGAAGGGTAGGGGAGAGACATTTTCCAATGCCTCCTAAATGATAATGGCTGGTCTTCGAATCCAAAAGAAAAATGCATGCAATCTACAATCGTTTTCTCCTTTTTAAAAACCAAGTTTAACCATGTATGTAACAATTGTATTTTGTTTATAAATTGGAATTTTAAATTTCAGTGACAAGGCAGTTCACAGAGAATTGTTAACCTTTCCTGACCGCTGAAGAACAATGCTACTCTATGCCTCTTGAACAGATGCTGCATCTTTATGGTGAGTACTTTAAGCTAAATTATTTACAGATAATATGTACTAGTCTGGAAAATATACTGAGTGGACTCGCCAAAATTGATTGTAAGACTTACCTGATTTAGTTGCTGTATTGTTTTGTTATTAAAATTTAACATTTACAAAGAGTATTTTCAAATGAAATTTCATCTTTTGAAAATGACAGGCCATGTCTGATGTTTAGCAGAGCCGGTCCTGCTAATATAATATTAAAACCTTAAAAGCATAAATGAAGCGAGTATTTTATCTTGTGACTTTAGTCATAGACTCCGGGGGAACAGGAACAACAAGCAGACCTTCCTGCCTTTTCTTTGGGAATGAGGAATAAGGTCTTTCTGGGGGGGGGGGTAGGAATCCAAGGCTTTGGCCAGTCTTAAGGCAAGGAGCAAGCATTCCCTCGCTGGGCAAACGGTAGCTGAAGCCACCGATCCAAGGCCAGACTCTGATTGTCCCAAGTGATTAAAGTACTGTTTGTTTGTCTTTTCCTCTCCACACAAGCAGAGATAGCAAGCGCCATTACCTTTGACTAGGAGGGCTATTGCTACATTTTTATGAACATAATTGAGCAATGTAATCTTATAAGGATAACTGAGTGTTAAGTCTAGGGAGTTTAAAGATTGGGCAAGATTGAGAAGTCTCTTTCAAAGTATTTTTTCTTTAGCTTTCTTGAACAGATTAATTCACATATCTCACTCCATGTTACTCACCGAGATCATCATAATAGCTCCCTTTAAAGTAGCCTTTCCTCTTTACAGGCCTGGGAGGGTACACTGACATCTCCAGACAGGTTAAGTTTCGAATACTGATCCACATGGATGCAAGAAAAAAGCCAGTTCAGACAAACAGCGATTTTCTTAAAGCTAGATATTCAGGAAAGTCCCCTGAGCCCAAGTCCCATTTCCGGTCCATTTGTTGCATGAGCGTTTACCTTAGAGGTATTATAGTATCTTGGCATCAGAGGCCTAATAATAAAACATCCCTCCCTCCACTTTGGAGGGATGTGGGGTTAGGCACAAGCTCTAAGAAGAAAGGCAGCAGGCTGTTACAGTGGGAAAAGGACTGGCTCTGGATTTATAGGATCTGGGTTCAAATCCTGCCTCTGAAACATTCTACCTGTATGACCTTGGACGAGTCCTTTCCCCTCCCTGGTCCTCAGTTTCCCCCTCTGTAAAATGAGGGGGTTGAACCAAATGAACCCTGAGATCCTTTCCAGATCCAGAGTTAATTGAGTAGGGAGGGGAGAAGCAAAGGCCAGAGGGACCTAGAAGCATATTCTTCCCTCCAAATGAGTTTATCTTAGGGGTTGGGGGAGTGCTGTAGAGGCCATTCTTTCCTATCAAGAGCTGAGAGCCTGGACATGAGTGAGAAGGCAAGGGATAGCAATCTCTTCACTCTTTTGACAAACAAGGGGGAAGACCAATGGAATAGTAAGGTAAGAGAGGGGGAAACAGGTACTTGGGGGAATGAGAGGCTTGGACCTGGCCTAGAAGGAAGGAAGGAGACCAGCATTTATTAAGCACCTACTAATCACTAGGCGCTGTGCTAAAGGCTTTACTTAATCCTCCTAATAACCCCGAGAAATAGATGCTATTGTTATCCCCATGTTATAATTGAAGAAACTGAGGCAAACAAAGGTTTCACACAGGATCACACAGCTGTTAAGTGTCTAAGGCCAGATCCTGACCTCAGGCCCAGAGCTCTATCCATTGTGTCACCTCTGCTACCTTAAGTGGCAACAAATGAGATGCAATCTATACCAATGGAGGGATTATCCACATCGATAAACTCACAGATCAATAAACAAATCAAATGACCAATGCACTAAAGGTATTTTTTGCCATAGATCCAGAGGGATGATATGCAGGCCTTAGTGGGGAATAGACAGTGCGTGGCAAAATAAAGAGGGGGGCAGAATTGGGCCTCATGCCTTGGGATTCGGAGCAACTTCCATTATACCATATTACCTGCTTTGGAAATCAATTGGCAATTCTAGGATTGAGGCACAGCAGAAGGTCCCACAAAATCAACAATGACAACTAAAGAAACAATAAAGGGAATGAAAGATTGGTAAGATCTCCAAATACACTAACAGAGGAATGAAACAGAAGAGAGAACTCATCTTTTATATTCTACGATCCTTTCCTTTCATGAGGGACACAGAAAGAATAAATACAAGCCATGTTTGAAACAGCTTGGGTTTCCTCTGCATTTTCTTTCCTTTGCATTCCCCTGCATCGTCCCCATCCTGAAGGCACCAAAGGGAAGAGAAACATGTGTAGCTTTTGTAGCCTCAGGGAATTGTTGTTTGTCCTTCGTTTTCAAAGTGGACCAATGACCTCATGGGGTGATGTCTTGACTTGCAGGAGAGTTGGATTTAAATGAGGCAGAATTGCACAAAGTTGTCAGCCTCTCTCTTCCAGAGTCATCAAAGTCCAGTGGCAAGATAAAAGTCAAGATGATCTTGACGGCTTCATATGCAGTAGATGACCTTTGTCTTCTTTGATGTCAGACCAAACTCTGAGTGCTCCCCAGTGCCTACTTGAGCTACTTTCATGGCCATTGGAACAAATTGTTCTCATTCACCCATTCTGCCTGGCGAGTCTTCATATACTTGGTATAGAGGTCTCCCTAACTCACTGACAGGTTTGAGACCTATCAGTTATCCTCAACCTGGTTTAACCTGGCTGTCAAGATAGTTTCACCCTGGTGTGGGCACCGTGTATGCTACGGTTTCATGGAGCCACAGCTGAGAGTTGGATGAAGGTGAACACCAAAGGTAGATAAGAAGCCCTGAAAAAGCTTGGCAAGCCCTCGGACCAGAGGCTTACATACACTGCAAGGGACTACTGTTAACAGAGATGCCCAAAAATACTTGTAATATTATGCTATGGAACACCTTTAAACTGAAGGCAGTTAATTGCTTTATGGGAAACATAACAGTAGAGGCCAAGAGGGGAGCATGGAGGAAGCAAGCCTGCAATATGGCATGAGCAGTGAGATTGTGGTATGGTGTAATGACAATTTATATTTGAAGATCTTTCCTGCCCATTAATAGGTCATGTGACCTGCTTACATCAAAGGAAGCCTAAGTTACATGTGGTGGGAGGAGCTTGCTGAGAGGAAAATGAAAGTATGTCACAGGAAATGCTGAGAGAACAGTTAGAGTGGAGGGAAAGAGCACATGTGTGCTGTGCTCTGTGTGTGTTTGTGGGAAGGCCCCAGCAGGGCGGCAGAAGGCTTATGGGATGGTGAGGCTCCATGCTGTGATATTGCGTTTTAAGTTCCTTGCTGTTACGATAAAGTGGGCTTACTGGTTTTGGGAGTTGGTTGCTGCTTAGATGGGTTGGACTTATTGGTTATGGGATTTGGTCCTCTGGTGTCTGAATAAATGTTTTACTGCTACCTTCTATATGGAGAGTCTCTCATATTTTGTGATACAGAACTACATAGGCATATTCACAATTTTCATTGATGTTGTGTTTCTTGCCTTCTTAATACACATGGCGCTATATTGATAGTGGGGTCCTGGGGCCTGGCAGCAGCACTGACAGATGTTGGGGCCATCAGAGAGACCTTTCCAGTGACCAAGAGACTCTAAGTGTTACTTGGCAATGGACTGGGGATCAAGAGTTGGGCCCACAAGAATCAGGATGGGAAGCAGGATCTACCATATAGAAAGATTGTGCCCTTTGCCCACTTTATGACTGATTTGGGGGTATGCTTGATAGTCTTCCAAGGGAAATGGCCTCTGAGCAGAAGTGACAACAAGAACTTCAACCTTATTTTCAGTTGGATTCAGGAAAAGTACTCTATTCTATAATGTGAGTATATAGTCTTTCTGGTCATGTCAAGGTGGGAAAGAGATAAGAAATGTAAAAGGAGAAGAGTTGAACTATTTAGATAAAGTTAAGAAATAAGTTACAATAATCTCTTACATCTTCAGTCCTAAACTAAATGAGATAAGAGAACCTGGGCTAATTTCTAAGGTATTAAAAGGAGGCTAAGAGCCATGGGGAAGCCAGCTGGGGTCCTAGCATGCCGATGCAAGAATCACTGGAGAGAACCTGGGGTCTAGAGCAGCTTGAGCACAGAGCATCTTGTGGAGGCTTATGTGAGGACTGAGCTATGAGGACAGATCTCTATCCTTTACACCACACTGTCAATTACATGAGACTATAAATAAAATAGATGATTACTGACAAAAATATAAAACACAAATCAGCAAAGCAAAGAATAAAGATCTTAACCCAACCTGAGAAAGTAAAAGTAAACAAGTCATAAATGAACTACCCCGTCCCCATACAGACTTCTATCAATTCCATCAAATGTTAAAAGAGCAATTATAAACAATGCTATAGGTTATAGATAATTGAGGTTCACGTTTTATTTGCAAACCTCTCTATTGGAGGGGTAGCTGGGTAGCACAATGGTTAGTGTGATTAGACTCTCTGCATCTCAGTTTCCTCATTTGTAAAATGAGGTTTGACTCTATCATAGAGATATACTATGATATCATGGGGGCAGCAAGGTTGCACTGCAATGGATAGAGCACCAGGCCTAGAGGCAAGAAGACCTGAGTTCAAATCCAGCCTCAGACACTTACTAGCTGTGTGACCCTGGACAAGTCACTGCATCTTGTTTGCCTCAGTTTCCTCATCTGTCAAATGAGCTGGAGAAGGAAATGGCAAACTACTCCATTATCTTCACCAAGAAAACCCCAAATCAGGAAAAGTCGGATACAACTGGAAATGACTGAAAGACAACTTTGTATTCTACCGTGTACATGGAAGTATTAATTTTAGTTTATGTTTGTTAGAATCAGAATTTTTAAAGTAGAGGATAAGAAAAAATATGAAAACCATGCTATAAAATTACTCCCCACAATTAAGAAAGCACTTTATAACACTTTTAAATAACTCAAATGTGGCCCAACACCCAATCTGTGGAAGAATAAAACAGAGAAAGAGAACTATAGACCAATACTCCTAACAAACAGTGATATAAAAATGTTAAATAAAGCCCTGACAAAAAGTCACTCACTGTGACCAAGTTATATTTATAGCAGGTATACAGAAAAGCCTTTGACGTTTATCCTAAAAACTTTAAAAAGCAAAGTCATGGAAGGGTCATTTTAATATGATAAAAAGTATATATGGAAAGCCAAAAGCTGGCATCATTTGTAATGGAGAAACCCTAGAAGCTTTCCCAATAAATACAGAGGTTGAGGAAGGATGCCCCCTCTTGCCACTATTATTTGACAAGCTCCTAGAAACATTAACAATAGCAATACGCCAAAAAGAAATTAAAGGCATAAATATTGGCAAAGAAGCAAAATTCTCTGTTTGGAGGTGACATGATGGTTAATGAACCCCAGAGAATCAGGAAAGAAATAGAGACAAGAGCTTTAGTAAAGTAGCAAGATATGAAAATCAATCCAAAAATCATTTTCTTATCTACAAAATCATAAATGTTATCAACATCTCTATGTAGCAATAACAAAAAGCAAGAGGGAATGATAGAAAGAGAAATTACACTCTTGATAAAAAATACATAGAATATCTGGTAGTCAATCTACCAAGACCCATTCCACACATGCAAATACAACTACAAAAAAATCCTTAAGAAATAAAGGAAGACAAATATTGGAGTGATATTCATTCTTTATGATTGGGCAATGAACATATAATAAAATGACAATATTGTCTAAATTTACAGACAATGCTCAAAGAGGAGAACTACCAAGTGGATACTCTTGTAGAGCTAAAAAAAAAAAAAATAACAAAATTCTTGGAAGAAGAAGAGTTGTAGAATCTTACGGAAAATAACCAAAAAAGTAGGAATGAAGGAGGTTTAACACTGTCACACCTTAAATTATACTATAAAGCAATAATCATTAAAATCATTTGAAACTCTTTACAAATAGGGGCTGGGCCTGTGATTTCACTGATATGGGGAATTCCTGAGTGAGGAAACTCCCTCTACCAGTTCCGGTCAGCACTTTCTCTGCAATTTATAATCTTAGAAAAGTATGTAAATCACTGAGGTTAAATGACTTGGCTAGGGTCACAAAGCTAGTACATGTCAGAAGTAGGACTTGAACTGAGGTCTTCCTGGCTCCAAGGCCAACTTTCTATCTACTATGCAACATTGTCTCTTCTTGGTAATCATTTTAAAAAATAAAATAGATCAGTGGAATAGACTAGATAAGCAAATATCAGAAACAACTGACCTTAGCAGTATAGCATTTGGTAAATTCCAAAATATAAATTGCATGGTAAAAGACTCTATTTGAAAAAAAAGCAAAGGAAAATTGAAAAGCAGTTTCGTTAAAATTGGTCAGACCAATTTTATATATACAACCATAAGTTTAAAAGGGATACATGACTCAAAAATAAAAAATCATATCATTTTTAAAAATTAGAGGGAAATAAAGAGGCACCTTTCACAACTATAGTTTGGGAGAGAATTCTTAACAAAAAAAGGAACAGAGGCAATTGTTAAAGATAAAATAGGTATGATGCAAAGTGAAGTGAGCAGAACCAAGAGAACAATTTATTATAGTAACAGCAATATTGTCAAGATAATCAACTTTGAAAGACCTAGTGACTCAATAACCAATCACAATTCCAAATGACTCATCACAAAAGGTGTTATCCACCTCCAGAGAGAGAGCTAATTGACTCACAGTGTAGAATGAAGCATTTTTTCTCCCCTTCTTTTTCTTTTTTAATGGTACATGACCAATGCTGAAATTTATTTTACAAGACTACCCACATTTGCAATGGGTTTTATTTTTCCTGCCTTCTCAATGGGTGGAGAAAGGGAAAGGAGAGGGAGAGAGTTTGTAACTGAATTTTTTAAAATTGAATTTAAAAAATGAACCTTAATGTGCTATATAAAAAAATAGAATAAGTACATTTGATTACATAAAACCTAAAAACTTTTGTAGGAATGAAATCAATGCAAGTAGATAAGAGAAACTGCCAACGGGAGGAAAATCTTTTCATCCAATATCTTTTTTTTGAGGGGGCAAGGCAGGACAATTGGGGTTAAGTGACTTGCCCAAGGTCACACGGCTAGTGTGTCCAGTGTCTGAGGCCAAATTTGAACTCAGGTCCTCCTGACTCCAGGGCCGGTGCTCTACTCACTGTACAACCTAGCTGCCCCTCATGTAATATCTTTGCTTAAAGTCTGATATCCAAAACATATAGGGTGTTAAGTGCAAATATATAAAGACCAAGAGGCATTCTCTAAGTGTCAGATAATCAAAGGTAATGAACATGCAGTTCCCAAAGAACTACAAACCTTTAATAACCATCTGAAAAATTGCCCCAGATCACTAATACTAAGAGAAATGCAAATTAAAACTGAAGTTTTACCTCATATCCATCAAATTGGCAAAAATGAGAAAAGATGGAAAGAGCCAGTGTTGGAGGGATTGTGGAAAGGCAGATGTAATTCGTCACTTTTGGTGGTGCTGTGAATTGACCCAGTCATCCTGGAAAACAACACGGAATAATGTGAGAAAAGTCACTAACTTCAAATTCGCATGTCCAAAACAGAACTCTAAATACTTCCTCCCAAGTCCTCTCCTCTTCACAGCTTCCTTATTACCCCTAGCCTCACAGTCACTCAGGGCCACTAGCTCAGTGTTCTCCTGGACCCTTCATTCGCACTCACCCGACACATCCAATCTGTTGCCAAGTCTTGTCGCTGCTACCTTCACATCTCTCATAAATGTCTCCCTCGTCAGTGACGTCGCCCTCACCTCATCAATACCCTTGTGGTTGGTCTCACAGCCTCAAGTCTCTCCCCATACGATTCCATCCTCCATTCAGCTGCCAAAGTGGTCTTCCTAAAGTGCAGGTCTGAACATGCCATTCCCCTATACTCAATAAACTCCAGGGCTCCTTATTACCTCCAGGATCCAATAGAAAATCCTGTTTAGCATTTAAAACCCTTCACATGCCGGCCTCCTTCTACCTTTCCAGTATTCATATCCTTTACTCTCTCCTGCTACCAGCCTGAATACTTTATGATCCAGCAAAGCTGGACTCCTGGCTATTCCTCACACCAGACACTCCATCTCGTGACTCTACCTTTGCACTGCCCATCCCCCATGCCTGGAATGTTTTCCCTCCTCACCATGCCCTCTGGTTTCCGTGGTTTCCTTCAAAACTCAACTCAAATCCAACTTTCTGCAAGAAGCCTTTACTAGTCTTCCCCCCACTTCCAGCATTGCTAGCGCCCTCCCTCTGATTTATCTCCCATCTATACTGTATATATCTTTCATGTACATAATTGTTAGCATGTTGTCCCCCTCCACACACACACTGGAATATGAACTTCTCAAGGACAGACATGATAAGTTTTTGCCTTTCTTTGTATCCCCCAATGCTTAGCATGGTGCCTAGCTCACAGTAAGTTCTTCAATAAATGCTTGTTGACTGAGTACCTAAATTGTTCATACCTTTTTGATCCAGATATGCCACTGATAGGCATGTGCTCCCAGGATATCAAAGACAGGAAGAAAGGCCAAATAACAAAGCATTTATAGTAGCATCTCTGTGGTATCAAAGAAATGGAAATAAAGGAGTACCCATTATTTGAGGAATGGCTGAATAAACTGGGGCATATAAATTAATAGAATATTATTGTTCCATGTGAAATGATGATGATAAGGAACTTGGAGAAATCTGGGAAGATATTCTAGGAAACAGAACTGGGAAAACAATATACATGTTACCTACAGAAGCATAAACAAAAAGAATACTATAACGACTGAACACTGAGTAATTATAAGTACCCTTGTCCTTTGGTTGGAAAGATGGGGGGAGACCTATGGGTATGGAATGCTATATACACTGGTAAATATAGTTGCTGAGTCCTATAGTTTTCCTTAAGTGTTTTTCTTTGTTAGATAGGAAGGTTCACTGTAGCTGAAGAGAAAGGGGATACCAGCATCGTTCAGAATTATCTGTGCAATCGAAATGAGTAGTTCGAACAAAGGTTAAAATCAACACCAAATAAGAAGGGAAAATCCAAGATACCGTAGGCAATTACAACAGCTCTGATCACACAAGTCTTTGATACTCAAAATTTGGAAAGAAAGAAAGAAAGAAAGAAAGAAAGAAAGAAAGAAAGAAAGAAAGAAAGAAAGAAAGAAAGAAAGAAAGAAAGAAAGAAAGAAAGAAAGAAAGAAACGTTCTTGATTCTTATCACCATCATTGCCTAGAGAGGGTTAACTGATATAAAGCCATCATCAGAAAAAGGTAAAGAGGCAAAAGTTGCCTTAGTCAGCAAAAGCTTGGTCTTCTCACCAAGCACGGAGATATGGAGCCAAGGACTGTATTGATTTACAATGTAAACTTACCAAAATTTACAAATGAAGATGGTGGAAAATGATAGGCATTGGGCTTTCACAAAATAGCAAAAAAAAAAAAAAAAGAGCAGAGGAAAATCAAGGCTCTAGAAAGTACGGCAAGGTCTAAGTGAGGAAGACCAACACAATGACACTTATAGATAACTTTCCTGCAGATGGAACGAGAATAACAAACAGCAAAATGGAATCTATCTGCCAGCCTTTTGATAACAATCTCTTTTCATCACCCGTGAAACCATGTTTGTACTCTAACACTTCAGTCCTCAAAGTGTTTTGCTAATGATGATGTGGGAATGACACAGAAGTAGATGAAGACAGGAAAAGTAACTAGACAAAACCAAGTACACATAGGAAAAAACCCCATGTATTCAAAACACAATTTTGAAAACGTTAATGGATGCATTTTATGATTCCTGGGAAAATGGAAGATAGCAAACACTTGGACGAAATACAGAATTATTTATCTCCTCCCCAAAAAAGTGATCAAGAAGATACCAACAAATAAAGATCCATATGCCAACCTTCTCATCGCTACAAAAATATTTATAAGAATGCCCTACATATATATTGAGGGTGTCCTTGATAAGAATATGAGAAAGGAATAAACAGGCTTTCACAAATAATTTTTTGTAGCAGACCCCATTTTCTAAGCCACACAATTGACTGAGAGGTAGAGAGAATATAACATCCTGTTATGTTTATTATTTGTTGATTTTTTAAAAGCATTTGATTTTGTAGAATAAAATGCAGCTTTAAAAAAATTTTATAGATGTTCCTTTAAAAAAAAAAACAACTGTCACATCACAATGTTTCTCCCTCCCCAATAAAATCCTCTCTTCTAACAAAAAGAATACAGTTGAGCAAAACCAATCAACATATTGGCCATGTCTGACAGTGTGTTCCTCATTCCACACCTGCAGTTTACCCCCTGTCTAAGAGGTAAGAGACATGCTTCACTGTTACACCTCTAAAGTCATGATCGGTCACTGACATGATTAGAATTCTGAAGTCTTTCGCTATTGTTTTCCTTCACGTTATTGCGGTCTTCATGTAAATTGTCCTCCTGGTTCTGTTTAATTAATTCTATATCAGTTCACACAGTTCTTCCCAAGTTTCTCTGAATGCTTGATATTTTAATTTCTTAGGGGGAAATAATATTCTATTATGTGAATATACCACAATTTGTTAAAGCACTTTTCCCATGCACAAAACAGAACACAAAGAGGATTCTATGTTAATAAGTAAAAATATTATTTGCTCTTTATATACATAATAAATTCTACAGGTTATATTCAAAACTGTCCTGCTTCTGGGATGGTTTCAGAAAAACCTGGGAAGACTTATATGAACTAGGGCAGAGCAAAGTTAGCAGAACCAGGAAAACATTGTACACAGTAACAGCAATTTTGTACAATGATCAACTGTGAGTGACTTGGCTATTCTGATCAAAGCAATGATCCAAGATCATTCCAAAGGAGTCATGATGAAAAATGCTTTCTACCTTCAGAAAGAGAACAGAAAGCGTCTGAGTGCAGATCGAAGCGTGGTTTTTTTACTCTTTTTCTTGCTTTTTTTGCAACATGACTAATATGGAAATACGTTTTGCTTGATTTTACATGCATAATTGATATCACATTTCTTGCCTTCTCAATGGGGTGGGGAGAGATGGAAGGGAGAGGATTCAGAATTTAATTTTTTACAAATGATTAAAAATAAATATTTTTTGAAAAGAAAACTCTGCCCTTCCTGCTTTCTATACAGAATATCCTTTTGTTCTTTTCTGTTCTCTCTGCAATTTTTTTACAATGATCTTCTTTTTTGGCATCACTCTCACTAATTTCCCTTCCTTCCCAAATCCCCTCCCTTCAGGAGGAAGGAAGGAAGGAAGGAAGGAAGGAAGGAAGGAAGGAAGGAAGGAAGGAAGGGAAGGAGGGAGGGAGAGAGGAAGGAAGGAAGGGAGGAAGGAAGGAAGGAAGGAAGGAAGGAAGGAAGGAAGGAAGGAAGGAAGGAAGGAAGGGAAGGGAAGGGAAGGAGGGAGGGAGAGAGGAAGGGAAGAAGGAAGGAAGGAAGGAAGGAAGGAAGGAAGGAAGGAAGGAAGGAAGGAAGGAAGGAAGGAAAGGAGGGAGGGAGGGAGGAAGGAAGGAAGGAAGATACCTTGTAATAAGTGTAGTCAAGCAAAATAAATCCACACAGTAGCCACGCATGTCTCTACCTTGTGCCTATTCTGTCAGGGGGTAGGTAACATGCTTCATCATAGGTCTTCTGGAGACATGATTGGTCATTGCATTGATCAGAGTTCCTAAGTTGTTCAAAGTTGTTTTTCTTGATAATGTTATTGTCCTTGTATAAATTGTTCTCCTGGTTCTGCTCACTTTACTCTACATCAGTTTCCCCTTCCGAGGATTCTCTAATCATCTCTTTCATCATTTCATAAGGGGCAATCATATGGCATTATATTCTTATATCACAATTTGTTCAGCCATTCTCCAATTGTCTAAGAGACAATTCAAGGCAACCCCTTAGATTCTAGTTCTTTTCTTTTCCCCTCTTTCCACTCTCTTTCAGGATCATAAAGTTTGTTTTGCTTGTAATAATACGCCACCAAGTATTATTATCCTCCCTCTTACCTACTCCCTTGTTTCCCTAGCATATTTCTACACCAAACTAAGTGTGTTCAACCATTCTTTGTTCATTTTGGATTAGAGTAAGGTTCTCTTGATGCCCATTCCCCTTATAGCTTCCTCCATGTTTGTATACTTTTCTTTTCATTCACACTATTATTAGAAAAAGAGATCTATTCCCTTCTTCCTTGTTTCTACACTACTGTATTCTTTCTTTTATCCTCCCTTCTCTTTCTTTTCCTTCTCTTCAAACTCTCAAAATAGAACCATATCCACCCTCCCTTTTCTTGTTTAACTCTCTCAATATCCTCTGAAGGCTTTAAGGTTCTCAAGGACACTTGTTTCTTTTCCACCACCACCACCCCCAACACCACCACTAGAATGTTAACACTGCATCATCATTCATCTCCTTCCAACTGCTCAAATAAATTTCCCCTTCCAGATTTATCTGGACTCTTGAGTTTGTATGTCAAAGTTCCAAAGTTCCTATACAGCTCTGGTCTTTTCATCAGAAATGCTTGAAAGTCCTCTATTCCAGGGCTTCATAAACTTTTTTCACTCACAACTCCTTCAGCGTTTCTTAAACCCCATATGGGGTCGTGACCCAGAGTTCAAGAAGTGCTGGGGGTCTATTCCAACAGTGGTATGTTTTTCCCCTTGTAGGATTTTAGTCAGAGCTGCAAAGCAAATTATTTTTGATTGTAAGCTTATCTCTTGACTTTTGGATATGATATTCCAAAATATCCTCATTTATAGTAGATGCTGCCAGTCTTACGGGATCCTGACTTGTGATTCCTTGGTACACGAAATGATTCTTTCTAAATGCTTGCATTATTTTTTTTTTGCCTGAGAGCTCTTGGTTTTGGCTGTAGCATTCCTGGGACTCTTCATTCAGGATTTCCTTTAAGGATGGGATCTGTGGATGCTTTCAATCTCTACTTAGTTCTCTGGTTTGAATATATCTGGGCAGTTTTCATTTATGATTTTGTGAAATGCCATGTCAAGGCTTTTAAAAATTATTACCATGATTTTCAGAGAGTTCAGTGATTCTTAAATTATCTCCCATTGACCTGTTTTCCAGGGCAATTGTTTTTGATAATCACATATTGACACATTTTCTTCTATTTTTCAATCTTTTGACATTGTTCTAATATACCTTGCTGTCTCATGGATTCATTGGTTTCAATTTGGTCAATTCTAGTTTGCAAGGAGTCTATTTTTAAAGCAAGGTTTACCATTTTCTTTTCTAAGCTACTTATTCTCCTTCCAATTCTCCTGTCCTCAGGAGCTTGTATTTCATTTTTTAAAATCTCTTGCATATTCTAGGTAATCATATAGTCTTCCTTATATTACAGTTGTTTGTATTTGCTTTTGGGGGAATTCTGAGTTTGCAATACTTTGTTTACAGCAATTATGGTTTTCTTGTATTTTCTTATCTCTCCAGCTTTAGTTCCTGAACTGGAGTTTTGTACAAGGGCCAACCTCTGCTCCTTGCTGCTCTTCGGTGGGAGGCAGGGGGGTTATGACTTTGTTTGGGCTCACCCTGGGTTCCCAGAATTCCTGTACTGACCTCCACCTCCTGGATCTGAGATTTTGAGAGATGGATCTTCAGGGTCCTCTCTGATATCTCAGGACAGGGTATTAGGCCCTTGGGGTTGCATTACTCTAGTTTGAGTGTAGTGAAACCAGACTGGTGACTGTCTGCTATGGTCCTTGGGGCTTCCAAGGCCCCTGCCTAGGGCTTTCTCAAGGGCGTCCTCAATTTCTGATGCCTGTGAACACAGAGTCTATTAGGTTACACATCCTATCTCTGGTCATGTTGAGATACTACTCAGTGCTAACGCTGGCTTTGCTGGAGATGCCCCCTTCCTATCGCCCGCAGGCTTCTAGCTATCTTTCATGAAGTTCTTAGAAGAAGTCACTGTAGTTCCTCATTGGATTTCTTGAGCATTACTCAGCAATTTGCTGGAGCAGGTATGGTATGTGGGGGCTGGGGAGTCTGCCTCCTGTTTAAGCAGCTTTCTTGATCAGAAGTCCTATTCACCATTCCCCCATTGAATGGTGCCTACTTTCCTTCAAATTCTCTGTTACTATAAAAAGTCTTTCTTTGAACATATGAATAGAAATACATAGGGCCTTTCCCTCTGCCTTTGACCTCATTGAGGCATATGCCTAGCAAGGATATCAATTGGTCAAAGTATATTTACAATGCAGTGATTTTTTTCAATATAAACAGATTTTTCCCAGAATTATTAGACCAATCTGAAGCTCGACCAGTAACAAATTAGTGTAATTGTCTTCCTACATTCACCAACGTTGCCTTCCCACATTTGCCATTTTTGTCTTTTGCCATCTTTGCCAATCTGATGGGTATAAAGTGAAACCAGAGTTTTGTTTTGTTTTTAAATTTGTACTTTTCTTAATATTGATGATTGGAAACATTCTTCACATGGCTGTTGATAGTATGCTTTTTTTTCCTTCCAAAAACTGCCTGTTCACATCTTTGACCACTTTAGTCATATAGTTTCACAAAGCAGGACAGGCCCTAACTTCATTGGCAGATCTACAGGGAAGTGTATCATTGCAAACTCACTATGTGAGCCTCAGACCACAGGTCCCCATCCTACCCCAGTATGAAATCTGGGAAGTAACCTTCTCCTCTCTGCCTTGTAAAATCCTATTCCTTTTTTTCTTTGGACTCCATGCCTCTCTCACACACCTGTTGGTTTTTCATATATAAGTTTTTCTATTCCTTTCTTTTTTGGGGGGGAGGGAGGAGTTGAGTTCTTATTCTTATATATTTATTTCAGTTCCTTATATTCAGGATATCAAACTTCTCTCAGACAAAAAATATTTATCGAGAAGACCATTTTTTCAATTAACTGTTTTTTTCTTATTCTCGCTATATTGATTTTGCTTATGTACAAGCTTTTCAATTTTACGCAACTGAAATCTCCCAATGCATCTGTGGTCCCCAATTCCCTCTGACGGCATACCTGGAAGTAATACTAGACTCTTCATGAGGGCTCTGGAATTGAAAAGACTTTCAGGATTGAGGAGATAAGGTTAACATTGAGTTGGTCAGATAGTCTAATGTGTCAAAGGTATTAATGTTGACTGGTTTCACTCCCATTGTGGGAAAGACATAAGGGGAAACGCCATTATAAAACGCTTCCCTACACCACTGATTCCATTTATACTTCAACCAAGTCATATCTGTTGCATACATGGTGATCATTGGAGTTGATCTTCAAACATAGAACAGGAAGCCTATAATGTGTGTATCATTGCTGTCTCCTGACATCAGGGTTAGCATGAAGTTCTTCTACATTTATTTTAGCACTCAATTATTTAATAACCCGGTCCTCTCCCCCCAGGTTTCGGTTCTTCTGATTTTAGAACAATGACTTCTTCCATGACAATATTTAAGATTGCTACATAAAATGAAATGTGAGTGTTAATTATACTTATTTGAAGACGTTGCTATGGTTCATCTAAATGGTAAAAAAAAAGAACATCTCAGCTCTCTAATATTTTGAAGGGCAAATAAGTTCAGGTTTATGAAGTTATATGGGATAAAGATATTAGAAATGACAATGGTGATCTTTGTATTTGTTCATTATTCCTTTGCCCTGTCATCCAGCACTTAGCACAAAGCCTTGTACATAATAGGCACTGAATACACATCTGTTAAATTGTGTTTGTTGAATCCCCAGTGAGGCAACTCTGCACATCTTTCAAACAAAGGGAGACCAAGGTTGTCCATATAGTGCCTTTCTTTAGAATGTTTCACATATCCACCAGCATAGCTATCTTTACATAGAGACGGCCTGGCATGGCAACATGGTAGAGTCAATACGCACTGGCTCAAAAACCAGAGGGCTAGAGTTCCATTCCAAAAACTGTGTGGCACTGTCACCTCCCTGGGTCAGTTTCCTCTTCTGTAAAATGAGAGGGTTGAACTGGTTGGCCTCTGGGGTCCCTTCCAGTTCTAATTCCCTGATCCTCTCATCATTTCCCACCCAGCCTTTTCCCTCATTTCTTTACACTGGTACTTTCCTCCCACCCCCACCCCCACCCCCAAAACACACCTTTTCAATTTCCTTTTGTGTGTTGTGTTTCCCCCATATGATTGTAAGCTCTTTGAGGGCAGGACCACTCTTTCTTTTTTGTATTTGTATCTCCAGTGCTTAGCACAGTGCCTGACATAGTCAGTGGTTAATAAATGTTTGCTGACTGACTGATCATATGGATCATAGAGTATTAGGATTTGAGCAAGGACAACATGGGTTCAAATTCTTCTGTAGGCCACTTATTTTCTATATGACCCTGAACAAGTTAATGAACTCTATTTGCCATTAGGCAAGTCACTAGGACTTAGCTACCAAGTCAGAGACCAATTGTGATCCTCCTTGATGGAAACATGTTTTCTGTGAATTAAACCAGAAGAGATGAGGATATAGGATGGATAGATAAGGATACAGCTAGGAGGTGTATTTTGTTCCCACTTTCTCTGCCAAGGAAAGCTCTTTGAACTGGAAAGGAGGGAACAAATATGGTCAATAGGGAATTGGTATCCAAGATAAGTAAGGAGACAATAAAGGCATCTAGGTGTCCATGATGAACCCAAGTCACCTGTTTTGGAAGAACTACATCCTGTGGCACTGATAGAACTGGCAGTTGGAATTGCTGTCACTACTACCACTGCCAATAATATTCGAAAGACCCAAAGAATAGGAGAGGTGCCACGGGACTGAAATAGGGTAAATGTCCCAATTCACAAAAAGGGGAGGGAATGGAATCTGCAAATTATAGGCCAATGTGCTTGACTCCAGTTCCCGGAGAAATTCCAGAATGTATCATTAAAGAGATGAGCAGTAAATATCTAGTAAGGGGAAGAGTGTTTTTAAAAAAAAAAAAAGCAGCATGGCTTCATTAAAGTCGTTCCAGGTGAACTTTATTGCCTTTTTCCCACAGGGTTATTAAGTGTTTGATAAAGTTTCTTGTTCTATTATTGTGGAAAAGATGGAGAGATGAAGGCTAGATAATAGTACTGTTATACAGATTTAGAACTCGTTCAATAGCCAGACTCAAAGAACAGTTATTAATGGCCAATGTCAACTTTGAAGGAGGTCTCCAGTGGAGTGCCCCAAGGATCTGTCCAAGGTCAAGCCTACTTATTGAGTGCACAGATCACACAAAGGTTGGAAGGAGAGCAAAAAAAGTTAGCATCCAAAAAGTCCTTGACAGGCTTGAGCATTGAGAATGAATCTAAGATTAAATTTAATAGGGATACATGTGGAGTTGTTTCATTTTTTTCATATTTTGATTTCATATTTTAACTCAAAAGGCTTTACAAGGGAGAGGCCTAGTTAGACAGCAGTGGGTCAGGAAAAAGATCTGGGGGGTTGAATTTACTGCGAGCTGAACATGCGTCAGTAGGGTGATGTGACAGCCAAGAAAACCAATGTGGTGTTGAGGGCCATTAATAGAGTCAGGGCATCCTTGAGTAATGGGTTGATAACCCTGCCGTACCCTGCCCTGGTCAAACTATAATATTGGATTCCATTAGGATGATGCTGTTTGTGGGTGACATTGTGCTCACTTCACTGACATCTGTCCCCAAAGCTTCTTCCATCCCATCTTCCATACCGATGACAAATCAATACTCTTAAAACACAGACCTGACCGCATCACTGTCCTGCTCAAGAAGCTTCAGGAAGTAGTCCTGCTCGGTCTCTTGCTCCTGCAAGAAAAGGAAAAACATCATTCCATCAGTCACACTCCTCCTGCCTCTGTGGAGAGGGGAGAAAACATCATTTCATTATGCTAGTCTCCTGCCTGGTCTCCAGCCTTCCTCAGGAAGAGGACCAGAACAGGAACCTTCTCTTTCAGGGAAGAAGAAGAAAGTTATTCCACCAGGTGTCCAGTCTGGTTTCCTGCCTTGAAGGTAGGAGGGTAATGCCATTCCTTCATCTTCAGGCACCTATTCCCTTATGTGAATTGCCTAAGGGACTGATAGGATGCCACTAATGGTTCTGAATCCCCAGAAGTCATCATTCAAACCCTGTTCCCTACTGCCTGATCCATTATTCCTATTCCTTTCAACCCCTCCTCCTGCCCCCCCAAATCTTCCCCTCTAAAACTACCAAGCCCCTCCACTGTGCTCTCTGGAATGCCTACTCCATAGGCAACAAACTTACTTTCATCTTAGATCTTTTCCCATTCCTTCCATATTTTGGCTATCATTGAAAGCTAGCTCACTCCTGATGATGCAGCCTCCCTGGCCTCCCTTTCCAGCACTGGCCCACTATTTACTAGTGGGGGGGTTGTAATATTATTTACTCCCCATTGTCCCTTCTAGGCTCTCCCTCTACCACTGTCACTCAGTAACCTCTCCTCCTTTGAGGTGCATTCAAGCCATGTTGACATGTCTACTACCCAATCAAAATTCTGGTAGCCACTGTCTACTGAAGGCCAGGACCCTCTGCTTCTTTCCTCATTTGATTCTTCCATCCCTGCTACTCTTACATCTCTTCTGCTTTTTATCGCTAAACTCCTCACCAAGGCCCTCTATCACAGCTACCACCATTCTTGCTCCTCAAGCAATGCTCCAATAAAGGGCACTCAAAGCCCTTCATAACCTTCCCCGACACACATACCTTTCTGTCTTCTTACACCTTCCCACCTCTTCCCCCCTCCCCACATCACACAGAGATCCAGTGGCACTAGCCTCCTGATGTTCTTCAAACAAGACTCCTGACAATTCAGCTTCTGGCTTTATCATTCCATCCAAACTGCTCTCTACAACATCACCATTGATCTCTTAGTGGCCAAATCCAATGGTCTTTTTTCTTTTCTTTTTTTGTAAACAGTATTTTATTTTTTCCAATTACATATAAAGATAGTTTTCAACATTCATTTTTTATAAGATTAGGAGTTTCAATTTTTTCCCTCCCCTCCCCCATACTCCCTTCCCAAGATGGCAAGCAATCTGCTATAGGTTATACATGTGCAATCATGTCAAACACATTTCCACATTAGTCATGTTGCGAAAGAAGGAACAGAACAAAAGGCAAAAGCCAAAAAACCCAACAAACAAAAAAGTGAAAACAGTATGCTTCGATCTGCATTCAGACTTCCTTTTCTGGATGTGGATAGCATTTCCATCATGAGTCTTTTGGAATTGTCTTGGATCACTGTATGGCTGAGAATAGCTAAGTCAGTCATAGCTGATCATTGCACAATGTTGCTGTTAATGTGTACAATGTTGTCCTGGTTCTGCTCACTTCACTCAGCATCAGTTCATGTAAGTCTTTCCAGGTTTTTCTGAAATCTGCCTGCTCACCATTTCTTATAGCACAACAGTATTCCCCAATGGCCTTTTTTCAATCCTCATTCCCCTTGACAAGTTTTGACACTATTGATCATCCTCTCCTCCTTGACAGTGTCTTCTCCCCAGGTTTTTGGGACACCCACTCTCTTCTGCTTCTCCTATCAATTTGATTCCTCCTCAGTCTCCTTTTGCTGGATCCTCATCCATCATCATGCCCTCTAACCACAAGCATCCCTCAGGATTCTCTCCTGGGCCCTCTTCTCTTCTCCTTCTATACTTCACTGGGTGATCTCAGCTGCTGATAAGATAAACCATCTCTATGCTGATGATTCTACCTATGTTACCCCAATCTCTTTTCTGACCACCAACCTTGCATCTCTAACTGCCTTTCAGACACCTAGAATGGGATGTCCAACAGACATCTTAAAATAGTAAATGATAGTTGTTTCTCTTTTAGCCAGCAACTCCAATGGTCTTCCCCTCCCAGTTTGATTTTTTTTTTGGATTAAAGGGGCCATCCCTTGACTCACTTCTTAAAGAGGCCTATTCACTGAATGGGCATTACCTCACTCAAAATGAGAACCTGAAAAGACCTTAGCCCAAAAGGGCCAGGGTCTCCCATTGCATCCTAGGCCACCTCCAGTCATCCTGGTGAATATCAGGTCACTGGACCCAGATGGCTCTGGAGGAGAAAGTGAGGCTGGTTTCCTTGCATGGCCCTCCCTCACTCAAATCAAAGTCATCATTCCCTGATGTCATGGTCCTCTTTGAGAACGAAGGACACATACAACAACAACACAACCTAATTACTAAAATCAACATGTTCAAAACAGAACTCATTATCTTTCCTCCTATTATTGTAAAGGGCAACACCATCCTCCTAATGCCTCAGGCTTTTAAACTAGGAGTCATCTTTACCTCTTCACTATCTCTCACCCTCCCATATCCAACCTAGTGCTAAGGCCTGTTGATTTCAGCTTTGCAACAACTCTCCAATGCACCCCTTTCTTTCTTCTGACACTGTCCCCACTCTGGTGCAGGCCCTAATCACCTGACCCTTGGACTATTGCAATAGCCTGCTGGTTGATCTGCCTACCGCAAGCTTTCCCCCTTTCTAGTATTTCCTCTATTTAGCTATCAAAATGATCTCCCTAAAATAGAGGTCTGACCACGTCACTCCCCTACTCAATAAACTTTAGTAGCTCTTTATCACCTCCGGGATGAAACATCAAATCATTTGGCACTCAAAGCCCTTCGTAACCTGCCCCTACATACATACCTTTCTATCTTCTTACACCTTCCCCTCTCTTCCCCCCTCCCTGCATATCACACAAAGATCCAATGGCACTGGCCTCCTGATGTTCTTCTAACAAGACACTTCCATCTTCCAACTCCGGGCATTTTCCCTTGGTGTCTATCCCCCGTGCCTGGAGTACTCTCTCCCCTCATCTCTGCCGCGCCGCCTCCCTGATTTCCTTCAAATCTTAGTTAAAATTCCACCTTCCACAAGACGCCTTTCCCAATCCTCTGGAACATTAGTGTCTTCCCTCTGCTCATTGTTTTCAATTTCTCCTGTCTATAGCTTGTTTGTACATAGTTGTTTGTATGTTGTCTCCCTCATTAGACTGGGTGCTTCTTGAGAGCAGGGGGGTTTGTTTTTTGCCTTTCTTTGTGTCCTCAGCACTCAACAAAGTTCCAGGCACATCATTAGGTGCTTAATAAATGTTTATTGACTTACTGGTTCACCAATTCCCTCTTGCCTCTAGGCTAACATAAAAACTTCTCTGCTGGGCTTTTAGAGCCCTTCACAATTCCACTCTCCAGACTGATTCACTTTGTCTATACAATGTATACGCTGCCTGGTTTCAAAAAGAACACTTTGTATTTCACCAGACACCATGCTGCCTGGACCAGAATTCAGGCCCTGTGGAGCCTAACCCTTCCCTGCCCAGAGCACCTGCCCTGGCTCCACTGGGCTGACTGAGGGCTGCTTCACTGTCCATGCTCCACCTGGGACCAACTATAACCCATCTCAGCAGCAGCCCTTCTGCCAAATGTGTACTCCTTTCTGTTCTCTCAATTCTATTCTCTAGCTCTGGCACCATAATTAAAACAACTCTATCATTGTTCCTGGAAAGGCCTTGCCAATCTACTCCCACTATGGCTCTATTCACCATCACAGTAACTTTTCAGTATCACTCCTCTTTGTGTTGTCACCTTTTGTTAAAATGTAAGCTCTTTGAGGGCAGGAACTGTCTTTACTTTTGCATTTGTATCCTGGGCAGTGCCCAGAAAAGTAGTTGGCACAAAATGCTTATGAGATACTTTTTTTCCTTTATTCACTCATCAGTTGTGTGGGGTCATGAACAAAGAACTCATCTTGGAGGCAGAAAGGCCTGGGTTCAAGTTCTGACTCTGCCCAATCCTGGCTTTGTGACCCTGGACCAGTCGCTTTACTCTGAAGTGCCTATAGGCAGCCCTTTAAGACTAGAAGTTGCAGACCCATTGAGATCCGGGTCGGTAGAGGGAGTTACTCTACTGAGAGCTCCCTATGTCAGTGAAATCATAGGTCCCGGGAATCTACAAGATGATGGGGTAATTATTTTCCACAAACTTTCCAATAAAACAACCTTAGAAAAGGAATTATGTGCCAGATATAGAGTAGCTAATGTTGGACCCACAGATAAGATTTAAATGCCACACAGGGTGAAAACATTACAAAATTATATTGGACAACTGTAATATGTAGACAGCACATGCCAGCTAGTACAAGCAGCTTGTGCTCCAGGGTCTGGTTGACCCTGACTAGATGCCCAGGCCTCCCACAACAAGAATTCTACCCAAGTCCCCTGATGTTCCATAAGAGGTGGCAAATATTGACTTTGCCCAGCCATGCAAAGGAAAGAGAGAACAACTGGAGGAAGGGGATAGAAACATGAATAATGCAGAGGCAGCTAGAAGAGAATTAACTTCCATGCCCAGAGAAAAAGGAAACTAGAACCTGAGCTGGGGAAAATCTGCTACTGGATTTCATCCTGGGCAGGGACTCACAATAGTCCCTCAGACCCTCCAGATCAAGGAAGCTGAGGATGTCCATCCCTGGGGGGATCTGGGAAACACTGGAAGGTTTTTAAAAAGTAAAGAAGAAGACCAGAGATAAAGCACTGGGAGCCTAAGAGGAAGGCTGAAAGCCCCAAAATCCAAGGGGCAAATCTCGAGCACTAATCTATCTCACAAGCATATAAATCAAAAGCAACTCAAAAAGACAGGTGGGATTGTGAAAATATTATTGAGAGGCCAGAAAACAAATGAGTAAGTATTATATTATAAAGCGAAATGATCCAAAAATCCCTGATGAAAATGAGACTCTGAAGACTCTCCAGAAATCATGGAACAAAAGCACAAAACTCCAGAACAGTTCAAAAGAGAGATAAAACTTTGAAGAAAAAAATATTGATATCTTTTGCTTTTATAATGCCTTTATTTTCCAATATATTCCTTCCTCCTTCCCCACCCAGAGAGCTATCCCTTTATGACAAAGAAGAAAAAAGAAATAGAAGAAAAACCAACCAAAACATCAATCGAGTATAATAGTATATACGGAGTTACATATTTACAGTCAGTTCTCATCTCTGCAAAGTTGGGAGGGAGGTGTATTTTCATACGCCTTCTTTGAGGCCAAGCATTCAGGTCAGTTTAGTGTGACTGGTTCTTAACCTTATCGTGGTCATTGTGTATATTGTTTTCTTGAGTCTGATTGCTTCGGTTTACATCAATTCATATAAGTCTTCCCATACTTCCCCATAGTCTTCATATTCAGTGTTTTTTTAATAGAATGACGAAAAGGAATATGTTTTTAAAATGAAAGGAATAAAGTAAAGTTTGAAAAGGAAAGCTCTTAATGTGGAATGAAAAAAGACAAACAATAGGATAGAAAAATAGAAAATGTGGATATTATATTCATAGAAATAGGAGCTCTAGAAGACAGAAAGGTTACAGATGTAGAATGGAAAAATGCAGAGGAAAAATTGTCAGAAGAGAATCAAAAGACAACAAAGAACACATGGATTCTATACAAGCCCAAATAACTGACCTTGAAGACAAGACTGTGGTGATAACTTCAGAATCAGAGGTCCCCCAGGGGAACATACCTCAAAAACTTCCAAATACTATACTGCAGAAAATAATATAAGAAAACTGCCCAGACCTTTCAAATATATACAACAAAGTACTGATTGACCAAATCCAAAGATCACCACCCAAGAAAAACCTCACCCTTAAAATTCCAAGGCACATAGTGGTTAAATTTCACAATTTCAAAATGAAACAACCTAGGAGAGAGACTATGAGCTATGAAGGAACACCAGCCTGTTTACTCTGCAGTCATGAGAAATAATACAATAGATTTGGGTATTCCAAAAAGCAAAGGAGCTCAAGCTGTAACCCAAGATAAAAAAGCCAAAAAAAAATTCACTTTCAACTAAAGAGAGGCATTTAAGGCATTCCTATATGGGGGAAGGAAAGGAGAACCAGAATATTCAACTTGCTAACACTTTAAATAGCTTGTGAATACACAAGAAAGAATGAGGACCTACACTATCTGAGGAAATCCTTCCTAGCTCAGTGATATCTAAACTCTATAAATGTTTCATGTATTAAAGCTAGAACATCATATCTCCTCCTCAGTAGTATGATGCCTCCAGTTCGGTTGGTTTGCTTGACACAAATATTAGCTGCTAATTGACAATTATATATTCTCTGTTGTGCTGAGCAAGAAATTAAAAACAAAACTGTCACATCCAAGCAATGTCTCTATAGCTTCATCTACAAACACAAGGACTTAGCTGGCCACAATGAACTGATGAGCCCACTACTATGTCATGTGAGACTGGGTTTACTATTAGCACATTTACACAGTACATGAAATTTAATTTGCTGCTAAAACCTGGAGGAAAACTTATTATAAACTATTAGGTGCCAAATTGTTAATTTTGTTATTATCAAATTTTTAACAGGTTTTGATTTACATCAAAGGGAGAAAGTCTTCCCCTCCTTCTTACCTTTCCCCCTTCTCGGCTTCTTTTTTATGTGTTACCTTCCCCCGTTAGATTGAAGATTGTAAGCTCCTGGAGGGCAGGAATAATCTTTTGCTTTTCTTTGTATCCACAGAATTTAGCACAGTATTTGGCACATGGTAGGCACAATAAATATTTATTTATTTACTGAGATAGATAGATATAGAGATAGATAGGTAGATAGATAGATAGATAGATAGATAGATAGATAGATAGATAGATAGATAGATAGATGGAGAGAGAGAGAGAGAGAGAGAGAGAGAGAGAGAGAGAGAGAGAGAGAGAGAGAGAGAGAGAGAGAGGTAGATAGATAGATTAAACTGGGGAAAAATCAGCACATTTTTTTGGATGTGAAACTGAGATATACTACATTCTGTTGTAAAGGGACAAAAATATGAGAAAAATAAAATCTTTCACTTTATATATTGAAAAAAGAAATATGGGTAATCCCTTCAAATCAAAATATTCCCTTGGAATGAATAATGTGGGCGTAAATTCTGGAAATCTCTGGAAATCATAAGTCTGGACTCTTTGTACATGCCCCTGTGCGATTGTTATGAACTGATGTTCCATTCTTTTGAAAAGCAATACCCCCTTCTACAAATCTGGTCGCCCTTTTGATACTTTGGTTTCAAACTAGACTAGGCAACTGGCTACGCAACTTTAATAGAAGACAAGATGTGTTGCAACCCTCATTTTAGACCTTTAGGAGCTGCATTTACTTTGGCAACTGAAATAATGTGTAAGTTTTCTCCTAAAGAAAGACAGACAGTGGTCCCTAGTTTTAATTGTCTTAAATTGTACTCTTCTGATGCCTTATCATGGTATGGAAGTAAGCCAAATTTTTAAAGGTCTTTTCTGTGGAGTACAAACTCTGTCAGGTTCTACAAGATGGAAAGACTTTGATATGGATGCTGTCATTAAGTATCATAGAGTTATAAATTTAGAGCTGGAAGGGACCTCAGAGGCCACCTAGTCCAACCCCCTCATTTTACAGAAGAGGAAACCGAGGCTCAGAGAGATGAAGAGATTTGTCCAAGGTCACATAGAGGATCCTCAATCTAGAGCCAAAAGCTCAGTGTCCATCTAATCCAATCCCTTCACTTTACAGAGTAAATGAAATGATTTGGCAAAATCACACAGCTAGAGAACCTAGGTTGTCTGACCCTGGAGCCTGAGTGTGTGTGTGTGTGTGTGTGTATTTTCCATGCTACCATTACCATCTCAGTCTAGCTAAGTGCAGAAAGGAACATCACCAAAAGTTTGGCTCTCAGCTAAGGTTGTTCATTTAGTTTTTCTGAAGCAACTCATCAAGGCCACTTGCTAAATTAGAACACCTGTAATCTGTGCAGGAGGAAGGGGCGTCCACTCCAATGAAGGAAGATCTGGTATTGAGATGTCAGCTTGAAGTTCCCCAAAGATCTCCATGTTTTTGTCTTCAATAATATCCTCAACTATTGGAAGGGCTGTCACGTGAAAGAGTAAGGATTACACTTGCTCTGCTTGACCCCGGAGAATATACTAGAAGAGATTGGTTGAATTTAGTGGGTGGGGTGGGGGTGGGGGTGGGGCAGGCTTAGGTCCTTCAAATACAGGGTATTCATAAAGTCTGGTCATATAGGCAAAAGTGCATTTTTCAAGAAATGAAATGATTGGAATTTTCAACAACATTTTTCTTTAATTGGAATAATAATATCTAATAACATCTTCAATATGATTTCCATCATTTGTGATGTAAAAGTTGATGCACTGTGCAAGATTCATGTGAACTCGATGCAATAACTCAATAACTCCACATTGCCTTCAATTTTTGCACATTCACTCCTGGAATATGAATATCGAATCATATGATGTTATTTGAAGTTGAAGGTGTTGTTAATATTCCAATTAAATAAAATGTTGTTGAAAATTCCCATTTGATTTCTTGAAAATATGCATTTTTGCCTATGTGTCCAGACGTTAGGAACGCCCTTTAGTTAAATTAGAGATCTTTGGGGAACCTCAAATTGACATATAAGTCCAAGGATCTGTGACTTCATCAGAACAGTGACTTCCTTCTTTACAACTGTACCACATGGTAGTCACTTTCTAGTGATGTTCCTCTAATGATGCACTCATTACTAGGCTGAAGCAGCATGAGGTGGTGGAGGGCAAAGGCTCTGGAATTACAGGAGCTAAGCTCAAATCTTAACAAGTGCTCTTTAGGTACTGAAGCCACTCACCATTCCTCCCCCTCTACCCCTACCCCACCTCAGTCACTCAGTTACTGTGTCTTGTTTATCCTACAAGCCATCTCTCCCCTCACTCCCCTTTCCTCCCAGTATTTCAACCACCACCCTAATTCAGGTCCTCACCAACTGTCACCTGAATTGTAGTCTCTCCTTTTCCCGCTCCATCCTCCATACAAATGCGAGAAGGATCGTCCTAAAGGACAGATCTGAACTGTCACATCCCTGAAATTTCAGTGGCTCTCTATTATGTCTAGGACAAAATACAAATCTCTGCTGGTATTTAAAAGCTTCCATAATCTGGCTCCAATTTATGTTTCTAGACTGATTTAATATTATTGCCCCTCTCTCACATACTCAAAATTCCAGCCAAACTGGGCTATTTGCTATTTCCTATACATGACATTCTTCTACCTCCATGACTTTACACAAGATGTTTCCTCACGCCTGCAATGTGCTCACCCCTTATCTCTGTCTCCCGGAGCCTAGCTCCCTCCAAGGCTCAGTTCAAGTGCTACCTCCTACAAGAGGTCTTTTCTGATCCCCTCCCCCTAATTAGTACTCTCCTCTGCCCCAGAAAATGGCTTCACTTTGTCTAGATTTTGTATTAATTCACCTATGAACGTGTTGTTTCCACTCAGTAAAATGTAGACTACTGGACATCAAGGACTGTTTGAATTTTCAATTTTGTTTTTTATTGTCATCTTAATCATCGACAGACACATTCTAAAATACAGCCAAAAAAGGAGGATATCTGAAGCAGTGATTTGCTGCCACATATAGTTTTGTTTAAGTGTATGTTAGCTTTAACACCGGAATAAAAAAAATTGCCCTGCGCTCCCTTCCGAGTTTCCCTGTTTATTGTTTTTTGTTTGTCTCGTCTCCCTTCTTCATTCCCTTCACAAAGTAGTCCCCTCTTTTAACAAGTAAATATATGTACTATTCGAATGTTTACATTGTCTCTGTAGCACCTAGTACAGTGCCTGGCACACAGACATTTAATAAAAAGACATTCTAACAATTAACAATTGCTGCTGACCAAAAGCAGAATACGCTTGCCAGGGCAGGCAGACGATTTTTCTTCACTGGAGATTTTCAAGCTAAATGACCGCTTCTTGGCACCTTAGAAAAGGAATTCTTTCTTAGGTATAGTTTGGACTACTCGGCCTCTGAGGTCCCTTTCAAGTCTGAGCTTTAGATTTTCTTGATATCGGAATGTCGTCTACACTCTAAGTACTCTCATTTGTTCTCGTTACTAGTCTCTTTTTTAAAAAGACAAGTCCCTCAGTTTCACTCAAGGGAAGGGGACGCCTCATTTAGGGATTCTCTTAAAGGTAATTTCCCCAGCATTCATCATCTTCCCATTGGCAGATGTGATCGCTGAAGCTGGCTGAAGATCACAGCCCCATTTTTCAACATGGCTGTAGGATTTGGGGACTCCCTCGTATGTGCCCTTACATAGCGATCCTGAATCCATGCACCCAGCGCTCAGTCCCTCCGCTAACCTGTGTCTCCCTCTATATGCAGGCATGCATCCATACTGGAAAAGTTGCCTTTACTTCGATGTAAACAACTTCGTGCCTGCTTCCTTCAGCTGAGATTTAGTACCAAGCGTGTTTGTGGGGTTTGGTTGGACCTCATGTTGGGGAGCAGAGGATCAGAGATCTCGTTACCGTTCCCTCTTTGGGGTGGCTCTGTGAGCAGCAAGCGGTACACGGAATCTTACGCCCAAACCCACAGAGGGGCGGGGCAGGGAGGGAAGTAGGAGACGGGGACCAGGCGATGCATCCACCCTGCGGGGTACTCGAGGCGGGGTGTGTGTGGGTGTGTGTGTGTCGGGGTTGGGGCTGTTCCAGGCTTGCCCATGTGTGTGCACACAGCTGTAAACGGGTCGTTAGCGCTACGAACCTGCCTGGGAGGCTCCCACTCTCTCCCGGGTCCGGCCCCTCCCTTCCCTCTGGCCACACCCTTTCTCTCCTCCAGCGGGCCCGCTCGCCACCTCCCCAGCGAAAGCTGCCATTGGTCCCGCGGCAGGCCTATCAGAGGCGGCAGGGGCTTCACCTGCCTTCGCCTCGCCTAACAAACAAACCAACGGAGACGAGCCAAAGACCATTGCCGCCCCCTCCCTCCCTCCCTTCCCTTCCCTTCCACATACACAAGCGCGCACACACACGCGCGCGCGCCGTCCCCCCCACACTCCCCCATACATATACACCCACGCCCACTCCACTCGGCAGCCCCCGTCTAGCCCCCCACCGCGGAGCCCCGCC
>CM053628.1:49962164-50013147 GCA_028646595.1 Phalanger gymnotis | reverse complement strand
GCGAGCAGGAGCAGGAGAGCTGGTACCAAGCGCTGAGTTTGCTGATGGGCCAGAGCAAGACGCGCACCGGCACCGGGGACGGCGAAGACGGCGGCACCAGCGGCGGCGACGGAGCTGCCACAGATGAGGGAGGTGCCGCCGGCGGCGGCGGCGCCGGAGCCGCGGTAGGTGAGGAGGAAGACGAGGAGGGAGCCTTCAAAGAGGTGTGGCAGGTGCAGGTGAAACCCAAGGGGCTGGGCCAGAGCAAGAACCTGAGCGGCATCTATCGCCTCTGCCTGTCCAGCAAGGAGGTGCACCTGGTGCGCCTGAACGCAGAGGTGCCCAGCGTGCAGCTGCAGCTGCTCAGCATCCGCCGATGTGGTCACTCCGAGCACTTCTTCTTTCTCGAGGTGGGCAGGTCTTCGTCCATCGGCCCCGGGGAGATCTGGATGCAGGTGGACGACTCTGTGGTGGCTCAGCATATGCACGAGACCTTCCTGGAAACCATGAAAGCCCTCAAGGCCTTTGCCGACTTCAGGCCCCGGAGCAAGAGCCAGTCGTCCTGCACCAATCCCATCTCTTTCCTCTCCACCAGGAGGCACCTGGGCTACCTGCAGCCCTGCCTGGGTATGTCCCGCAGGTCCCGCACCGACAGTATGGCCAGCACCCCGCCCTCTTGCAAGGGCAACACCTACCGATTCCGTACCTCCAGCGAGGGTGAAGGCACCATGGACAGACCCTTCAGAACGGTCACCGGAAGCCTGATGCAGCTGAACCCTGGGCGAATGAACATGGCCCGACCCGAAAGTGGCAGGTACGTTCGTGCTGCGTTCAATGCTTGCTGTCATGCTCGCTCTGCCTCCCTTCCAGTGTCTCCCTTTCCCTCCGGGACCAGCCCAGCCCCAGATACCCTGGCCAGGCCTTCGAGCTCTATGTGTGGGTCCCCGGGTGACGGAAGCTTTGTCTCCTCTGATGAATACGGATGCAGCCCTGGAGACATGAGGTATTTCCGAATGAGAAGCAATACCCCGGATTCCCTGGGAAACGCACCACCCATTCGAGAAGAGCACAGTTTCAATGAGTACATGTCAATGAATAAACAGCGCGCAAATGAAAGTGCCAGTGGTGATCATATGGAAGCTGAAAAGTACTTCAAGAAAAGAACTTTTTCCCTGCCTAAGCCAGCAGCTTTAGTAACCATGCAGCAAAAAACAACACAAACTACTCCTTTCGATGAAGATTCTGCTGGCAACTCCAGGCTGTTATATCCTTCTGAGTCGGCACGGTCAAGAGAGACCCCCAAACTGGAAAATGGGTCCAATCGGAACCAAAGCAGAAACAAAGCTGAGGATGAAGGCTACATGCCTATGATGCCAGGAGTCGCGGCTTCTCTCAAAAGCAACAGTGATTACTTGCCAATGGCTCCTAAAAGTGCTTCTGCCTCAAAACACAACAGTTCTTGGTCATCCTCTCAAAAGGACTCTCGAGGGTACATGATGATGTTCCCAAGAGCCAGCCTGTCACCTGGCCGAAATTCTCGTGGAGGGTTCACTTCTAAGGGAGCAAGTAATAAAGATGATGATAATGAATACATGGATATGTCCCCCGGGAATCCTATAGCTCCAAAGCAGTCCCATGAGGCAAATTCTCTTCACCCTCCCTCTTTCTCCAAAAGTCTGAGTTCACTTTTCTCTCTGCCGAAAAGTTTCCGGACAATCACAGAACAGAGTGACGACAGTGACTACGTGCCGATGGCCTCGCCTGGAAGACTCTTAAGCACCGTCTCTGAAAATGTCCCGAGGGCTAACCATGAAGCCTTGCCACCTAAGGACATTTCTAAAGCTCCGGCTTTAAAAGCTTCAGACGGAGGATTCCCACAGAGGAGGGCTGCAAGACCTACCAAACTTCCTCTTGGCACAAGAGGAAGCAGTATTCCAAGAATATATGAGCGTGCCATCGAAGGGGACAGCCCTGGTGAGTACATCAACATTGACTTTAGCAGAAAAGCAAGCAATACACCATATTCCCTCTCTGCCGAATGCTCCCCATCTTCATTCGGCTCAAGCAGTGACCACGCACAGTCACCTTTTTCTGATTACGTGAGTTTTGCTATTGATGTTAACTCGCCAAAAGCCGCAAAGGAGCTAGCCAATTCCTTAACAATTTCAGGTTCCAATCTCCCTCGAAACCAGCTAACTGTGGACTGTGCTAGACGACCACTTGGTGCTGCTGCCCGAATTAGTACCCCAACTAATGCGGATGACGATTACACTGAGATGACTTTCAACCCAGCAGTAACAACAACCGTGCCTTTTGCTGCCCAAAGCAACGAGCCTGTCAAAATTGATAGCCCTTCTTCAGCTGTAAATCGCCTTCGTATTGCCGACACATCTCCTGAGGGCAGCACTTTCTCCCTTCCTGATTTCAGTCCTGAACCACCAGTTGTACCGAGGGTGGTCAGAGCTGACCCACAAGGCAGAAGACGCCACAGTTCTGAAACTTTCACTCCTGCAGGAGCGGTGGCCCCTCCTTCATCTCTCTTTTCTGATAGCAGAAGGCAGAGTTCTGCATCCTATGACAGCATCTGGTTCAAATCCGGCGAAGGTGCTTCTGATTCTGAGGAGATGAAGATGTCCAGGGTCACTTCGGCTGGCTTTCAGAATGGCCTAAACTACATCGCCCTGAATCTACGTGATGCTGCTGCTAAAAGTGAGGCCAGCTCAGCTGCTCCCAATTCTCAGCAGAATGGTGCTTCAGCCTTGGACAGTGGCACTTACGTAAGCATCGACTTCTCCAAAGGTGGTATCTTCAAGTGTACTTCTGCAAAAAAAGGTTTGTGACTTTAAATTATTTTTTTCTGGGAGTGGTCATAGTAGTATTTGGCAATTTTATTATTGAATTTATATGAGAGTAGAGGTATTTAGCCTGTCTCTGAAATATTTGGGGTATGTGAGCTATACTGGTGATTTTTGCCTTTAAAGAGAATGTTGAATTCAGGTTTCATTATTCATTTACCAGCTTGTAATCTTTATTACAATTTCTATTTTAACTTAAGATAATGCTAGAATACAAAGGCCTAGATTCTCTACACGATTGTACCTTATTTTAAGTAGCTAAAACTCAGGACCATGTTTTGTTGCATCTTCTTACTATTAAGTGCAATAAAAAAAAATCACGGTTTTAGAAACTTTTTTTCAGTTTTAAAATGCCAAATTCTGTGTTTTTCTATTGATCTTGATGTTTCAGTTATTTGTATGGATTTAATAAGGCTTAATATCATTGAGCAGTAATCAGCTGTGTATTTAGCACAGCGTCTGGCACGTGGTAGGCGGTTAAGAAATGTTGCTTGCTTGATTAATGATTTTGGGTGGCTAACTTCTCATTTGAAAGATTCACGATGACAAGTGATTGTTCTGTTTTCTCCTGTGGTGTATAAATACAGTAAAATCCTAATTATTGTCATTGGGAGAGGAGGAAATGTGGGCAATCAGGTAATCAATTTTATTTTTCTGCTGTGGAATGTGTTGGTTTTTTGTTTTGTTTTGTTTTTTTGTATAGGACAGGGAGTCAGAAGGCCTGAGGGGCTTTTGTTTTATTTTTTTCTCTTACAATTCTTTTTTTGCCAATATTTAGTGTTGTGATTTTGGAAAAGTGACACAAGTGCTCTGTGCCTCAGTTGTCTCATCTGTAAAAGTGGTGATTCCCCCCCCCCCAGCTCAGATATGTGGATCAAATGAGATGTGAATGCTATTTGAAAAGTTAAAACAGTATAAACCTTATATGTAAGTGGTCTTATAATTGAGTATACAGACAGGTCATCTGGGAATTAGCTTCAAACAAAATAACGAAGCTACAGTGGGAAGATCTTACTCAGGTTTTCCATTTTTCCCATCTTGCCCTCCTAGCTCATCACACTCCGTGCTTGCTGGCAATAGATTACTCTTCTCCCAGGCATCAGTCTATGAACTGTTCTCTTTGGCTCATCCTGCAAGAGGAAAGATAGTTAAGGGTTTAGATTTCAAAAGGCTTCCCTGCAGGCTGCATGTAAAGTAAATAGAAGGGAGTAGGAGATGTTGAGACGTCAATAGAGCAGAGAAGGCAGTGTCAAACTTGAAAGCCTGACTTGCCAGTGGATCAATGTGGATAATTGGAAAAGGGCTTGTGTTCTCTTCAGTGTTAGAACATCACAATCTGTCACTTAATAGGTGATACGATAGGCATATACACATACACATATATACATACACACATACACAAATACATATGTGGCTTTAAGGTTTATAAAGCACTATACATAAATTATCTCATTTATTCCTCACAATAACTCTTACTCAAGGTAAGATCACTTAGGCCTAAAGGCATCTTAGAGATTATTTAGTCTAAACACTTCATCTTACAGATGTGGAAACTGAGGCCCAGACAGGTAATGATTTGCCCAACCCGGAAAGGCCACTATTTGAATCCAGGTGCTCTGACCCTGATTGAATGCTCTTTCCACTAGATCATTCTGCATTATTTTCCCCATTTTAAAGATAAGGAGACTGAGAGATTTTAAGGAGCTTGCCTGGGGTCACTCGGCTAGTAAGTGTCAGGTAGGATTGGAGCCAAAGTCTCTCCTGACCCTGTCTGGCACTCTGTACTATGCCACATTATCGAGATGTGATTTTTCAAGTAGCTTTCGTTCTCTTGCTTTCTCTCATTTACAAAATTTTCTAAGGAGGGGGAATGGATGGAATCCAGCCGTTTTTGTAACAGAAAGCCCCTTTGCTTATGGGTTTAGCTTTGTTTGGCTTGTGGTATGATCTTGTGGTTAGCACTGTTTGGTCAGGTAGAACATGTCAGGTCCTGAGGACACGCACCTCTTCTTTTAGGTGCATCTAGCACGGGTGCTTTCCCCCTACACTTATAATTTAAGGAAACTACTATATACAAAGCAGATGTGTGAAACCAGGTCAATTAAAGGGTGATACTTATCATGGTAAAATGATCTCTAGTAAACCAAAGGACTTGGGGCAGGGCTTCTCAGGTAGATTTTAAATGCTTTTGATTTGAACACAATTTCTTGGGAACTCAGCTTTTATAAACAGCAAGAGAGTTGTTGTCAAGAGACAATTTGAAGATCTCTGCAATTCCAGTGGTATACCACTGGATTTCTCACTGAAACACTTGTGGAAGGATTTCATATTTAAATCTTCCTGTTCCCTACCAGTGCTCTGACATCCCCAGGTTCACCTGTTGAAGAAAAGGTCATTTAGTTGAAGTTTGGAGGCAATGTCTACTAACTCTTGCTTGCAGATTTTTTTTCTTTTTTAACAAAATGCATTTTTCTAACTGAGAAAAATCCGAACTCTGTCATCAGAGGATAAAATGAGGAGGCTCACAATTGTACTCATATTGAAGCTTCAACAGATTTCATAGAATCACAGAATCTGAGTTAGAAGGAACCTCAGAGGCCATCTAGTCCAGCCTGTATTTGAAGTAGTCCTTCTAAATGATACCCACCAAGTGGTCATCTGGCCTTGGCTAGAACAAACACCTCTATTGACGGGAGACCTCCTGTCTCAGTGGAGAAGGGAAAAACTGACCCCAAACTATGGAGTCAGTGGATGTGGGTTCAAACCCCACCTCTAATGTTTATTACCTGTGTGATCTTGGGCAAGTCATATCACCTCCCTGGGACTCAGTTTCCTCATCTGTAAAGCAACAGGGTGAATCTAGCTGTCCTCTGAGATTCCTTGCAGTCCTAGATTTAGGATCCTTTGTTCTCTCAAGGCAGGCGTTTTCATTTGGGGATACATCTAGGTGATAGGTTGGGTTTTTTTCTTCCCCTTCTATCAAGCTTAAATTTGCCTCTTTTCAGCTTCAATGCATTTTTCCCAGTTCTCCCCTCTAAGGTGAAGCAAAACAAGTCTAATTGTTTTCCATATTGAAGACAGCTATCAGTTTTCTCAACTGAGCCTCATATTGCATAGATTGAAAGCCTTTTACTCCTCTGGTTGTCTTCTTATGCACCAGTTTATCAATATCCTTCCTAAAATGTAGTACCCAAAACTAAACCATATGCGGTCTAGCCAGGGTAGAGTATAGAAGAAGACTCATTTGTCCAGATCTGGACACTATTCCTCTGTAATGCAGTTCAAATTTGCATTAACTCTCTATGTTGCCATAGCTGGCCACACCTTTTTATACTTTTGAGGTTGAATTTTTTTTTTTGTAATCCAAATGCCTTTATCTAAATTAAATGGCATCTTCTAAAATTCACAAGATTTACAAGATCTGTAGATTGTGTTTCATGCAAAAGTGATTGGTTTTGATGAAGTGAATGCAAACCCATGTTTTCCAGAGGTACCTTGTAGTTCAAATCTATAGCATTAATACCCTCTCTGGGTGTAGAGGTGACCCTGGCTTGATATAAGGTATTCCAGTGGAGAACAAGGTCTGGCAAGTTCTAGTTTGTTGGAAGGTGACAGATGTTTGTTTGGTGACAGGCTAGATGTCTGTCAAAGGATTTGCCTAGGCAAGGTCAGAGGTGCATCACTCTAAGTTGGCCTCAGGGTAGTGAAATTTTCAGGTATAAGAGCCCAGGAAGGCTTTTTATCAAAGTGCAGAGGGGTTACAATTTGCTTCAGTGGAGGGACAACTACACCAACAAAAGCCTGGAGCCATCCAAGTACATAGCGCTTTAACAAAGTTTCTCCATAGATAAGAGGCGCAAGTGTTACCCCTATTTTATAGATGAGGAAACTTGAAATATAGAAAGGTTAGGTGACTTGCCTAGCTCGTAAATCATTATAGTTGAGATTCAGTCCCAGGTCTCCTGATGCCCCAAGTCCAGCATTCTGCACACAATGCCACAGGATTGGGGGTGGGGGGAGATTTGATGCATGAAATTACTTTAGATTTTTGTGCAAATGAATGTGATAGCTATGTTGATTGTATAAATTGTAAATGTAGTGATACACTGGTTGAAAGTGAGCTTTAAAAAGCATTTTTATTATCAGAGAATCCAAATGAAAACATTCTTAATTACTGTCTTTAGGTGAAGAGTATTAAAGATCTCAGGCAGCGAAAATACAAAATCATTTTTCACTCAGCTTCTTTCTCTCAGGCTTCCCGGCCATTTACAATGGCACCAGAATTGCGCTCTCATTTGCTATGTAACCTTAGGCCAGTCCCTTCCCCTCTCCCTGGGTCTAAGGGTCCTCAATGAAAAAAAGACTGGACTAGCTAGCCTCCCCGGTCCCTTCCATCTCTAACTAAACCTATGAGAAGAGGGGAAGAAAAAAACCCAAACTATAGCTATTACATTAAGCCAAGAAAAATCTTGATGTTAAGTGTGTCAAACATTCATTTTGATTTCTTTCTCTAGGATATTTAACCTAAACCTGAACTAAAATTCTCTCATAGCCAAAGTCACACTTTCTAATCTGTTTTGTTTATGTCAAATGGATACTTAAGTATTTTAAATTGTTTTACATGGTCTGTTTATAATCAGGACCTCAAAAGGCAAAGCATGTGTGTGAAGCATTGAGACTGATGTTCTCGGGTGGCTGATGGAAATAAGCCTCGTTGCTTTATAGTCAATTATTTAAAAATCACTCCTCACAGCCTTCTTAAAATGTATGCATATTAAAAAATAAAATGTATATATATATTAAAAAATAAAATGTATGCATATTAAAACTTCCAGTATATTTGGAAGATCCTTCATGGAGGATTTATGGAAGGAAATGGACAAACCTCCTGGATACGGTTTCACTGGTAGAAGTACTACCCACCTTAGTGAGATCCCGGATCCATCAAAGCCCGAATGAATAATTATCTTTATTTCTTCAAGCTGGCTAAAGAGAGACTTAGAAATATTATCTGGCCTTAATCTTTAAAACAAAATTTAAATTAAATGATCCAAAAACATTTATTATCTTGAATAGTCTTTTTAACATCTAAAACAAGTGGATTGTAGCTCAAGCACTTGGAAAAATTTCATTTCTAATATGGTTATCTGTACTGTCGAACCCTCTATTCTTGTGCTTCTAATGTTCTAATATGATATAGAACCGGTAGTTTCAAACAATATGGAATAGAAAATTCCTCTGCATTTTCCTTCCACATCAGAGGATGATGAGAAGTTATTCCTCTTATGAAGGGCAAGGGAACTGATTAGATGAGACAGTAGCGTTTATGATAGGTCTTCGTATATTCCAATGGATCTCTAATCTCATTAATTTGGGTATTCCTTCCCACAGTGCAGATCATAATTCATCCATGCCTATCTGTTCTATGCAATGCCAAATCCTTCCCTAAGTTCACAGTGGATCCACCCAACATGTTGGGGGCCTTCTTCATTTTCTCTTGACATAGCAAGGATACTAAAGGGATATACAGATTTTCCATTGATTACCTCTTGCCATGTAAAGAGCCCGTCTCTTTTTTAAATCACACATTTCTTTGAAATCCTTGTTTGTGAGGTGCTGCAACCTGTTCACATTTATCAACTGCCTTTTGCGGTCATTTTTCCCCATCCTTCTTCATGAGATTTACAAACAAATTGCTCTTAGCTGCCGTAGAACTCTCCTTTGCAAATAAGTCAAATGTTTGCAGACTAAGGCAGTTTTTCCGTTATTTTGTATCCTTCATTACGGCAACAAGTTTTATCAGCTAAACCTCTGTATATAATTGTAATCAACATCAATGCCCTTTACTGTATTCCTTTCTCATTTTTTTCATCAATAACTTATTTAAATAGGTCAGGATGGAGTTGTTTCAATTGAGTGGTGTGTCTTTTTCTCATTTTTATTTTTCTAGCTTTGTTTTAATTTTGATCTTTGCTTTAACAAGCCAGTAGCCTGACTTTTCAGCAACAACTGATTCGGTGATGACTGTCACATAGGTAACAAGGCACTTCCTGTCTATTAAATATAATCAATTTCTTTTGTGTGTATGTGTGATTCAGTGCCCACCGTTTTCTGATTATTTTTCATGAAAAAAGCATTTATGAGGTATAGATGTGAGGCTTGTGTCATCTATGAGCCTTTGGTCATTCTCATTACTTCCTCCTGAACCTTATTTCCATCATGTGTTTCCACCTCCCCCCCACCCCCCACACCAAGTCTTTGTATTGGAGGGGAAAAACAAGATCTCTAAAATCAACATTTTAGCCAATAAAATATCAGACATAAAGTGGCATTATTTAGTATTGGATTTAAAAAGTGGTTCATTACATTGTCCCGGCTAATGAAATTTTGTACAGGTCAAATCCTGTTATAGCAGAGTATAATGGCAATGTCAAAGTGCTTTTTCTGTGCTAGATTTATTCACTAGAAATACCAATATGACAAAAGTCTCACTGTAGCAAAGATTCTAAACTCAAATTGATAGCCTGTTAATTTCAGACTATGGTCCATAAAACAAAATAATTTTGACAGTCTCTTTATTGTGAGATATTTGAGTTTCAGCCATTTTTAAAAGAGTACTTCACCTTTTTAAGAGTACTTGTAAGTAAAATCCGTGTGTTCGTAATTGTTCCAGGGGAAAGATTTGAGCCAGTCCCACCCCCCACAAAAAAGACATTTACTTTGTAGTAAGAATATATATATATATAATATATATATTATATATGTGCATATATAACATATATTATATATAATATATATAGTCCCTGACAAGTGTTTGAAAATTTTCATGGTCAGCCATTGTAAAACATTCACTTCAACATCAGTTGAAGTGACTCTCCCACTAGTTGACTCTCCCAAATGCCAGGTGTCCCTGCCTGGTCCACGAACACCTTGTTGCCTGAAGGAACGGTTTTCTCTGAGGAAGCTTCTTCAGGAAGATCTTTGGAGCATGTGCCCTCACTCAAGGAATCTTTCAAGGTGCTTTTGTGCCAAATTAGGAGGATCCTGAGGAGCGCTGGCATGCAGATGGATGTTCCCCAGTTTGTGGGGGCTGTGGGAGACCCCCAACCTCTCAGGTATCATTAGATACCAGCTACGGGTGAAGAGACATTCACTAACCTAAACCCCCTTCCATTTTTTTGAGGCTGTATAAATAAAGGAATCATACACTGCTCCTAGAAGCTGGGAGTCACTCTCATTTGCCCAGGGATCTTTGTCTAGTTGGACTTCCCTGTGTTGCTATAGTGATAAGAGCAGACATTTAGTGCTTTAAGGTTTGCAGAATGCTTTACATTTTTTATTTGATCCTCACAACAATGCCGTGAGGTAGGCACTACAAAGTATCACCACTATTTCTCAGATAAAGAAATGAAGCCTTAGGCAGGTTAAATGGATTGTCCATGGTCATGTAGCTAGTATAAAAATCGGCATTCGAACCCAGGACCTGACTCAGACCCTAGCGCTTATTCCACTACTGCACCACCCTGACAGGCTAAGACTGGGCAGCGAGGCTTTCATAGCCTTCCTCAAGTGTCCCAAGGACAGAACCAATAGCTATGTCTTCTTGCAGGAGCTAGCTGTATAAAATTTCCCACCGCCTTGAAGCAACCAACATTTTTTTAACGGAAGTGCCCTAGAACTGTTGGCAGAGATCGGCAGAGATTCTCCTACTGGGTTCCATTGCCCAAAAGGAAGATGGGGTGAGGGAAGAGGGTTGAGAAAAGCCCCCGGCAAAACTCATTATAGTAACCATGACCCACCTGGGAAGAAGATTAACATGTAGCAAGAATCCCATGAAGACCCCGGCTTAGTGGCTGCTGTTACATTATTGATTTCAGTCCTGCCATCCAGGCAGCTGAAAATGTTTTTGTTATAATGGAAAAGGACCTGGTGGAGGGGGCAAGGGAAACAGTACTGTACTTTGTTCATAGCAACATGTTTCACTCCAGAAGGATTGGCACTGGAAGCCACAGTTAGGCTTTTAGTTGTAGCAAAAGGATTTGACCTATAGAGGAATGGAGAACTTTAAAGCTAGCTTGTGGAAGAGGTCTCTCATTTTCCTCTCTGCTCAGTGTGGCTAATTGGGTCCATCTAGAGACTTTCAAGAAGAAAGCGTGTAAGATGGAAGTCAGTAGACTATAGTAAACACGGATGTCCATAACTCAAATCACTTTGTCCCCAATTATTTTAGCCAAGTTTTCAAAGCCTATTATCACAAGTGCTTGGTTCGCTAATATTCCTTGTTGGGTTTTGAGACATCACACTGCAGGTACTGTGAAGGAAACATGCCTCTCTCCTACCTTTCGGTTTTATCTAGTCTGGTAGTCTACGACTACCTAGTCTAGTCTATCTAGTCTAGACTGTATAGTCTATCGAGTCTGCGACAGGTGGAAGGAATAAAGGGGTAGAAGTATGGACTCTGCCACTATTTTGAAAAACAAATTTGCTTTTGACGGGCAGGCAAGTAGATTTTATATATTTGGAAAATTAAAGCCTGCCCTTTTTGGACATAATAGTTTAGCATGAAACTGCCGTTTGGCGCTTTTGTATATCATAAGACCATATAAAACTAACACCAATTTTATTGGCAGTATTGGAGAACATTTTGTACAATGCTTGAAAGCCATGGTAAGAATTATTCAAATATATGTTGCTACACTCCTTGGTGATTAGGGTCACTTCAGAACTGAAACTCACTTGGACTTGGAGGAAAAGTGTGATTTTTCTTACCCTTTCTGTAGTATTGAAATGAGTGAGTTAGAGAAAATTCAGTTTTGACCAGTAACATTTTATTAGGCTGTCAAAATACATTTGATCAGATTATCAGGATAATGTATGTTCCCTAGAAACGTAAGTGTTCTTCAATAATTCTGCATAGATTGTGTATGATTCCATTACTCATCTTCCTTTTGAAACATAAAAGGAGCACTTTAGCAATTCGGACTTTGGAAGTTTTTTATGTGTCGACTGACATATAAGCTAAGCTAGATTATAAACTCCAGCTGTAGATCAATGGTCTCTTTAGAGGCTATGGTTCAACTTCTGGCTTCTAAAGTGTGTAAAACTAAGAACAGTGGGTTAGAAGCTACAGATTTGGACCCAATAGAAGGAAACACTTCCAATTAAAAACTGTCCAGAAGTGGCTTGGGTTGCCTCAAAATGTCCAGATTAATCCTATTGAGGAAATCTTTAAACAGAGACTAGATGTTGTAGGGGGTAGCTAGATGGCGCTGTAGTGGAGAGAGCATAGGACCTGGAGTCAGGGAGACCAGAGTTCAAATCCATCCTGAGACCCTTACTAGCTGTGTGACCCTGGGCAAGTCACTTAACTCTATTTGCCTCAGTTTCCTCATCTGTAAAATGAGCTCAAGAAGGAAATGGCAAAGCACTCCAGTATCTTTGCCAAGAAAAACTCAAACAGGGTCATGAAGAGTTGGACACTGCTGAAAAACAACAAAAGATTGTAGAGGTAATTCCTACCTAGGTGTGACTTGATCTACATTACCTCTGGTGTGTCTTCCATCTTCACGATCTTTTATAGGAACATGCCAATAAATTGCTTTGGGCATCTTTTACTGGACAAAGATGTCTGGAAAGGGACCAGTGGTTTCCTAATTTACCTTAGATAGAAAGGCAGACATGTTATAACAGGTCTTCTCCCTGTTCCCCAGACAGGCACATGGTGGTTCCTATTTCTCTGTCTGTTCCTTGCCCAGAACCTGCTTTCCGTTCTTCTCTCTGTACCTACAGCCTCCCTGTCCGAGTCATAGCTCAAATCCCGTCTCTTCCATGAAACGTTTTCTAATTGCTCCTGCCAAAACTCATCTCCCCCTTCTCTGAATTCCTATAATGCTTATTTTCTGTACCACATAGTTTAGGGCATAATTATATTCTGCTTGGTGGCAATAGTGTTATTCACAGATGTTGATTTTTCCTGTTTATTTTTCCAATTAGATTTGTAATTGTGTAGACATTAGGTAGTCAAATGATAATTGTTTATATTCTTCATAGCCTGCTATAGCACAATACAATAATCGTGACCATGATGATTATAATGATAATAGCTAATATTTCAGGTTTGCCAAGCACTTTTACATGTGTTATCTCCTTTGGTCCTCGCAGCTCTATGAGGTAAGTGCTACTGCTATCCCCATTTTACAGAGGACAAAACTGATGCAAGGACAAATTCAATGACTTGCCTTGGGGCCACACAGCTAGTAAGTCTCTGAGGGAGGATTCGAACTTGCGTAGTCCTGAGTCCCAAATTCCACATTCCATCCACTAGACCGTCTAGGTGATGATAGCTCACTATTATATAGTGCTTGGCACTATATAAAATATTTTCCTTGCAACAACCAGGTGAAATAGGAGGAACATTCGTTTTCCTCATTTTTCCAAATGAGGAAACCGAGGCTTGTAGACTTTAAATGTGCTGTCCAGGATTCTGTGGATAGTGAGCAAGCTGAAGTTCAAACCTGGATCTTCTGTCTTCGTACACAGTGTTATTTCTATTGTGCTGTGATGCTATTCATATTTACGTGGTAAGTGTTCATTAATTGTTTGTTGAATGGATGAACAAAAGATGACTGAAGACAGCCTGAAACTAGCCAAGTCGCTAATTATTACATCTAAGATGAGAACAGTGCATGAGGTAGGCCAGGGTTTGAGCATGTTACAACTATTTTGGGTACTGGATTAGTTCCATTTTGTTTTGGGTTTTTTAATTGATTTAGAATATATCACTGTTATTCATACTCTAAGAATTATTCCTTGTTATTTTCCCTGATGTATTAAAATATTACTTTACAAGGTGTGCCAAATTCATGTCATATCCAAGGACCAACTTTGTATACTGGAAGTTGGGGCAGAAAATTCAGATTCTTTCATGAGATGAGAGAATCTGGCTCTGGGAAACCCCAAGGCCGAGTGGAAAGAGGAGTGAATTTGAAATCAGAGAACTTAAGTTCCATTCCTGGGTCTGCAACTTACTACCTGTGTGACCCTGGGCAAGTCCCTTTACCTCTTTAGGCCTCAGTATCCTCAGCCGCAAAATGAGGGACATGGGCTAAATGAACTTTAACGTCCCTTCTAGCTCTAGAACTATGTTCCTAGAAGACTTAGAGAGCAACAGATTAAAGATCTCCTTTTTGAAATGTGAGAGCAGAAATGACAAGGGCAAGCTGATGCTGCTCGAGCTTTACTAATAGGGTAAGGTAGAGACTGTGCTCATTTCATCATTTATGAGAATTCCCCTTGCTAATGCCCGGAAGCAAATTTTCTGCAAAGAGAGTTACCTAAAACAGTAGCGTCAAACTCAGATAGAAACAGGGGCCATTAATCCATACAAAAGGATCCACTTGGGCCCTGTATTGACTTTGTTTTCAAATTCAGGGTTATTTATGTTTTATCATATTTTGATTTATTTTGTTAAACAGTCCCCAGTGACATTTTCATCTGGTTCTGGCCTGCTGGGCAGTGTCTGTGTGGCATCCATGTTTAAAACCTCTGACTTAAAGCACTGAGGAGCTAAGTGACTTGCCCAGGGTCATGTAGGCAATATGTGTCGGGGCAGGACTCGAACCCAGGTTCAAAGCCACCTTTCTAGGCATTATGCCACACTACCTCTAGCATTATTGCTAGGAACTTATCAATATCTTATGGTCCCCATGCCTTCAGGGAAAGGAGACTTTTAGGTCCTCAGTAGCTTTGTCTGTACCTGCTGGAGGAGTAACACTACTGTTCCTCTTTGAATCCTCAGGGTCCCCAGGGTCCCCAGAATCCTCCAGTGGCTTCTTCTTGCCTCTAGGATAAAATATAAACCCCTCTGTTGTAACATTTAAAGCCCTCCACAGTCTGGTCCCAAACTTGCTTCCCATAACTCGCTTTCATGTTACTCACCTTTATATACTTCTCGGCTTTCTAGCCAAGCTCTCTGGCTTATGTCACATTCTACCATTGTGCCTTGATACAGGCTGTCCTCCCTGTTTGCAGAGTTTCCCCTCCTCACATCCATCACCATTCATTTCTCTGTATTTTGTATTAACTTCTCTGTGTGCATTACTCCTCCCCCCCGCCACCAGTGCCTGACATATAGTAGCCACTTAATACATGTCTTATAAAACTGTAGTTAATCCAGAGGTCATTCATTCCAAAATCTAATGCCAATCTATTGTTTTTACAGCAAATTTATATTTCCTATACACTAATACAGGGTTTTGACTTGTGGTCTCCCCTGCTATTCATTATGGCCTGTTTGGAAGCCACAGGGCTACCTCATGCCCCAACCAAATCACCAAATGTGTGCTGAGAGGCAGAGGAAAGCTGACATGGGTTGAAACATTTTCTCTGTATGATCAATAAAGCAATCTGTGCACAGACAACCAAGAGTTGACTGTGTTCATCACAGCTTAAGATTGAATTATAGCTAATGTCTGCAGTGAGTTAAAGTAATGAATTGTTTCTGTTTGCTTTCTCGTCTTAAAGCTAATTATTTAAGTAATGGCTTCTATCATCTTCAGAGCTCTTATTACAGGAAAGTGTATTTCCTGGCCTTGGATGGCCAGTGGAAATGAATGCTTTGTTCAATGCAAGCATATATGAGCAATGATTTCTCTTGTTGATCCACCTTCATTGTAGACATTATCCAGGGTTCATTATTAGTGGCCTACATATCCTTAGTCGTCTTTTTGTTCCCGTTTTCAAAATTACATAAAAGCCAGCCCTTTCCAACAACAAAGAAGAATATAGTAGGTTGTTAGTATTCGAGATCAGAAGAGAATAATTGTTGTATGTCTCTGGTTCTGGTTATATATCCCTGCTTGCAAGGGGCTAGATATTAAGGGAATAGACATCGCCTTTGAGCGCATTGAGAGTTGCAAACCTCATGCATGTTTCTTTAGAGATTCTTTCTTAGCTGGTCAAAGGACTGCTATCCAACTTACCCCTCCCTCCACCAGCAGGCTATGCCAGACCTCATCTGGAAATACCCAAAGGGACCTAAGCTCTGATTCCCTTTCTCAACTAGATATGGAATCTCCTCTCTACTGTGACTCCGAGACCTACTACCCCATTCCTAATGATTGTGAGCTGGCCCTGTGGATCACATACCTTGATATATCCTAAGGACTTTCAGGTCATGCCATCAACCCTACAGTTGCATCCTGATCACCTCTGGGCCTTTCCATCGGCCCTGCTACCAAACTACTTCCTCAATTAGAGAGCAAGCCTCCTTGAGAACAGGAAATGTCTTCTTTTTCTATTTGTATCCCCAGTGCTTAACACATATTAAGCACTCAACAAATAATTGTGATTCATTCTTAAATGGAGTTAATACTGGGGGGGGGGAGGTCAGAGCAGGAGGAAACCACACCTGTAATTTCTTTCATATAAGGAACCCTTTCTATCATTATAGGTTGGCACTTGTTCTGCAACTTATAATTCTAGGGAGTTGTCTGGGGTTTTTATAGGGTCACACAGCAAGTATGTGTCAGAGATGGGACTCAAACCCAGGTCTTCCTGACTCTGAGGATATTGTCTCTATCCATTCTGCCATGCTTCCTCCCGTGTTAGCTTCCAGTATATCTTGGATGTCAGACTTTTACCAGAGATTTGATGCCAAGGTTTTTCTCAAGTTTCTCTTCTTACCCTATCTGCATTGATTTTTGGTCATACAAAACATTTTTACTTTTGTGCAACCCAAATTATCTATTTTTTTTCCTTTTAGGGCTGCCTCTATCTCTTGTTCGGTTAAGAACTATCCTTCTCTTCTTGCCCTTTTGGTCTTCCAAATGAATTTTGTTATTTTGTCTAATTCTATATAGTTCTATAAAGTAAACGCCATGGTAATGTGATTGGCAGAGCACTAAATGTGTGAAGTCAGGAAATGTTGTCATTTTTATTATATTAGTGTGGCCTGCGCATGAGCAGTAAATATTGATCCAATTATATATTATTTTGGTAAAGAGGGTTTTGTAATTGCATATATGTGTTGAGTTTGTCTTGGTATACTGACTCCTAGATATTTTATGCATTTTATAGTTAGAGTGGAATTTCTCTTTCTATTATTTTCTCTTGGGTATTATTGTCATATACAAATGCTGACTGTTTTTGTGGATTTATTTTGTATTCTGCTACTGTACTGAAGCAATTAATTATCTTAATTAGTTTATTTGATGATTCTCTGGGGTTTTCTAAGTAAAGCATCATGTCATCAGTAAATAAGGATAATTTCACCACTTTTTCCAAGAGTCATAAATTATATCACTTAACGTAGTACTGTTTCTGACATGTATGATTTAATAGAACTTTGTATTCCCGCTGTCCAGTAGTTCACTCTAACTTTTTCAGAGTATTAATAGGATGCTGCTGTTTATTTCTAGTTCCCAAACAGCTTTGGGTATCAGTATCTGCCCTGGACAGGTATATGGGCTTTGGATAAAGAAATTGGTAGGCCTTGAGTTCTAATGATCCCATTTTGTTTTGTTTTTTAGGATATGATAACCTGGTATACTTTTGACTCTAAGATATATGCTTCTGTTTCTCAGTATAGGTTTTAACTGATGATTATTTAGCTCGATTTTGAGTTAATCCTGTTGAGTAAATTGCCAATGAATTGTACTGATAACTGACTTCTAAACAAAATCAATAAGCTGACAGAGGCCTATCACCCATAGGTAGGCTGGCCACTTGGTGATAGGTTGCATTTATAACACACAGTCAGATTTTCAAAGAGATTTGCATCTTTATCTCATTTGGTCCCGACAGCACTGTGAGGTAGGTACTGAATATTTTTGGCAATGGCAACCCATGAAATAAAGAATGATATGCAAAATAATTTTAAAGAAAGATATAGGGGGAATAAGGTACATTGTTTCATTTGAAGATTTATTAGCAGAAGGTGCGTCTCAAAATTTAATAGAGGCATGTTTATGATTTGTGCTAAAGTGGCCTAGTGGAACTGTCTTCTTGGCCCACCCTACAAATTGCTAGGGGTCTTTTAGTCATGTGTAGCTTTATTAGCATATTAAAAATGAACATTCAGGTTTATAGCATTATACAAATGGAAATAGAAAAGTTAATTTCATTTTTTTTGAGAAGTACATTTAGTGGAGAGGAATAGGGAAGAGTTCAAACACAGAAATTCATTGAGAAACTATCAAAAAAGTTGTTCTCCCATTAGAGAGAGTGGGGCTATTGTTTAAGGGACCTTTGATTAATTGGAAAAATTGAGTTACAGAGTAATGAGAAAAATCAGGAAGGCAACAAGTTTTAACATATAAACAGCCAATGGAAATTATAAACTAAAAATATACATGTTTTCTAATCCATGCTGGCCACATGTACACAAGCCACTGCCCTGTAGTTTTGGTGGACTTTCTCCCTCTTTATTTTAGGAGAAAAACACCCTTCTTCTTCTTTGACCTAATTAAGATTTGATAATAGCACAGTGGTGCCTCCTACAAATTTGTCTGTAACGTAGTAGTTAGGAATACAAATTGCCTGATAAATTTTTTTTCCGTATGATTTTAAAAATTCTTCGTTTTTCTCTCATTGCTCAACTTTTAAATTGATGTTCTCAGTGCTAGACTCACTGGGAAATAAGTTCAATGTTGAGTTTTAGATGGTAAGATCATGAAAATTCAAATATTTAAAGTATTATAAGTGGTTTGAGTACATATTTAGAATATCTCTTCAAGGTCAAGATTCACTAGTAACTGAACCAGGTTCTTACATGACTGGTTCCTGACCCGTGCCTCATACCCAGTTAATATGTGTCCAGAGTCGAGTACATTCAGGTCATGTTAACATTTCAGAGGTAGACACTAGATTGACCAAAGGGTTGGATCCTGGCCTTCTTCCACATGTAAATTAGGTGTTGTCTTCCTGATGGTCCAATAACAGTTTAATACATGCATATATATATATATATATATATATATATATATATATATGCAGTTATATCTATTTCTATAAATTTTAAATGATGCCCTCTCAGAGACATTTGGTATGGGTAAATCAAGACTGATAAAGAAACTGCTGCCAAGCCTAGGCCCACTTCTGCCTGCCTCTGATTCTACTGCTAATACTTGGAGAATCACTGCCACCATAGAGGTAAGTCATGCTCCCCAGTTTGTAAATCTCAGCTTTCTTCCTGGTGTGGAAAAAGTTGTATATTAATATATACACATTACATACATTCTAGCCTTAATCATTGCTTTTACACACACACGCGTGCACACACACACACACACGTACAAGAAAAGCCTCAGATATATTTCATTGAGGAAAAATTGTCCATCCAGATGTAAGCATATCTTATAAAATCATAATTGAAATATATATAGCTTCTTTGTGGGATATCCACTACAAAGTTGTGATCTTAGGCTGGCTTCTCTTCCTCCCTCCACCCCCAACCCACCCTCCAAAAGCAGCTAAGCAGCCTCTCCTCCACTGTGTCTTGGAGTGTGCTCAAGGAATGCAAACTCATTTTAATATTGGCCAAAGCAAAGCAGGATTAGAAAGGCAAACATGCTGCCAAAAAACCCGTACTGCATTTCAAAAGCAAATTGAAATTATTTTTGGATTATCCCATTTTAAATTATCTGTACCATTGCTCCCCTCTATTAGCATGGCCAATCAAGAGTCGACTAGTGTATTTTATAATATAAATTTGAAATCACAGTATAATTTGACATTTGAGTCAGTTAATAAGCATTCACTTAGGGCCTACTTTGTGCATAGTGCCGTACTAGGTGATGGCAGAAAGTGGAGCTACAAAAGGTCAGGCCTGTACCTCTAGAGGATCACAGAATTTCAGTGCTAAAAGGGAACTCTGGAACCAAAGAGGCCAATCCACTCCCACCTCCCTCCCCCAAATCCCCATTACATTCTACCTGATCCAGCCTCTGTTTGAAGATCTCCAAGGAGGAACTCACTCCCTGCCTCCCAAGGCAGTCCATTCCACTCTAATGGTCAAGAACAGAGGTTCTCAAAGTGTAGTCCAGGGACCCCATGGGTCCTTGAGATCCTTTCAGAGGGTCTCCAAGGTCAAAACTTTTAATAATAATAATACTTAGGGGTTTTAATTTCTACTACAGTAAATGTCACATAAACAATAGCTCTTCAGGGGGTCCTCACTAATTATTTTAAGAGTGTAAAGGGGTCTTGAGACCAAAAAGCTTGAGAACTGCTGATTAATAAGTTTTTGTTTCCTAACATCAAGCCCAGATTTGTCTCTTTGAAATTTTCAGCAGTTGGTTTGGGTTCTGCCTTCCGGGGCCAAACAATGAGGTGAATCCCTCCTGAACATGAAATCCCTTCAAATGCTTAATAGCCATCATGTTCCCCATGAGCCTTTTGTTTTCCAGGCTAAATATTCCTAGTTCTTTCCCCTAGTCCTTATGTGGCAAGGGCTCCAGCCCCTTCACCATTCTGGTTTTTGTCCTCTGGGTATTATCCACATTGTCACTATCCTTCTTAAAACGTGGTATTCAGAATGAACACAGATGTAAGCTGACCAGGATGAACGAGAGAGAGAGAGAGAGAGAGAGAGAGAGAGAGAGAGATGATGTCCGTAGTCATGGGTGCTATCCATATCCATTCAGCCCAAGATCCCACTAGCTTTTTTAGGTTGCTATATTACATTGTTGATTTATTGTTGAGTTTGCAGTCTGGTAAGACCCTTTAGATCTTTTTCAGACAAACTGCTATCTAACCATGCCTCCCCATGCTCTCTGTCTGTTAAACATAAGATAGTAACACCTTTCATGTTGCATATGTTATTCCATAAAGAAGTGAGCTTGGAAAAGCCACATTTCAATGTGTGTCTTCCAGTCACTACAATCCACTAAACAACTGAAAACATCTTATCCAGCATGGTTGCTAAACCACTGATGCTTCGTGAATCAGTGGGCTAAGCATAGAGCCCTGGTGCATTCCACTAGAGACTTCCTACCAAGTTCCAGCTGCTAAAATCTCTGGCCCACCTCCCCCCCCCCCAACATGGCCTTGTATTTCTTTACAAATATAGGCCGACAGTTTGAAGAAAGGAATTCTTTACATGTTAACAATTGTCTTTGTCTTTGTAATACAGATGACCAAGAACGTCCTGTCTAATTACAAATTAAAGAAATTTAGTAGCATACCATGTCACTTAAAAATGCCCTCTAAACAATCTCCATGGGAGAGGCGGGATGATACAGGAGAAAGCACTGACTTGGCAGCTGCGAGATTGGATTCTCGTTCCGCTGCTGCTCTGGCACCTCAGGGTAGCCACCTCCCCCTTGGAGGCCCCATTTTCCTTGTCTGTCAAATGAGGGTGTTGGGCTAGTGGACCCCTTCACACCCCTTCCAGCTTTAGCATTCCATGTTGAAAAATTCCACTGTGCCCTTTAAGGAGCATCTTGCCTTTGTTGGTTCACAGTCCACGGGCATTTAATTCCCATCTCTGAGACAGAGGTTAGTCAAGTGAGCAATCAATCCATGGGATCTTTGCATACTGATGAAAACCATGCTTCCATTGTACTAATTCCAACTGAAGAGTTCTCCCTGCCACATGAAGCTTCATTATTTAAGCAGCCACCCTGGTTACCATTTCATCAGTTCAGTAGAATGTCCCAATTGGAAGAATCACTTTGAGATGTGGCTATTCCAGCTGACTTATTTACGAAATAACCTATCAGAACAGAACACAGTTAGGGGTCAATATTGATGGATTCGCTTCCACTAATAGAATGGACATTGGGAGGCTTTTGACTGCATTTTACTCCCATCCCAGCGGAAATAGGGACGTAGGGACTTTTACTGGTTTGGGAATCTGGAGAGGGGGATTTCTTTCTCTAGCCTCTTTCTTTCTCTTTCTTCCCTTCTCTCTCTTTCACTCTCTTATCTTTCTTTTCTTTTCTTCCTTTTGTTTTGGCTCAACTAGTAAGGAAGCCAAGAAGGCCACAACAGCAACTGAAGTATATGTAGTATGAGACCTCCCATGTGTAAGTCTGGCATTCATTAAATTGGTTAATGCAGAACTGTGTCAAATAAGCATTTACAAAATGAAGTTGACCTGCACGGTGAAAAGGGTATTAATTGGAAGTTTATACATTGGGTTGAGGTAGAAAAATCCCCTGGAGAATCTTTGTTTAGAGTTCAACAAATGGGTTGCTGGCTAGCAACAAAACCACAAATAATCAAACTTTGTGTAGATTCCTGTGACTTAAAACTAAAAACCCAAACAAACATTAAGAATAGTAAGTGTCAGGCCTGGCGTTACAGTGATGGAGTAGAGCATATAGCTTCATTTTGTCAACGTATGAGCTATGCCTAAACAATGCTATTTAGTGTGCCATGCTGCCTTCAAATGAGCTTAACTTATGGCCAGGACTCTCCCTTTGATTCTGCAGAGTTCTTTCCCTCTGATCCGGGCTGAGAAGTTTATCCTATTTCATTTAAGATTCTTAAACCATGTTGAAATTCATATTTTTCCTGAACTCTTAAGCAGCTCAATTGAAAACAGAGATGCTTGGGTATTTGTTAAGCTGTCTATTAAATGAACTCCAAAAGGAAGGACAGCTTTCTTATTCCCATTTGAGCCTACTTGTTTTATTGTTTTATTATTTGTGCTATTTTGCCAAAAAAAAAAAAGCAGGCTGCAGTCTGTTTACTATTCAGGCCCAAAGGTGAGATGTCAGTTGGAGCAAATAGGGTTGCATTTGTGTAGCTCTAATAAACTACATTCCCTATAACTCAAATATTTGATATATACATATAAAATATGTATATATTTGATTTATATATATTTAATAACATAATTACATTTTCCAGATCTTTACCGAAAGTCCGTTTATAATTTAGCCTCCCCTTTATACTCACTTGGGGTTTTGTTTTGATCATCCTTCTGGCCATTTGTTAAGGGCTTACTATGTGCAAAGCACCATGTTCTGAATCATCAAAGCAGGTGTTCTGGTAGTAGCTTTCACCCCTGTTCCAATCCTAGCTAATCTGAGGTCAGAGAAAGACCGGCCAGTGAGATAAAGATGTAGAAATATATATTCTGTGTTTGCTTTAAAAATAAACTTGCCTTTGGCCAGCAGTCAAATGGATTTTAGAAACTTTAAAAATCAAAACCTATCTTTTGACATTAAAAACCTAGTTAAAATTAGATTGATGAAGTTAGGTACATTTTTTCAAGCTGTAAGACTATGTAAAAATAACTCGGACATTTTATTGGCAGTGCCCGAAATCTTTTTTTTACGGGATTGGAAGCCTCTGCTGATCATTGAAGGATGATAGAATGTCTTGCGCTGAGGTAGTCAGGATCACTTAGAAGTGAAATTCACTGGGACTTAAGTGAAATGCGACAAATTTGTACTCTTCTTTTTGGAATGATGAAATTGCGTTATATAGCACTCAAATTTGATCAAAATTATCTTTAATAGACTACACTTTTTATTGATGAAATTGCCCAGATAATATGTCTTCCATAGAAACTTAAGTGCTCTCGAGTAATTTTGCGTTGATTGTGAAGCTTCAGGTTATTTCTGTCCATCATTCATCTCCCTTTTGAAAACTAGGATGAGCACTTCAATAAGAATTCTAGCAATTCTTTTCTATATAGATAACACAAACTAGATTATAAACTCCTATTTTTAGTCAACCCCCTTTTATGTGCTCTGAGAAGGAAGTAGCTACTTGTTCTCCAAGGAGCTACAGAAGCTGCCAGATACAGGATCATTCAGGAAAGGTCAGAGGGAGACTCATGGTAGTTGAGGAACTCCCTGCTCCTCAGGGCTGAGGCACCTAGTCATTGCCTGGAAAATAGCAATAGGGAGAGGTCTGTTGTCTTCTTGGAGCACATAAGACATAACAGAGACCCTCCCAAAACCGATTAAAAATATGATTACTACTTCTGGTGATTTGTGTGGGCATAAATAATCCTGCCAGAAGGAACCTAGAAGGAATTGCTAAATATTATAAAGTTTGGGGCAAGAAACTGAAGACTGCAAAAACATGGGTTGTATCTTCTTCTGTGTTGCCCATTGGAGATAAGAGATGAAAAAGAGGAAAGATTGATTTAGGAAGGGAGCACCCAACTAAAAAGCTCATGTCTAGGAAAGCAACTTGGTTTGTTGAGCCATACATTTAAATATAGGGATGACAGACTCCCAAACAAGGATGACTAAGACCTTACAAAGACTGATAAGAATGGTTTTTCCCAAGTGTCTTGTAAATCAAATCAAATCACTTTTAAAAAGACTAGGGAGGGAGAACTGCCCCCCTCTCTATCTCCCTCCTTCCCTCTCCTTCCCTCTCTCCCCTCTCCCTCTCCCTTTCCCTCCCTCCCCTTCCACTCTCTCTCTCCCTCCACTCTCTCCTCTCTTTCCCCTCCCTCTTTTCTAGTCTTTTCTCCCTCCCATTTTTGAGTGACTAGTTCTGTGGAAGTGTTTCCACTTCTGCCATTTAATTTTAGCACCATTTCCTTTGGGCAGCCTTTCCTGAGCTGGTAGTCATTGGTACTTTTTTCTTTTCTTTCACACTTGTATATTATTCTGTACTAATCATCCATGTGTGTATCATCTCCCACTCTAGACTGTGAACTCTGTGAGGGCCAGAGCTCTCTTAATTAAATTTTATACCTTGCCCAGCACATTGCCCTGCATAAAATAGGTCTTAAATAAATATTTCTTCAATTCTAACCTCATCACATACTGTCTTGTATTTTAATTATTGCTTATTCCCCACTACTGCCCCCAAAATAGATTCCAAATTCTGGGGCAGGTCTTATGGCATTACCTTCCAAATGGGCCTCCACAGTGCCTTGCATATAGTAGCCATCATTGTTTATTGAATGAATAAATGGCACTGTGAATTCTTAAAGCTTTGAATCAGAATAAAAATGAAAAGTGTTGCAAACCAGAGTGATTGTGGCATCTTGTTAACATTAAATTCCACTAAAAATGTCCAGCTGTTAGGGTTTTTTAAATTCTTTGGCACTTTTTATGGTAGCAAAGAAATAGAAACCAAGTGGATGCCCATTAGTTGAGAAATAGCTGAATATACTGCAGCATATAAATATAATGGGACATCAAAGTACAGTAAGAAAAGAAAATATGCAAAAGAGAAACATGGGAAGCTTTGTATGAACTGATACAGAGTGAAGTAAGCAGAACCAAAACAGTAGACACATTGACTTCAGTAATCTAAAGGGAAAGACCATTTGAAGCTGGACTTTGAGTAATTATAACAACAAACCTTGAGCCTAGAGAGCATATGATGAAACCCACCTCTCCTCCACCAGCACAGGCAGGCAAGAGGTTACAGGAGCAGATGGGCCTGTCAATTGTTTGTGCTTCACCGTTAACCTTGGTGTCAGGGAGAGTTCAAGTCAGAGATGGTGCCCAAAAATAATAGATAAAAATGAGCATCAAGAAATTCTTTAAAAAAAACTATGGAAATTAGCCTCACTCTAATAAATGCCATGGAGCTGGGTCCATATTATACCAAACCGGCCTGTGGAGTCCTCCAATTACCCAGCATCCTAGGGGATATACAGATATACATTAACAATAGAGTGGGACATTGATTTTTTGATCTTCATTGGAAGCCTTGAACATAAGGGGTTCCTAACTTACATCCATCATGAGTTATGTAAAGACACTGACTACAAAATAGCCCAGCTCTATTAAACCCATAAATAACTGGATAGAGGAAAAGGACTCTTAGTGCTCAGATGTAGGCTCACCAGGCAGGGGAAAAATAGCTTAGGCCACAAGGAGAGTGATCAAGGTGATTCCAGAGGTCAGAAAAGGACAGTTCACCCTTCTTTTGATGTGTAAGGACTCATGCTGGTATGCTATGTTGCTTAGCATTGTAAAGGACAGCCGCAATTTTAATCCCTTTTCACCTTTTTCAGTGGTTTGGTGTGTGGCGATGGCATTTCCAGTTTTAGAAGAGAAGTCAGTGGGAAAATAGGATTAACTTTGCTGGAATGTATACGCCAACCTAAGAGATACCTACATGATACCACATGAAAGTCCCTGACTCGCAATTTGGATATCTTCATTCTAGGGCTATTTGAATTTGTATTTTATGCTCAAATGTAAAGAAATAAACATTTCTTGCAGATCATGACTCAATAGCCACAAGTAGGTGGGAGGGGAATGGAGACCTTTGATGCTACATCCAGCTGTAAGTTTGTGTTTTTAAGCCTCTTATGAAATAATGACTAGTTAAAAGTGTCTGCTTGAAGCCCACATGGGGGTTGCTTTCTCCTATTCTTTTAGGTTCATTCAGCAAACTAAAATAGTGCCTAGGATTTTGTGTTTGATATCAATCTTAAAGTAAGCCTAGTATCCCTGGGGCAAATTGCTGACCACTGACCCACTGTCTTCTACCATTTTCTTTCCCTCTCATTTAACAAAGTCCCATTGGACTGATTTTCGCTTGCCTTACTGGAGTGGATCTCTATCTCTAGATATTTCTCAGTGAAGAAACCTGGTTTCAAAACCTGCCTCAGATACTTCCTAGCTGTGTGAGAATGGGCGAGTCATTTTCACCTCGCTTTTTCTCATCGCTTAAATTGGGGTGGTAATAATTGTGCTGCTTACTTCATCAGGTTGTTGTGAGGAAAAAGCTTTACATACCTTAAATCTGAGTCATATCCATTATGGATGCCATAAAATTGGATGAATGAATGAGAAAAGTATTTGTGAAGCACTTACAGTGTGCCAAGATGTGTCTTCAAGGATTCTAATGGAAAAGACAATAAAGACAGAGGTTAGGCAAGAAGGAGAGTGACCCTTGTTGGCCACAGAAAGCTGTCTTGGTTTGGGAAGTCACAGGAAGTCTCGATTTCTACTAGCAGTGGTAATTGACTAGGGTTCCCAGAGGAAGAGATGGAAAGTTGGAGTGGGGGGGCAGTGAGGCAGGCAACAGCAGAATAGAAGGTTATGTTACAATATTCCTGGAGGCAGCAAACTAGCCAACCCCACAGTCTGAAGGTTGGTTCCTCCAAAGTATTCCCACCGTAGGCTTCCCTCTCTTCCCTCTCACACCTCTTGGCCTCTTGCTATCAAGTGATTTAAAGACTTCTCAGAGCCAGATGAGGATCTGAAACTACAGGTTGCCCAGAATCAAGAAGTGATCAGCCAACAGCTGGTTATTCTGTGCCCTCGGCCACAGGGCAAAATAGGCCACGAGGCATTCCCTGATGAATCTCTGTACTCAACGTATGTGAGCACATGTTGGGGTAAGTATCTGGTTAGCATGGAGCAGGGCTATGACTCGATGTGCTCAGTGTCTGTCTGCAGACTGCTCTATCTAAGCTCTGCTTTTTAATACCATTTCCTCTGGAGCTATTTCCTACATGAGAGTGGCCCTTTCTAGAGAGCTTTAGTCCCAGAGTTTTGTTCTCGTCATTTTTAGGCACCCGCCCCCCCGCCCAATTCCTATTTCTCTTTGTTCGTAAATGCTTGGGTGAGTGCCGAAGGTTGTTTGTTGCAAATGTCACTTCTGCTATCTATCACTTTAGGTTTTCTATCAAGTTGTATCCTAAAGATACTTCTACTACTTCTCATTTGCATCATCACCACCTCTGTCTTCGGCTCAGCAGGAATTGGAAAGACAGGAAGTTTGAGGTTCCTTCCTTTTTAAACCTGAGCCCTTAATTAGCACTCCCCCACCCCACCCCCACTTCCAGAGGCATTCAATGTGGGAGGGTCGGCAGTTCGAGTTGAACTTAGCAGTTCCTTTTAAGTAGGCTCTAATATAGCAGGGGAGAGTTGAACTTAGGAATGGGAGTAGTTTTCTCACTTATGTCGAGGTTCCATTGTTCAAGGTGCCCATTTATTTGTGTGTTATTTTAGATTGTAGTTACTTGTGCATCACAGTGGTATAAGCAGAGTTCTGAGTGATGTCTGAAGTTTTTTTAAAAAAAGCATTGCTTTAAAGGCTGGATAGGAATTTGGCATGGTGGGGGAGTGGTTGAAGGGGAGACTGGAGGGGAGAATGGCTGAAGAACTGGGGGTGTTTATCCTGGGGAATAGAAGGCTTTGGTTAGGGGACATAAGAAACATCTTCAGGTATTTGAGGGGCTTTCATGTAGAAGAGATTTGGGCTTGTTCTGCTTACTGTACTCCAGAGGGTCGAATTAGCAGAGCAAATAGAAGGAGTTGTGGAGAGGCAGGTTTCACCTTGGTGTTCAAAGTATTTTCCTAACAATGAGAACTGTCCAGATGTGAAATGAATGGCGGTAGAAGTAGTGGGCTCCCCTTCCCTGGAGCTCTTTGGGCAGAGGTTGGCCAGGCATTTCACGGGGCTACAATAGAAGGGTTTTCTGTTCTGTAGTCAATAACCTCTCAAAACTCTTCCAACTCTGATTCTGTAAGGGAAGAAGACACTCTAGGCACAGAATAGACAGAGGTATGACCTCTGGGGGTAGTGAGTAGTCCAGTTTGGTGAGAATGCATATGGATACACAGCATATGGAAAAGTTACTTGGCAAGTACTAGGTGGCCATTTCAGAATCTAAGTAGAATAACATAACCAAATCCCTGCATGGAAAAGATGAATTTGGAAGGGTCCACTAAGTAGGGAGACAGTTGAGGCAGGAAGTCCTCTTAGAAGGCTATTGTGGGTGGTGTGAGAGCTTATACAAGGACTGGCAGTAGCAGTGTATGGGAGGAGACAAATGTGAGAAAGATAGCAAAGGTAGAATTAAGAGGACTTAATGACTTACTAAACCTAAGGAGAGCAGAGAGTCAGCGATAAAACCAAGTTTTGGGGTTTTTTTTTTCCAAACTGAAGACTGGTTAAACGATGGTACTAGTGACAGAAATAGCAAGTCAAGGAACAAATTTTGGGGAAAACAAGGTCAGCTTGAGGCACCACTGGGACATCTGAGTAGGTTTTGGAGTCATCTGAGTGGAGGTGAATGAGAGGCCAAGGGAGCCCATGTTGAGAGAGGAAAGAGGGCTGAGGCCAAAAACTTGGGAATCACCCCAAGGGAGAAGATCAGGATAGCAAGTGCTCAGCAGCTTTTAGAAAGATGTGGAGGGAACCAAAAAAGGGTAGAGTCTCTAAAGTCAGGAGAAAGTGCCTAGACATTGGTTGCTACTGTCAAATGCTGCAGAAAGGTCAAGGAAGATGAAGATGTTTTTTAAGCCCATTGCATTTGGTGATCAGTGGTGGGGCAGAAGCCAGGTTGCAAAGGATTGAGGAGAGAATAAATGCTGAGAAAGTGGAGGGTTTCTCCACTCAGATGTAGAAATTTCAGAAATGAAGGGGAGGAGTTGTAAGGAACCAGTAGATGGGTCAAGAGAAGACTTTGGGAGAGGGAAAGAATGAAAATAGATGGAAAAGAGGAGATGATTGCTAGAGCACAGTCCCAAAGGAGTCTGAAGGCAATGGGATCATTGGTGCATGTTGAGTTTAGCCATAGGGAGGAGTAGGGATATCTCTTCCTCAATAACCCACTCAATTGAGTGTAAAGGTGGTGATGCTGAGAATTTAAATGGCCTCAATTTCAGTGAAGTTGGAGAGGGGGGTTGTAGGGAATCTTCTTAAGTTTGGGAGGTAGGAATGTGAGTGAAAGGAAAGGAAAAAAGTTCTACAGCATTCTCTGAGAAATGTGTGTATGTGAGAGATAGACAGAGACAGAAAGACAAGGACAGAGAGAGTCACATGTAAAGACATTCTAAAGCCATTTTTTATTATGATCCATGCTACTGCCTTTCTTTATCCATGTGAATAATTGAAAGTACACTGTAGTATGCAGAGGTACAAAAAGAACTGGATGTTTAAATTTTCACTTCTCAGAGAAAGGAAAATAAGGTAGTAGCATTTTTAGAAAGATAGTTTTCTCTTACCTATCTAGATTAAAGTGGTTTCATGAAAAGAACATAATGCAGGGGGTTAGAAAACTCAGTTCAAGTCTTTATTCTGTGACTTCTAACAAATCAACTTTTGTGGATCTCAGTACCCTCATCTGTAAAATGGGAGCAATAATACCATAGGTCAGGGATGGGGCAGTTTGGTATAAATTGGGTCATCTGTGTTTGCTTTTAATTTGGACTATTAGAATTTCAGAATGCTTGGGCTGCTGTGTAGGAATTCTGTTTAATTGACAAATCAACGATGGAGGGGAAGGTGAAGAAAGATCTCCTTTATCTGTCTTGTCTGGGCTGGGAGGAAGTAGAGCCATGCATACACATGCCTTAACTATAGAACCTTAGCCTAGACACGGAAGGGGTGGGGGTGGGGACTTGGGGGGGGGGTATATTATGGAAGAAACCACCATGGAGAACCAGTAGAGGGTTTTCTGCATGTCTATGAGACAGAGTTCTTTTTTAATTGAAGTAAAAACGAACTAGCAATAATTGCAAAAGGAAAATGCTCTCCACATTTGAATTCTGAAAGTAACTTTGTTGTTGTTCTTCCTAGACTGATTGCATTGCCATGGAAATTGTTTATAGAAGAAAGTGTTGATTGTGGAATTTCAGCTGGTATCCTCAAGACCTGCTTTTGGAGAGGCCAGAGGTTTCTGAATAGAAAGCAACTTTGGTTTCTGCAAGCACAGAAATGGACACCGACGGTGTAATGGCTTTGTTCACACACAAGTTGGCCAGCTGCCTTTGATCTAGCTATTTGGAATTAACCAATGTTAACAACTGTGCTTTGGATTGTTGTCCTTGTTGTTCTTGTCGTTGTAGTAGTTGTTTTCTTCAGCTCACCTCTTTAGGAGGAAACAAATGTTTAATGAGAGATTCTGAGCCCCCTTCTCTTGGAAAGGTTTTTCCCTTCTCACACTAAAGCTACACTACGATGGTGGCCCACAGCGTGTTTAATAGACGAGCTAGCTTATCTAGTAAGTAGTAATTCTCATAGCCTGTAAATTTCGCTCACTTTCCATTCCATTTTTGAAATTGGAAAAACCTTTTGAAGGGGACAGAGAAAGAGAGAGCACACTAAGAACATGAGTCTGTGATCCAGGCTCTTTTTGCTCAGTGCTATGAGAGGAATTTCTTGATCAGAGATCTCACATTTATGAATTAAATGTCAACTAAACTGATGTCTTGATTGAGAATTTCTAATACTTAAAAAGTATAGCTGAAGGGTTTTGTTTTGGTTTTTTGCTACTTGCTTGATATAAACACAACATTAAGTTGGGGGTTTCTGTGCATTCAAATTGGTCATTTCCAAACACTTTTTTTTCCATCGAAGATGATGTTTTTGTTCAATAAGCCCCCCCCACACTTAGCAAGTAGTGTCTTTATTACCAAGTTATACCATTCCCCTCCCCCACCCCAACCCCAATTTTGGACCAAGTTTTCATCCTGGAAAAAAAAACATACTTGATCCTCAATTTATCATTTGCCTTAAAAACAAACAAAGAAACAAACCTTCTCAAAGGTCATTTCTCAATTTAGAAAATGAGCTTACAGAAAATGTTAAGAAATTAAAGTAAGCTCTGCTACTTTTGCTCTGATTCGAGTTTGAGCTGAATTTAAAATTTTAATGCTGACCTTTGAGAGTATTTCATTGATTGGTGGTAAGTGCAAAGGATTCTTACCCAGGTCCTAGAGACTGCTCGAGGGTTTGTAAGATGGTGGTGGTACAAATTTGTCTCACTTTACTGCACCGCTACTGACAGACCTCCTCGTTGTGTATCGTGGAAGAGTGTGTGGTGTTTGTTTTGTGTGTGTGTATGTGTGTTGTGTATGCCGTGTGTGTTGTGTTACGTGTTGTGTGTCATGTATCTTGTGTGTTGTATGTGTGTGTTCAAACTGCTTCACCTCTAACATACAACCTTTATAAAACAATGTATGGTTTCTATAACAACTTAGCCACTCGGTTTTGATGTCAAATATAACATGCATTTTTAATTTCAAGCAGTCTTAAAGTACATGCTAATTAAAAAACCAACTATTTGATGTCAAATAGCATGTACTTTTTTCGAGCAGTCTTAAAGTACATGCTAATTAAAAAACCAACTATTTGATGTCAAATAACATGTGCTTTTTCTGAGTGGTCTTAAAGTACATGCTAACCAAAAAAACAAAAAAAAAGACAAAAAAAGACAAAAAAAAAACAAAAAAAAACACAAAACAAAAAAACAAAAAAAAACAAAAAAAAACCCACAATCATTTAATGTCAAATAACATGTGCTTCTATTTTCAAGCAGTCTTAAAGTACATGGCAACCAACCCTCCCCCCCCCAATCATTTGATGTCAAATAACATGTGCTTCTACTTTCAGTCTTAAAGTACGTGCTAACTAAAAAACAATCATTTTTCAAGCACTCTTAAAATACATGCTAACCAAAAAAACCCAATACAATCATTTGATGTCAAATAACATGTGGTTCTATTTTCAAGCAGTCTTAAGGTACATGCTAACTAAAAAACAATTAAAGTCAAATAATATTTCAAGCACTCTTAAAATGCATACTAACCAAAAAACTCCAGTGAAATCATTTGATGTCAAATAACATGTGCTTCTATTTTCTAGCAGTCTTAAGGTACATGCTAACTGAAATAAACAAAACAAAAAAACAATCATTTGAATTTGGTGTCAAATAACATGTGCTTCTTTTTCTGAGCAGTCTTAAAGTACATACTAATTAAAAATAATTATTTGATGTGGAGTAATATTTTGAGCAGTCTTAAAATACATGTTAACAAAAAGCCCAAAACAGTCATTGGATGTCAAATAACAGGTGCTTCTGTTTTCAAGCAGTCTTAAAGTACATGCTGACATATATATATATATATATATATAATATATGTATATGTATATATATGTATATATATGTATACGTATATATATATAGATACACATAAAGTCAAATAACATTTTGAACATTCTTAAAGTGCATGCTAACAAAAAAAAAGAAAACCAAACCCAATACAATTATTGGATGTCAAATAACATGTGCTTCTGTTTTCAAGCAGTCTTAAAGTACATGCTAAGTAAAAAAAAAAATATTTAAAGTCAAATAATAGTTTGAGCACCCTTAAAGTACATGCTAACCAAAAAAAACCCAAACCCCAAAACCCAATACAATCATTGGATATCAAATAACATGTGCTTCTGTTTTCAAGCAGTCTTAAAGTACATGCTAACTTATATATATACATATATACATAAAGTCAAATAACATTTTGAACATTCTTAAAGTGCATGCTAACAAAAAAAAGAAAACCAAACCCAATACAATTATTGGATGTCAAACAACATGTGCTTCTGTTTTCAAGCAGTCTTAAAGTACATGCTAAGTAAAAAAAAAAAAATAAAGTCAAATAATGGTTTGAGCACCTTTAAAGTACATGCTAACAAAAAAAACCTCAAAACCCAATACAATCATTGGATATCAAATGACATGTGCTTCTGTTTCCAAGCAGTCTTAAAGTACATGTTAACCAAAACAAAACAAAACACCCCAGCACAATCACTGGATGTGAAATAATGTGTACTTCTATTTTCAAGCAGTCTAAAGGTACAGCTAACTAAAAAATCATTATTTGATGTCACATAACATGTACTTTTTTCTGAGCAGTCTTGAAGCACATGCTTACTACAAACCAATCATCTGACAAACTGAGTTAGGCCCCACCCCTTTGTAGTGGTGGAGGGTGGGGGTGGGGGTGGGGGAGGGTGGCAGGCTGAGCTCCTTAGCTCACTGCTTGTGAATCTTGCTGATGGCGATCGTTGGTATACTTACTAGTTGCTGCTGGAGCATAGACTCACCCAATTCAAAAGTTCTATTCCTTCTCTAAACTCCATCCTATCATGCTACGTAGTCTTTATTTGTTCTCTAACAATGCGATGTTTAGACAACCTTTTTTCAAGCTGTCTTTTTTTCCTTTTAAAAAAAGTAACTTGAGTGTTGTTAATCGGTCAGAATTGTCAAAAGAAAAAGTGGAGTGGGGGAAAAAAAAAGAATGTTAACATGACTTTATTTCCATGTTCGGACCTGAGGCTGTCAGCGCGCAACAGGGGCAACACTAATCTATGCTGAATATATAGGTGACCTCAAACACAACACACACACTTAGTAACAGGTACGACATACGGAGCACATATGCAATCTTTTTGAATCTCTTAGTTTACAGACAAATAACTTATTCAGTATTGTGCTGGAAGAGAATTTTTAAAACACCACAATATATATACATATATGTGTGTATGTATATTACCTTCCAGCTGCCAGTTGACGCTGCTGTATAGTACAGAAACACCAATGATGGAAGGATGTTTTGTGACCTGTAAATTTCATTTGATATTGGACGTAGTAATTTTTGTCTGTAAAAACTAAAACATGTATGGTGGAAACTGTTCGTTATTTTGCTGTTCCTGCTTCACAAATCTGCTTTGAATTTTGACCTTTGCCACCCATTGTAAATATTGTCACGTTATTTTTTCTGTAAGCACATCGCTTTGCTGTTTGGGGAGACTGACTTGCACCTCTGTATAGTGTTCATATTTATCTGACTTAGCTTTCCATAGAGCTACTTGCAGTAAATGTGTGTTCATGTAACCCTATTTGTGTGTGTGTGTGGTTTCTTAAACTATATTCTATATTAGATTATAAATATCACTCTCTAATGTGGTGAAGTTGGCTTTGCTCACTTCTTTCTCATGGAAGAATATAGGAATCAGGAAGTTTTGAAATGGAATAAAGTTACTTTGCCTGGGAACAGATTGTCCCAGTAAGGCCATTCCTTTTCTAAGGGCTCTGCAGTGGTGTTGGAAGTCAGTTCTTGAGCCCCCCAAAATAGAGGGGGGTGGGGAAGAGATCTTTAGTGCAGAAAACACCAACCAGCTGTCCGCTCAAGCTTTCTTTTCTTCAGAGCCCCTCACTGAAGAGGAGGGGGGGAGGTAGCAAATTGATCCTCTCCTCTCTATATGATTCCTTTTCATTTTATCTTGTACCAGAGGAAGATAAGACAATCGCACAAGCAGATTGTTTGCCTTTCTAGCTGGCAGGATTTTTTTTTGCATTGGAGAGACCAGGGGGCTAGAGAGTTGAATGTCAGGAGCTGGCAACAAAGTCTGCCCTGCCCTGCCAGAAGAGTGGGGTTTAGATTAATACCAGAAAAATGATTGCCTTCACTATATCTCCTTTTGTCCACTCATCATGCCCACCGAGGGGGCAAAGAAAGTAAATAAGGCTTTATGTGGCTCTGGGAAGGAAGCCTGCCTGGGGAGCATTGGGCAGGGGGAGGGAGGGAGCATCTGTGGGACCAGATGGACAATTGGGGTGGGTGGGGGGAGGAGGAGAGAAAGGACAGCTCCCAGAGCATGTGTATAATCCATAAACAACATAGTGATTCTTCATGCAGATAGGATTGACTGTATGACTCGACCTCACTTGATGTAGTCATTCGCTCAAAACACAGAGTGTGTTCTCCATTCATAGCACATTTCTGGAAAAGTTGAGTTTAAAAGGAGAATTTCTCTATCAGTATGAAAATACAATTAGGCTTCCATTAAAATTCCAGTGATGTTCCTATGCATGATAACGATCACATTAAGAATCCTCTTCTTCCATTCAAGGTGCGGTTTCCTTTGTCAGGGCCAGTTCAAGTGCATCAAATGCCTCACACCCAACCTCTACCTGAGAAACAAGAAACATGTCATATGTCATACATCAATCAATCCTCACGATCTTGCACACATAAAATGCACCCATTTTACTGGATCTGGGGGGTGAGGGAAGAGGGTGGGAAATGACTTGAGTACTTGGAGCAATGACTTATCTTGTGGTTAGTCTACACGAAAAAGCCATTTATTGAACACAATGTAGGCTTCTCCAATTCACTAGTACCATCTAAATCATAGAATTTCAAGGTTTGATGGAACCTCAGTCTAACCGGTACCCGAAATATCCATGGCCAATCCTTGACATGGACATGGAATACACCATTCTCTTCATTGTTGAATGAATCTCATTTTTAGGAAGTTCTTCCTAATATGAAGGCAGAATTTATATCACCCATTTTTTTCAGTTCTTCCCACTGTTGTCTAAGAGGAGGAAAACTGAGTTATCTAAAGAAAGCAACCAAATTAAATTGGTAAAAGGCCTGTACAGAAAATGGAAATAAGGGCAAATAAGAGGATGAACCTAAAAATATGTCATGTAGGATTTTGAGCATGTGACCAGTAAGATGGTCACATAGTGGTTTTAATCAAGCCTCAGCACTCGAAGACTTCGGGAAAAGGAAGGGTAAAACCTAAGTTATGATGAATCTGAATCCATAAGACAAAACAAAAACAGCCCACAAAGCAAATATCTCATAAAATAACATCAATTTAAATAATTAAAGCTCCAACTCAGCATGCCCACCTTCAACCCACTCTACATTTCATGGGCACTGAGTGCAAATGAAGCTCATGATACAAGGTCCAGCTTTGGGATACTTGCCTGGTCCCACTATGGTAGTGACTCAGAGGCTGAATCCCCACCCCATGAGAAGTGGAAAATTCTGATTCTGCCCAGCCATGAAAAGGAAATAGAGATTGGTCTGGGAAGGGGGAGGGCAAGTGGGGATGTAAAAAGAGGGAAGAACCTCTGTGTACTGGGAAAAGGGGTCTGGAAACTCAGGTGAAGCCAGTGCTCTTCTCCCAGAGTTTACTCTGGGCAAGGACCCAGGGTCCAATCTACCTCAATATGAAAAGGATAAGGATGCACACCATGAATGGAGGGATTGGGAGGGGGAAGGGGATGTTGAGCTAAAGAAGGAGGAAAGGGGCGTGGTCAATACAGAAGTGGAAAAGACCAAAGAGTGAGAAGAAAAGCCAGAGGCAAGCTGAAAATACAAGAGAAAGAATGAAAAACCAAAAAGTTCAAAAGAGAAAGGTTTTCACCTATGAAGGAAAAAACAATTCTAGTAAACCAAGATGAGAAATTAGAAAAGAGAATTTAAGAGGAGATTCCAAAAAAGCAAAAGAGGTCAAGCTGCAGCCCCAAATAATGTAAATGGCAAAGCTGAGCCTAATCGTCAACACAAAAAAGATGGACCTTGAACAAAAGATAAGCATTAGAGGCGAGCTTAAAAAACAAACCAAACTAGAAAAATACAGAGAAAGAACAAAAAAAAAACCCAACTCTGATAGGCAGATCATTCAACTTGGAAACACCCTCCCGAAATACAGAAACACGTGAAAGCTAACCAAGTACAATTATCAAGAAAAGATAAAGTAGTGTAATTAATTCTCTCAGATTTATAGGTTACTTTGAAATAAGATATTGAATTATGAAAAGAACAAAGAGGGACCATCAAGGGGCAAAAAGATGTAAGATTTAAGGATAACAAGTGAAGGGAAAGGTGGAGAGATGAATTAGTACTCTGTGGATGCAATCCCCTAAACCCCTATAAACGAATCAGTGTCTTGTGGGAGGTGATAACACAGTAGGAAGTTGCATGAATGAAGAGAGGAGAGGTAAGAGCTAGAGGGGATTAGGTGAAGCACCACAGCTAAATCCAGAGATGATAAGAATTTAGTCTCTCAACAAGAGAGGTGATTGTGGGAGAACATAATGAAAAGCAGTGGAAGCGAGGGCCTGGGATGGGGGTGGGGGAGAAGAGGAAAAGAACGCCCCTCCTAAAGAATATTCCCATGGGGGAGGAGGGGTGTGTGTGGTAATAAAATGGGAACTTGTAGTGGATTTCACAGGGTGGTGTGGGGGTAAGATGGAATTTGCCCATTAGGAAACCATCTTCTCTGGAAGAGGTGTGTTCCTCCCAGATCTGCATCCCATCCCAGAAGAGGGAAACATGAATTCCCAAGGACAGCCAATGACCAGAGTGGGTGGGATAGATATAAAATCATATAGGATCACCTGGCCTTAGGAATGGAGACTGATCATGGTAAGGGCAGGAGCCAGAACTAAGTCTCATAATTTCAAACACTGAATGACATGACACTGTTTCCACTTGGCATTGCTTCTCTGTGAGATGATATTTCTAAGAGCAAGGCACAGAAGAAAACAGCAAGGCTCACAGAAGCTCTACAAAGGCAGTAACAGAAATGAGGGAGAAGAGGGAGCAAGGGCAGGTAGGTGGTGCTGCAGCAGATAGAGTATGGGGACTGGAGTCAGGAAGATTCCCCTTCCTGAGTTCAAATCTTCCCTCGGATACTTACTAGTTGTGCGACCCTGGGCAAGTCACTTCATCCTGTTTGCTTCAGTTTCTTCATCTACAAAATGAGCTGGAGGAGGAAATGGTAACCCACTCCAGTATCTTTGCCAAGAAAATCCCAAATGGAGTTATGAATAGTTGGACATGACTGAAAAACAACTAAGCAACAAAAAGAAGAGGGAATTCAAATTTGGTTGCTTCAGAAGCTTTCCTCTCATGACAGAGATAGAGACAGAAACTAAAGAAAAAACAATTATGAGTAAATCCCATGGATGAGTGGATATAATTTGGAAAACATTGGCAAGGATGAAAGATAAGTAGACAAATCAAAGGAAAACTTCTTGGAAAACAAAACAATATTGCTTAAAATAAGAGAATAGAGAGGAGATGAAGAGGTAAGGTTTTTGAATCATTCACTTTTAGTGGGGTAGAGAAACAAAAAGAAGTTAAAGATTTGAGTAAGGTTAAAGAACTTGGGACAGGGCAGGTAATTCGAATCAAGTGGGAAAGCCCACAGAAATAGGTTATTATCAAAGTAGCTTAAGGAAAATGAGTCACAGGGACAAAGTATTGACAGAGAAATGGGATGAAAATCAATGCCAAAAATAAATAAATAAGTGGACGAAAATACAAGTCTAACAATCATAACTTTACATATGAGTAAGAAAAGAGAGTGGCAGAATGAATAAGAAAACAAAACTCAACAATCTTCTATATGCAAGAAACATCTAAAAATAGTAACAGAATTAAAATGAAATTTTGGGGGAAATTGCTATGAATTAGGTGATTACCAAAAAGAAAGAACTTGCAATCATACTATTAGATGAAGCAAAAACAAAAATGTACAATATGAAGAGAGGTAAACAAAGAAACTATGCTTAAAGGGGCCAGAGACAAGCCAATAACAATAATAAACATACATGTACCAAATGGCATAACAAATTAACTGAACTGGGGAAAAACACAACAAATGTAGGAGACTTTAATGTACCTTGAGATGGATGAATTGAAAAGAAAGAGAAATAAAAAAATAAAACACAGAACTGAACAAAGCATTAGAAGATATCAATATGACAGACATTACATCTTCTGAATGGGAACATTAAATGATATACATATTCCTCAGAACTATATGGTACCTTAAAAAAAGACTGTGCTAAGTTGCAGAGAAATTATAAATATGTGTGTAACACTCACACTAGACTCACTTCCTCATTTTGTACTCGCACTCACACTGGAATGCTGGGTCTCCAGAGGAGTTACTTTTGTCTTAGATTCTATGGGTAACTACTTGCAACACTGCATCTCATAAGCCTTCATTTATGTATTTCCCCCTCATACCTAGGCAGCTAAATGACACAGTGGATAGAGTGCTGGGCCTAGAGTCAAGAAGACCTGAGTTCAAATGTGGCTTCAGACATTTATTGTGTGGCCCTAGGCAAGTCACTTAACCACTGTCTGCCTTGGTTTCCTCACCTGTAAAATGGAAATAATAATAACACCTAACTCCCAGGGTTGTTGTGATAATCCAGTGAGATATTGTTTGCAAGGCATTTAGCATAGTTTCTGGCACATAGTAGGCATTTAATAACTGTTTGTTCCTTTCCTTACAATCAGCCAGTAGACTCAATTAGATTTTAGAAAAGTTATTCTCAAATGGCACAGCAAGAACAATATTTACAAAGCATTCTCCCACAAAGATACACAGAGTCCAGAGGTGAAAGAGTGGGCACAAAATTAAAGTACAATATTAACAAGGCACTGTGAAGTAGGGCATTGGTAATAGATGCATCTCTCCATTGCTAGGTCGGGCTGGTTCTTCACAGAATGCAGCTTCTCTTTTGGGTTTGCTTCTCTCAGTGTGACATCTTAGCTGGATGGGTTGACTTACGCCAGTGGACTGGGCTGAGGAGGATGCTTAGCTGCTAGCCTAGTGCTGCTACCAGCCTAGGCTGGGCAGATCACTTGGACATTGGGCAGCTGCTGCTGGGCTGAGGCAAACACAATGCTTAGTCACTGGGTTCTTTACAGGGTGTGGTGTCTCTGGCAGGCAGATCAATGTGCTAGACTCTCTGGGCTCACTCTTTGATAAGCAGCCAGGTTCAGCTGGGTGTCACTGTCCTCTTTTCAGCTCTAATGTTACAGTTCTCTTTTCGGCTGGAGAGCTACTGTGCTCTTTCAGCAAGGGCAACAACTTTTTTTTGCCTGGGATTGGCAGAATCCCAGGGGTGTGCTGAAGCTAGTTCAAACTGCCTAGTGAGAGCCAATTGTTAAATTTTCAGTGAAAAATTGACAGATACTATAAATCAGAGATTGGTTTATTTTTTGTTGATTGTCTAGATTTAGGAAAGTGTTGGATAAAATGTTAAGAATACAGATTAAACTTAAAAGTATATTATGCATGCATGGTTTTTTGAGGGGTGAGGGCAGCTAGTTGTTAAACATTTACCAGCACACCCCTTCAGAAGCCTCTCCCTTTTGATCAACTTGGGAGCTTTAATTCTGATATTTATCACCTCTAAGCAAGAGGTGGGAGAGGCATACCCCCCTCTACAATTCTTCCCATTTCAGAACATAGTTCATTCAGTGAGGGCCTACACCATTACTTATGTTGACCAGCCAGCTACATTTCCCAGATTTTTGTGAGGGCCTTAAGAAATTGAGTTTCTGGGCACAAAGATGTGGAGGAAATCTGTGCCCTGGGCAATTTCATTGTCTTTGCTGAACTGTTCATATGCAGTTGAGCTAGCTGAGCCTCTGACCCTTTCCAAGGTGTGGAATGATTCTTTTTTTATCTGAATAGATATTAATTTTAATGCCTCTATTTTTGCCCCTTCTGACCTTTGGCTTTGCTGAAATCTAAGCAACACTGTATCTTCCCCTCAGTGAAAAATCTGTAGTCCCTGAAAATCTCTTGAGGGAAGTGTGGATGCCTATGGGTACGTAAAACATTAACATTACATAGTTCACACAGTTAACACGGGGTCAGCAAAACTCCAGTGTATCTTTAACATGAAATACTCTATATAATGTTATGCAATATTATATACAATGTGTATACTAGTGTATAATATCCATTATACAATCATATCAACTCAATAAACATTTATTAAGCACCTATTGTATGTTCTAATGGTAGGCATTTTAAGTGCTGGGGATACAAAGAAAAGCAAAAACAGACAAACAAATAAAAAAAACCAGTGCTTGCCCTCAAGGAGCTCACCTTCTAATGGGGAGGACCATTTTCAAACAGCTATGTACACACAAGCCATATACAGAACAAACTGGAGATAGTCAACAGGAAGAAAGGCACTAGCAACTAGAGAGGTTGAGAAAGGCTTCTTCCAACCTAGCACATTCATACAGCACACATAACAGACTTGCATATAATAATGATGTATATAAATTCACATTTAATAACATGGCAATGCACATATCACAACAGTACATGTCTAGAGAAGTACACATCAACAGTGTATGCCAGATACTGCACACTAGCTTGCACACACATGTATAGTGTATATATACATACACACATATGTGCACATATGACACACTAGCATATGTACAACATATATGCATGTATAAGTACACACTAGCATATATACACATGCACAAGCATACATATACACGTATATATCTCAACACTGCACCCACAGTAAAGAAATACCATCCAGCATCAGTAATGCATGGTATAGTGAAATATATAATGAAGTATATCTCAGTGGCATGCAAACCACGCCTTACATATACTCTATTAATGAATATATCTGGCTATATGAGTAAGCCCTTCTCCTGTTTTTCTTGAAGCATCATAACTAAGTCTGGTCATTGGCCAAATAGACCTGGCATCCTAGTAGACCAATAGCCCTTCTACCACTTCCATCAAAACTTCCCAAGCTTGTCAGGAGCTCCGTTGACTATCAGTATCCTATAGACCCATTTCTGAGCTTCCTGAGGATGTACGTGTATGACTTCTCATATTCCTTCATCATGTGTCTGGTATCACTACCCATCGCCCAAGGCCAGCTGAGGCAATGAAAATTGATTTGGGACAAGAAAATTCACTTAAACAGGGTATACTTTCAGGTGCAAGTCTCAAGCTTATAGCTGTCCTTCCATTCAGTTGGTTTTATTAGGTATTACAGATAGCCTTCCTGCCTATGGATGTTCCCATAATTTTGGTGTCATGGGACTGAAGGGACAGACCATCATCATCTACATCTGCATAGTGTATGCTTACCTCATCGGGCACTAGTGCTGCTTCCCATCTCTGGCAAGCAGCATCCACCTTTCAAAATACATCCACCTAGGGGCTGCTAGGTGGCACAGTGGACAGACCACTGGCTCTGGAGTCAGGAGGATCTGAGTTCAAATCCAAGCTTAGATATTTACTAGCTGTATGACCCTGTGCAAGTCACTTAGCCCTGAATGACAACAACAACCAAAAATATTCAAAATATATCCACCTGTTTGAAATATGTCAGTGGATTTTCATCTACCCACACTTGAAAATTAACTCCATCCTGAGAATCTTTGAACTTCTCAGTGACAGCCTACTTACTTAAAAGCCAAGAACTCCTATGTGGGTATAAGATACTGAATTTCACTGCTGGTGAGTCCTCTATTGGAGAATGGAACAGATTTTTTGTGACCATCATTGTCTTGGTATAGATCTGCTCCTAAGCCTTCTAAGCTCTCCTTATGTAGCATAAGGAGTTTGTGTGGCTCTATGGAGGCCGATACTGGTGCACATGTGAGGCAGTTCACCCAGTCTGTAAAAGCTTGTTCATATTTCTTATCCCAATGGTCTCCAAATGGTGTCCAGGGGTTTAAGCCAGGCCAACCTTCATTGTCCTTCTTCTTCGGATCTTTCCAGTCACACATCCTTGAGTATGGTCATTGAGAGGTTCAGCAACAATAGTATATTTCTTTACAGATTTTCCAATAGTAACCACTAAATCCTAGAAAAATTCTTCCTATCCATTTCTATGCCTTGCTACTGTATTCTACATCTCTCTTACTACTCTTCGACTTAGAAGTCAGACATAGACCCTTAGGACCTTGCATTTGATCGGTGAGCCTTATCTAGACCTCACCTAGGCCCACCACGCCATTTCCTGGACATTTCCTTTTTATCCCCCTCTTGCCACTCCTTTCTAACTCAGACTTACCATTTCGACACTCCTCAATGGCCAATCACTCTATTATATGTGTTGCCTTCTCCTATTAGAATGTAAGCACCTGGAGAGCGGAGAGTGTCTTACTTGCTTATATTTGTAGGCCTACTGCCCAGCACACTGCCTGGCACAAAGGAATCATACTTTGTGAGAAATTCTGTTGCATAGAGCAAAGAAGGCACGGTATTCTTAATAGAGTAAGGCTCCAGAGGGACAAGACCACAGATCTATTTCTGACTTTGGTACTTAATCATCGTGTGACCTTGGGTAAGTCATAGTGCCTCATTCTTCTCCCCCACTCCTTCCCCAACATCTGTAAAATGGGGATAATAATACCTGTCTTTTACCTACTTCTCAAGGATTTGGTGAGGCCAGCTGAGTTACCTAAGAAAAAACCATCGAGCTCCTTGAAAGGAAATATCTGGGAGATATTTTTATTTATTGGTCAAGTAATAACTTTATCCAAAGAGGCATATTCATAATTCTTCAGAATGATTTTTATAAGCAGAGCTTTGTTCTGTGTGTATGTGTGTGTGTGAATACAAACCTCCATCGTGTTACATTAAAAAAAATCCTTACTGCCTCTCACCCCTCATAGATCTCCCTTGGGTCTGAGAGAGCAGAAGTGGTATCGGGTCTGGTTTCTATGGCTCACATGTGAAAAGATATCCTAGAACGAGGCTGAGTTGAATTTTTCCAAGTTCAATCATTCTTTGCAGCTTAGAAATCATATACAAGCCAGTGTACTTTGTCCAGCAAGTGATCAAAATTTGACAGGTTTTGCTGTCCTGAAGACCATTTAGGAATCCTTCAGCTAAAAGGGTATGCCATACACCAGCACACTCACTCCAGTGGTCTAACTTCGTTTGCTTCTCTTGTCTCTGTCGGCCTCTCTAGTTGACTGTCCACTCAAAGAGCTCCTCTTTTTACTGAGTGGTAGGCTGAATAAACACTTTGATGTCCTCCCATCACCACATCTTTTTTCTAGTCTCTTAACAGGGATCCTTGACATTTGACTTCAGGTTTTTAAATCTTTATATTCTGTATAATTTCAAATGCTGTGCCTTTAAGACTTTTAAACAACTTACCTCTTTCTACTTCAGATGTCTGTCAAAGCTGTCATACTTAGGCCACATTCTCGATCCATCCATGACCACTAGCTATCATCCCATATCTCTCTTCCCTTTTTTGGCTAAACTTTTTGAGAAGCCCGTCGACAACGGCCACCTTCATTTCCTTTACTCTCACTCTTTTCTTAACTCTCCACAGTCTGGTTTCCAGTTTCATCATTTAATTCAGGGCTGTCCAAAATGCGGTTTATGTGGCTGGCCTACAAGCATAGGAATTTGCATAAATGCTTTAGTAAAGGAAGCCAAGCTACCGCAGAGCTCTCACTAAAATGGCAAATCAAAATATATCGTCTATTGTTTTGATAAAAACCTGTGGATGGACAGCCCTGACTGAAAGTACTCTCTCCAAGGGCAACTAGATAGGACTGAAGTGGATAGAGCACTGGGCTTGGAATCTGGACTTAGCTTTATGAGTTCAAATCTGGCCTCAGACGCTTTCTAGCTACATGACCATAGACAAGTCACTTAACCCTGTTTGCTTCATTTCCTCATTTATAAAATGAAATGGAGAAGGAAATGGCAAACCACTCCAGTATCTGTGCCAAGAAAATCCCAAAATGGGGTGAGTCGGATACAACCGAAAACTCAACAACAAACTCTCTCCAGTTACCAAAGATCTCTTAATTGCCAAATCTAATACATTTTTCTTAGTCCTCATCTTTCTTGGCCTCTCTATAGCCTCTGATACCATCAACCACTCCCTGGTCCTTGATACTTTCTCCTTCCCAGATTTTTGTTTAATTGCTCTTTCCTAGTTATCTTCACTACATATCTGACTGCTCCTTCCCAGTCTCCTGGATCTTCATCCAGGTGTGCTGGTTAATAGTGAATCTCTCACAGGGCTCTTTCCTGGGCCCTCTTCACTTCTTCCTTTATACTATTTCACTTGATCCCATCGGCTCTCATGGATTCAATTATCACCTCTTTGATGATGAGTCTTAAATCTACTTATCCAGCCCTAACCTCTCAGCTGATAATATCTTCAACTATCTATCAGGCATCCTGAACCGGATGCTTAATAGACATCTTAAACTCAACACGTCCAAAACGGAACTCATTATCTTTTCCCCTTCCAGACTTTCCTATTATTGTCAAGGGTATTACCATCTTCCCAGTCTCCCAGACTTATGACCTAGGTGTCATCCTTGCCTCCTCACTCTCATCCTTCATATCCAATATGTTGTCAACACTTATTAATTTTACCTTTTCATGCCCCCTTCTCTCCTTTGACACTTGCCACCACACTAATGTAGGACCTCACCATCTTACCCCTGAACTATTGAAGGAGCCTATTTGGTCTATGGGCCACGAGTCTCCACCGCCTCTATTCTGTCCCCCACACAGATGTCAAAGTGATTTAAGTTAACTAAAGTGTAGGTCTGAGTATCTCACCAACCTATTCAATCAACTACAGGGCTCCCTTTCACTTCCAGGATCAAATATAAAACCCTCTAGTTGTCATTTAAAGCCCTTCATATCCTGCCCTCTCCCCCGACAGCTCTCTGGTCTTCTTATACCATACACCCCTTCACATACTCTGCAATACAGTGGTACTGGCCTCCTTGCAATTCCTGAAACAAGGCATTCCATCTCTCAATGCCAGGAATTTTTGCTGACTATTCTCCATGCCCCAAATATTCTCCCTTCTCATCTCTACTTTTTGGCTTTCTTCAAATCCCAACTAAAATTCCATCTTCTACAGGAAGCCTTCCCCAACTCCTCTTAATTCTAATGCCTTTCCTCTGTTGATTATTTCCTGTTTATCCCATCTGTACTTCATTTGTATATGCTTGTTTGCATGTTTTCTCCCCCGTTAGACTGTGAGCTCCTTGAGGGCAGGGACTATCTTTTGCCTTTCTTCATATCCTTGCCGTGACTTAGCACAAAACCTGGCACACAGTCGTGTTTAATAAATGTTTATTGACTGACTGTTTTAGATATTCTGTTGTTTTTTTCCCCAGGGGAGCATGGCTCTTTTCCTGGGGTTCTAGTCCTGTGGTTCCACTGCGGTTCCGCTGTGGCACAACACTGTACACTCTCAAGTTTGGAAGCCTAGCAGAATCTGTAGTTGCTCCTTGTGCTTCAAATGGTTTTCCCTTCCAGGTCGTTCTTGAGAATCTAACTCTAGAGATGTCCTCATTGATGCATAGCACTTAATCCCATACAATAAATATTCTCTCGTCCCCTGTGAGAGGGCTGGTCATCAGTTTCCAAGTACTTTCTGAAGCTCCTATCCTACCAGAGATTGCGGAAGGGTCCACATTCTCAGGTAACTTCGAAAAAATAGTTACCAGTTTGTCATTTTCCTCATGTCACTTAGTGAAAGAAAAATTTCTCTCCAAAGTTTTGAAAGCATCTCTCAAAGGATCCTCAGTATACTTGTCTTGAGTCGTGTGGCACTCTTTTAACCCTGTGTGGCATGGCTCCGGCTGTGGCAGTCTTCTAGAGATGTGACATCCATACTGTGTAGAACAGCCTCCATACTTGTAATGGATACAGTAATGCCACAGATATTTATGTTTAAACATTTAACCATGCAAAAATTATCTCAAGAGAACTGGTCTGACTTGGAAAGGAAGCGCACTTGAAACCTTACTATCCAGTTACAGTCTAGAACAGTTAGTCAATCAGCCAACAAATATTTATCAAGCATTTATTATGTACCAGGCACTGTGCTAAGTACTAGGGATACAAAGAAAGGCAAAAACATTTCCTGCCCTCAAAGAGCTCATAGTCTGATGGGGGAGACAACATTTAATATCTATGTATATGTGAGATGTGTTCTTCAGTCATTTCCATCAAGTCCAACTCTTCGTGACCCCATTTGGGGTTTTCTTGACAAAGATACTGGAGTGGTTTGTCATTGTCTTCTCCCACTCATTTTACAGATAAGGAACTGAGGCAAACAGGGTTAAGTGACTTGCCCAGGGTCACACAGGTAGTAAGTGTCTGAGGCTGGATTTGAACTCAGGAAGATGGGTCTTCCTGACTCCAGGCCCGGCACTCTACTGTAGCACCACTTACCTGCAAGATGAACATAACATTATACATATATATGATGAAAATGGAAGCTTATTTCAGAGTGAAGGCACTAGCAGAATTGAGGAAGCAGAGAGAGGACCAGGAAAGCCTTCTTGCAGAAGATGGGAATTACTCAGAACCTTGAAGTAAGCCAGGGAAACCAGGAGTCAGAGGCAATGAGGGCAAATTCTAGGCATGGAGGACAGCTAGTGAAAAACAACTGGAGTCCAGAGATGGAGCATCCTGTCCAAGAAATAGTGACTAGGGTCAGTGTTTCTGGATCATACAGTATGGGGAAGATAGTAAAGTATAAGAAGGATGGAAAGTTAGGAAGGGATCCAGTTTAGGAAGAGCTTCAGATGGCAAACAGTGGGGTTTAGATTCAATGAGGAAATATGGAACCATGGGAGTTTATAGAATGTATGACGTGGACAAAACCAAGTTTTATGAAAATAACTTTGGCACCTGAGTGATTGGATTGGAGTAGCAAGATTCTTGAGGCAGAGAAAAAGGTAATGAGGGTCTGCACCAGTGTGGTTGCTGTAAATGAAGACAAGGGGACAGATACAAAACAGATAAGAGATGCGAAGATAGAAATAACAAGACTTGATAACAAATTGCATAGGTGGGAGGAGTGTGAGTGAGGTGTCCAGAATGACCTGGAGGTTGTGAGCTTGGATGACTGGGAAAATGGTGGTGCCCTAAACAGTAGAAGGGAAGTTGAGAAGAGGGGAGGTTTAGGGAAAAAGATAATGAGTTCTGTTTTGGATATGTGGAGTTTAAGATGTCTAAGGTACATTCAGTTCAAGATGACCAAAAGGCTACTGGTGATGCAATACTGGAGCTCAGGAGAGAGCTTAGGGCTGGATATATAGATCTGAATAAATAGCTTAGAGGTGTCATTGAATCCATGGGAGTTGTTGAGCTCACCAAGAGAGATAGCATAGAGGAATAAGAGAAGAGGGCCCAGGATAGAGCCTTGTAGGACACACTCTGGAAGAAGATCTAGCAGAGGGCTTCTTGAACTTTTTCTACTCGCAACCCCTTTTTATGCTTTGGCAGCATTCTTTGGCATTACATGGCCTGAGGGCATGCACAGTGCAAAGTGCCCATGCTGTGTGTTCAGAACCAAGGCTACAGTGAAGTTGCACGATGCAACATGGGCAAGCGCCACCAGAAACATCTCAGATTCATTATGCATTTGATTTTGAATTAATTTTTGGTCATTGCGCTTTTGCTGTTACCAAATTTTTGCGACCCCATGTGGGGTCACAGCCCACAATTTAAGAAGCACTGATCTAGCAGAGCAACAGTCACACAAGTAGCTGGAGAACCAGGAGAGGGTAGTATCATGAAAACCTAGAGAGGCCAGAGTAAGAGAGGGTGATCAACAGTGCCAAAGTCTACAGAGACATCAAGAAGGATGAGGACTGAGAAAAGACCTTTGGACTTGGCAATTAAGAACTCACTGCTTTTGAAAGAGCAGTTTTAGTTGAATGATGAGGTCAGATTGCAGAGGATTTAGAATCAAGTGAGAGGACAGGAGTCTTGGGTTGATGTGTTTCTCAAGGAATTTAGCCAAGAAGGGGAGGAGTGAGGCAGGACTATAGCCAGCAGGGATGATAAGATTAAGTAAGGATTTCTTTTTTAAGGATGGGAGTAGACATGAATATGTTTGTAGGAAGCAGGTAAGGAGCCAGTAGGTAGGGAGAGATTAAAGATAAGAGAATGGGAATGATAGTGGAGGCAATCTGACTGAGAAAATGAGAGGGGATATAGGAGAGGAAATGGGGGAGGGTATTTCTGAGTGATGTGAGATGAGGAAGAATGGAAAGGTAGAATTTCAGAGTGAATGGCCTCTTTTTTTTTGGTGAAGTGAAAGAAGAGGGCTTCCATTGAAAGAGTTGGGGGGAAGTTGTTGGGGGCTTGAGGAGAGAAAAAAATGTTCAAAACAGTTGCTATGGTAAAAGCGTTAGCAAATGGATTAGGCAGGTAGAAAAAGACTGCCTTGCTGCAGCGAGGGCCCAGTTGAGATTATGTAACATAATTTATAGCGTATCTAGTCAATGTAGTTTTGTGATTTTCTCAAGCTCCACTCAGCAGCATGAATTTAGGAGTGGAGGAGGAGGAGAGTAATCCAAGGTTGGAGTTTAGCAAAGCATAGTTTGCTATAGGTCAAGGGAATGAGGGATTTGAGTTAGAGGATAGCACAGAGTTGAGCTGATTCACCAAGGGGTCAAGATAAGGGTGGAAAAAAGAGTCTAGTCAGTGCATGGGATGGTGGCCTGGGAAAGAAGTGAGGGGTAGAGAGATTGGAGGCTGTGATGAGGGAGGGGAGGTGGGGAATAAGCATTTATAAAAAGCCCACTGTTTAGGGCACTGTGCTAAGTGGTTTTTTTCTTTTTATAAATAAGATCTCATTTGATCCTAACAATAATCTTGTAAGGCAGGTGCTATTATCATCCCTATTTTATAACTGAGAAAACTGAGGCAGAAAGAAGTTAAGTGACTTGCTCAGGGTCACACATCTAGCAAGTATCTGAGATCAGATTTGAATTCAGGTCTTCCTGACCCCAAGGTCAGGGCCCTATCAACTATTCTGCCAATTGTCTCTAATGGGAGGATGAACAATAGGGTTAGTAAGAATCATAAGACATAAGGAAATATCCAATACCAAAAGATTAATATTAGATAAATACATTTCAGAATTCCTGAACACTTGAAGAGGAATACTTGTTTGTAATGGCAAGATCAAGGGTATGGAGATCTCTGGGTCATACTTTGCCCATACTCCATGTGAAATGGAGGAGTAGGTCTTGAGCACTGAATAGATTGGGAAGTTAAGATACTAGAGAGAGGAGAGAGCATGAGATACAGGTCTCCATTTTGAAGTTCCCTAGTCTGAGGGCAGGAGTTGGGGAAAGACTGAGTCAAGGCATCGAACTCATTGAGGAAGGACAGAAAATGTCCTAGGAGGTGATAGATAACAGATACAAAGATCTGGATTAGGTGATAAATCTGAATGGCACAGACCTCAAAGGAGAGCTTTTGATGAATGATGGTGGTCTTGGGAGAGGTTTGAAAGTAGCAATGGGGAGCAAAAAGTATTCCAACTTGTTCACCATGACCAGTGGGTAGGGGGCTGAAGGATGAGTGAAAGTGTACTGGAAAGGGTGGGCAGAGATGCAGCATTATTAGCAGGAAGCCAAATCTCGTGCCAAAAGGCAGAGGATTGAAAAAGGGAAAGGCTCAGGATGAAAGCAAGTTCGTTAGTTAGGGAACAGACATTCTAGAGCACAGTGAAAGGGGTGGGTATATCTGGAGAAGGACATTGGGGGTGTTGTACGGAATAGGAGTAAGGAAATGAGCAATGAGGAGGGTCAATGAGATTTGTACGTTGATAGCCAAGGGCTCAGAATCAGTGAGATGGGGGAAAATATGAGAGAGTGGGAGTATTTTAGAAAGAGGTCCATTGAGGCTGGTGGGTGATTAGTCTGTTCATCTTGTGGTCCAGTCTCATGGCAAGAGGTGGTGTTGTGCCTTGTGAACTATGCCCCAAACTGTGAACTCTCTCTCTCTCTCTCTCTCTCTCTCTCTCTCTCTCTCTCTCTCTCTCTCTCTCTCTCTCTCTCTCTCTCTCTCTCTCTCTC
>CM053628.1:49931269-49956381 GCA_028646595.1 Phalanger gymnotis | reverse complement strand
TCTCTCTCTTCCTCTCTCTCCCTTCTTCCCTCGCTCTCCCTCTCCCTCTCTTTCTCTCCCCTTCCCCCACCCTTCTTTCCCCTCAAAGCTCATAATTTCCTGGCTTTCCATCATGACAATTTCATCCTTCAGAAGATGGAGGAAGCAGCCAAAGGAAGTGCTATTCTAACTCTTCTGACCGCCTAGGAGGAAGTGGTTGCTGGGGTGGGAATGACCTCTCTGGCTCAGAGTTTGTGAAAGAAAAGGAGAGGAAAATCCAGCAGAGTATGCCATGGGCCCTGGATTTGGGGAGGGCAGATTTCAAAGGGTTCAGAGAGAGGAGAGGTAGGGTCCCAGGGTCTAAAGTGTGAGAGAAGGGGCACCCGGGCAGGACGGATGGGACCCCAGAATCACACTGGAAAGATTCAAAGACAAGTGATTCCAAGGAGGAGGAAAAGCCTGAATGGTCTAAAGAGCCTATGCAGATGCTCCAACTCATCTAATTAAACTTTTAAATAAGACGTATACTGGAGATAGAAAGGAGCAGATAACAGAGCGTGAATACAAAAGCATGGCGCAGGCCTGGAAGAAGAGTGGTCAAAGCTTTGTTAGTACTCAGAGCGAGCCAAGGTTCAGAAGAAAAGCGGAAGACAACAGACAGAGGGCTTTTAAGCTCTTGGAGAGTTGGGAGGGGGTGAAGAGAAAGGTTGTCTGTGGGAGTGAAAAGCAGGCCAGCCCAGGAACCCAAAAAACCTCCATTCAAACCCCATCCCTGACACACACTGACCATGTGACCCTAGACAAGTCTCCTACTTTCACTGTTCCCATGCAACCCTCCAAGGCAGGAGTTTGGTGTCATGGACCCCTTTGGCAGTATAGGGAAGCCTGGGGACCCATTTTCAACATCATGATTTTAAGTGCATAAAAGAAAATACATACGACAACAGAGATCAATTGTTTGGAAATAGTTATTTGAAATGTATTGTATAATCTATTATTATATAATGTGAAATATATATTTTTAAAACCCTAAGTTCAAAAACTCCAGGTTAAGAATCCTTGCTCCAAGACTGTTACAGTTGAGATGCTGCTCTGCATCACTGAAGGGATGAGGAGAAGGAAGCTGGAAGGCCCTGAGAGAATCCAGCATCCTCAGGGCTGCATTCTAGAGATTTGCTTTGTTCAGCTTTGGCTAAAAAGGCGGGACAGAACTGGGAGCTGGGAGATGGGAGTGGCAGAGAGGCAGATTTAAGTTGGAGGGAAGAAAAAAAAACCCCTACCAATTCTAGGTGTCCCAAATTGGAATGTGCTGTCTGGGGAGGGCCGCACAAGCACAGGCTGGACGGTTGTTTGTGTAAGTTGTAGTGGGCATTCTTTTTCTTGCTGGACTAGGCCTGGCCCCTGAGAGCCCTTCCAACTGTGAAATTCTGTGGTTCGGTGATAAAAGGCTCAATGTAGGTTGGGGGGGGATGGAATGAGGGAGAGAGAGAGGGGAGAGAGACAGAGAGAGAGAAGGAGAAAGAGACAGAGAGAGAAAGAGGGAGGGAGAGAGAAGGAAGGACAGAGAGAGAAGGAGGGAGAAGTGGAGAGAGGAGGGAGGGAGAGAGGAAGACAGAAAGGGAGGGAGAGAGGAAAGGAGAGAGAGGAGGGAGAGACAGAAAGAAGGAGGGAGAGAGAGACAGAGACAGAGAGGGGAGTCTCTTTAAAAACCCCAACAAAGCCTGTGCAGAGGACTCAAACAGGTTTCCTTTAACCAAACACCTAAGCACACATGAGTCAAGTGCCTTTAGTGACTGCTTAGACAAATATTTGTAGGTGCTAATTGACCCCAAAGGGCATCTTGGAAGCCCACCAAGATGCTTCTTTTCAGTTTTGTTTTGGCAAGATGTGAAAATGTGTCTGTGAGCCAAATCATTGCTGCTAAACTGTACAACAGCCACGTTGTACAGAGGATCACGTTAGAGTAGAAAGCACTGGCTGAGGGCGGTGGACCTGAGTTCGGATCTTGTCTTTGGCACCACCAACCTGTGTAACCATGGGCAAGACATTTCACCTCCATGGTGAAAACTCCATCTCCATGGCCCTCCACGGGCCTCAGTTCCTTATCTAGAACATTAAGGAGTCAGACTAGATATCTGGAGGGCCTACCTAGCTGCAGAATGATCTTCTGTGTGACCTTGGGGGAGTCCCTTCCCTTCTCTTGGCCTCGGCTTCTTCTGTAAAACGATGGAGTTGTACTCGATGGCCTCTGAGGTCCCTTCCAGCCCTAGAGCTCTAGGATCCTATGTGTGACCTTAGGTTAGTCCCTTCCCTTCTCTGGTCCTCAATTTCTTTTTCTGTAAAAGGAGGGAATGGGAGCAGCTGGCCTCTCAGCTCCTTCCAAGTCAGATCTTGTGATTCCTTTCAAATCAGAGACTCTCTTCCTAACTCCTATTCACACCATGTTTTGGTGGCTACAAACATGGTAGAACTTGCTGGCTTTGTTTTCTTTGAATGCTCTATTCATGGTTGGAACCTAGGAAATGTTGGCTGATGACGGACTTATAGTTTAAGTGCTAGGAAACTGGCAGGCAGGGGCTGCATCTGAACTACCCACCCCCCAAGTCTATTCTGCTCTCAATTGCCCTCCAAGTCACTGCTCTGAAATAGGCTTTGAAATTATTGTTCAATTGCTTTTGGAGTTGGAGTGAGCAAGGATGTGTGTGTGTTTGTGTGTGTGTGTGTTTGTGTGTGTGTGTGTGTGTGTGTGTGTGTGTGTGTGAGGGGGGGGGAGGGAGAGGGAGAAAGACAGAGATAGAGAGACAGACAAAAAGATACACACAGAGACAGAGACACAAAGTGAGAGAAGTTGAGAGAGACACAGAAAAACAGAGAGAGGGGAGAGAGAGAAAGATAGAGAAAGACATAGGGAGAGAAAGAGAATGAGACACACATAGAGAGAGGCAGAGACACAGAGAGAGAAGAAAAAGAGAAAACAGAGAGAGATTGAAAGACGCACACACAGACAGAGACAGACACCAATAAACACAGAGACACAGAACCAGAGAGGTTGAAAGAGACACAGAAAGACACGCACACACACACACACACACACACACACACACACACACACACAGAATGAGAGAGAGAGAGACAGAGAGACAGAGAGAGTGATAGTGATAGAGAGACAGACAAAAAGACACACAGTGAGACAGAAACATGGAGTGAGAGAGGTTGAGAGAGACACAGAAAAACAGAGAGGGGGAGAGAGAGAGAAAGATAGGGAAAGGCATAGGGAGAGAAAGAGAATGAGACACACATAGAGAGAGACGGAGACACAGAGAGAGAAGAAAAAGAGAAAACAAAGAGAGATTGAAAGACACACACACAGACAGAGACAGACACCGATAAACACAGAGACACAGAACCGGAGAGGTTGAAAGAGACATAGAAAGACACAGACAGAAAGAGAGGGGGAGCAAGGAGGGGGAAGAAAGAGAATGAGACAGAGATAAAAGGAGACAGAGACAGATATAATGAGAGAAGATGAAGATAAAGATGAAGAAGAAGAAGAAGAAGAAGAAGAAGAAGAAGAAGAAGAAGAAGAAGAAGAAGGAGGAGGAGGAGGAGGAGGAGAAGAAGAAGAAGAAGAAAGAGAGAGACAGACAGAGACAGAGAGAGATGTGCTAAAGAAATCAACCCAACCCCTTTGGCGGCCCAAGGCTCTTCACTCTTTCTGTAGGGAGGCCCCAGGAAGTGCTCCGAGGGTTGACTGCTCCTCCCACCATGTCTATGGGGCCATTGGATCCAAAGTAAGAAGGCTCCTTAGTGCAGACCTTAGAAAGCCAATCTATCTTTCCAACCATTTGCTATTCACCTAGTGAGGTTGGAGGACTCCATTAAGAGAAGATTAGAAAATTAATCTTTAGCCAGGGCCCTGTAACAAAAATATTTGAAAATTTAGTCTTTCCGCTGGTGCACTTATTTTCCAAGGATAAGCACGCCCTCTTGTGATGGACTTGGGAATACAATTTGTCAACATGGCAGTAGGCTGTTCCCCAGTGAAGGCCTCTCAAGTCTTGGGAATGCTACAGGTACCTCTAGGATGTTAGGATTAGAAGATCCAAGATCTAGAGTTGAGAGGGACCTCAGAGATCCAACCTTCTCATTTTACAGATGAGGAAACTGAGGCCCAAGGAGGCTAAGTGATTTGCCCAAGGTCATGCCCAAGGATCCTAGTTCTAAAGTTGGAAGATGTCTCAGAAGCCATTGGGTCCAACCCCTTAGTTTCGTGGATGTGGAAACTGAGAACCAAGAAAGGGAAATGACTTACCCAAGGTCACAAACTCTTAGATCTAGAGTTAGAAGGGCCCTCAGAGGCCAGCTAGTCCAACTTCATTTTACAGTTGAGGAAACGGCTCTTTCTATTTTGGTTTAGTGCTTCATTTATAGTTAAGCAAACTGAGACCAAGAAAGATTAAGATTTGTCCAAAGTGACACATACAGCAGACATCATGAGTCAAATCTGAACCCAGGTCATCTGATTCCAGACAAAGTGTCCATCATGACTTCCTGGAATGGGGCAAAGCAGAGAACTCACTAGTAGAGACAGATGTCTGGGAAGTTAGAACAGGCCCTAGAGCAGCTTGACAGGCAGGTAGGAAGGTAGCCATTGACCTAGAAGTAGGCAGCTCTTAGGGACCAAGTACAAGGGCGTTTGGCTCTGCAGATGGAGGAGAGGGCCAGAAGACAGAAGACCTGAAGCTTTCGGTCTTTGCATCATGTGCAAAGTACCATTGGTTACGATTCGGTCTTTGCTTAGGCCTGTACCCACATTAAGTCACTAAGCAGTCCCTCTGGGGTGTTACAAAGTTTATGACTCAACCGGGAGCCTTACTGAATAGTGATAATAGAAAACAAAGTTGAGGATTCTGGTTAACACACTAGCATAGCTCTGGTGGACTCTGGGGCTCAACCTGTAAGAGAATGGAGATCTTTTCCAGTATTTCATTTCTTTGGTTCCTTCTTAGAATTTATCTGTAGTGTTTGTTAGAGCTAGCACGACCATAGTTTCTGAAGCCCAAATCAGGACACCTGATCTGACGAGCTATTCCTCCTGCAAAGGAGTCTCATTTAAAGAACGCTTGCTGTTCTGGAAATCAGGAGTGGAAACTAGTTTCACTGTCTTTCCCAGCCATCATCCTGTAAGGATCTGAGGAAGGAGGCGGTAGTTGATTCCCCACTGAGGATACTTAGGTACTCATTGACCTGATGACAAGAGAAGTCTGCTGTCTTCCCGATGTAGCCAAGACCTATTGAGACCTATCAAAACGGCAGACTTCTGTCTACTTCCAGTGGTTCACGTGGATACAAGTGATACTGCCAGATGGAATCTAGGAAGCCTGAGTGAATGTTACAGAGACTTAGGCAAGCAATTGGAGACCTTTAGAGCAAAGGTGGTATTTTCACTGCTGCTGTGTCTGTATGTCAGGGAATTGAGAAAAGAAAAGCATATTTATGAAAGGAACAGCTGTTTAAGACGATGATATCTGAGGGTGGGATTTGGATTTCTGGACAATGACTTGAATATAGGAATGACAGGCTCCTGGCCAGCGAGTAATATAGTATACTTGTAAAGGACTGATAAGGCTATATTTGCCTGGAGTCTTATAAATGTAAGCAAAGGGCTTTGAACTGAAAAGGAAATACAAGGGAGAAAACTGCCTATGTATGTGTATACACACATATATTTACAAGAAGCTAGATATCAGAGAATAGTTAAATTATAGGATGAAGAGCAGCTGAGACATCAGGAAGTTCACAGAAGACAAAATCCAAGAAAGAAGCCAGTGATGAAACCCATGGCCTCAGATGTCTATACATAAATACACAAAGGAGAATAATGAGCAAGATGAACTATAGGTCCTAACACAAGGAGGCAAATTTGATGTCACCCCATCTCACTGAGAATTGATGGGATAAGTCTGGAATAGGGCTCTGAAAAGGGACATAAGAGACGTGGCCAGTCAAGGAGGAGATGAGAGCATAGCAGATTAGGAAGACTGACCTTAAAAAAGGATTCTTTCATCTTAAGGCAAAAATAAGCAGTGGTGAGTGACCAATTCAATTAGACTATTCGACAACCATTTATCATGTGCCATGGAAAATACTGTGCTAGGTCTGTGGGTACAGAGACAAAAATGAAATCACCCCTGCCCTCAGAGGGTTTACATTCTACTGAGGCAAACAATATGTAGCTATGATTACATATAACATATACTATCAAAAGAAGGGGTCAGGAGAGGCCTTATGTAAGCCTTAAACTGAGATGAAAAGGAAACTAAGAATTCTAAAAGGTCAAGGGAGAGGCAGTATATTTCAAGAACTGGGGCATAGCCTTTGCAAAGGCCTGGAGACGAATGGAATGTTGTGCATGAGGAGCTAAGGAGATAGGAGAGTTTGGCTAAAGTATAGAATGTGTGAGAGGAATGATATATGATAAGGCAGGAAGAGTCAACTGGAGCCATATTGTGGAAAGCTTTAAATGCTAAAAGGAGGGAGAGGCAATAAGGTGCTAGTGAAGTGAGGAGGAACTGGGAAGCATAGTTTGAGCCATGCTTTAGGAATATCGATTTGGTACCTGTGTGGAGAGGCTCGAGGAAGGGAGATCGAGTGATGAGTTGAGGGTGTCTCCAAGTTTTTGAACCTGAAAGAAGTGTGGGACTCCTGACAGAAAAAGGAAAGTTTGGAAAAGGAGTGGGCTTGGGAGGTAAAGATAATAAATTATGTTCTGGACATGTTGAGTTTAAGATGCTATGGAACATTCAATTTGAATAATCTAGTGATACAAGGACTGGGAACTCAAATAAAGCTGAAAGTCACATGCCTAGAGATACCAACTGAGCATACAACAGCTGATGAGGTCATCAAGAAAGAGAGTATGGAGAAAAAGACCTAGAATAGAACCTTGAAGACCACCCACATGTAGGGTGGAGAATATGGATGTGGAGTCAACAAAGGCAACTGAGGAATAGCTTAACATGTAGGAAAGAGAACCAGGAGAGGACAGTGTTCAGAAAGAAGAGAGGAGACAGGAGGAGAGGGTGTTTAAACATGTCAGATACAGCAGAGAAGTCAAGAAGGACTGAGGAAAAAGGCCACTGGATCTGGCAACTATTGGTGGCATATGAATGTTATGAAATACTATTCTGCTGTAAGAAATAAAGACCTGGGTCTTACTTCCACTGAAGCCAACTTGAATGGAAAAAACCTGATTTAATATTAAAGCCATTAACCTAACTCTCTCTTTTATGTCTTAGTACAAGTAATTTCTTGGTGTTCTTTCTTGATCGTTACAGTGGATCAAATAGAGAAAATAGTTACTCAAGGGCTTCAGAATAACAAAGATGACTCAGTAATTAAAAGACTCCAATGAATTTTTAAAAAAAGAAATAAAAGACCTGGGAAGATTTGTATGAACTGATGTGGAATAAAGTAAACAGAATGAGGAGAACAATTCATACTGTAACATCAGCATTGTAAAAACAAACGATTTTGAAAGACTTAAGAACTTGGATTGACACAATGACTAAGAATAAGTCCAGAGGAGCCAGGATGAAGAATGCTACCTACATTCTGTTAGGGAGGTAATGGACCAATACAGAGAATGAGACACACATTTGTATACATGACCACTACAGGAATTTGTTTTGCTTGACTATGCTTATTTGGAGCAGCTAGGTGGCGCTGCAGTAGATACAGCACTGGCTCTGGAGTCAGGAGGACCTGAGTTCAAATGAGGCCTCAGATATTTACTAGCTGTGTGATCCTGGACAAGTCACTTCACCCTGTTTGCCTCAGTTTCCTCATCTGCATAATGAGCTGGATAAGGAAATGGCAAAGCATCCCAGTATCTTGGCCAAGAAAACCCCAAACAGGGTCACAAAGTGTCAGATGCAACTGAAAAATGAATAAATCACAAAAAACTATAGGAATTTTTTTTTGCTTGACTGTGTTTATTTATTACAAGTGGGTTTTTTTTTCTCCCAGTAGAGATGGAAGTGGTGAGAGGGAAAAAAATAAATTCTTGCTAATTTAAAAAATGACTAAAAAACGATAAAGATACTATCTCACTTCAAGGAAAAAAAAGATCATTTATGACTTTAGAGAAAGCAGTTTTAGTTGGGTGATGGGGTCAGAAGCCAGAATGCAAAGAGTTTAGAAGCGAAAGGAGAAGAAGTAGAAGTTGCTTTTTCTAGGACTTTGGTTGTGAAAGAGATTTCTGAAGATGGCTTGGGAGGATAGTAGAGTCAGGTGAAGATTTTTCACAGGGTTGGGGGACACATAGGCATGATTGCAGGTAGCAGGGAAGGCACCAATAGTTAGGAAGAGATTAAAGTTCGGAAAAAGTAGGGGATGTGTGCAAGGGCGAGCTGCCAGAGAAGACAGGAAGGGATGAGATTGTGGGCACAAGTAGAGAGGTTGGCCTTGGAAAGAAGACAATCTGATGGAGGTGTAGGGAGCTTGGCCCAAAGAACACCTAATCATAAGGGCAGTCGTGCTGAGTCTAGCCCACAACCTCCTGAGGGTTGGCGGATGGCAAGGAGGCAAGCCCTGAAAGAGAGGTAAAATGGCAATGGGACCCAATGGGTATAGCCTCCGGTCAAGCAAAGGAACAGGATCATCCTGTGCAGCAGTGTGGCAAAGGATTGTGACTCAGGAGGCTAGGGATAGTGGTTCCTGGCCTATATGGTGGGGAAGAAACACATTGTTCTCAGGGAGGAAGTGAATTGCCCCCTTCTAGCCATTACTGGTACCCTTGTCCCACCCTAGTTATGATTCTGGATATATTCTTGTAAGGGAAGCATGGTGGTAAGCATTTGATTCAAGATCAAAGGATGCAGAAACAGAATATGCTACTGACCACTGGAAGAGAAAAAGGAAATAGATCAGGAGTTTGGGGAAAAGATCACAAAACTATCACAGAAGCATGATATAGTAGTAGGTATGATGGATGACACATTTCAGCAATTCAAGAAACATTTATTAAAAACTTATGTAAAACATTTAATGAAATATATACAGTATATATATGCATATATATGTGTGTATATATATATATATTTAAAAAGAACTTATGTGGTAGGCACTGTACTTATGCGTAGGCACTGGGGATACAAAGACATAAACAAAACAGGCCCTTCCCTCAAGGAGCTTCCAAACTACTGAAGAAAAATATAGAAACAAAGTAAATGCAAAGCAATTGCATGTGTGTGTGTGTGTGTGTGTGTGTGTGTGTGTGTGTGTGTGTGTGTGTGTGTGTGTGTGTAGTAATAACAACTGGGAGAATCAGGAAAGGCCTCTTAGGTCCTTGAGCTGGATCTCTTCTTTCTCAAGTGCTCTCTCTTTGGCAAAAGTGGAGCAACTAATAATTTCATAGCTTCCCTTAAAGACAATCTCATCTCTTAAAGGTTGGAGGAGCTAACAAGGAGAAATTCTTCTCTGTTTCTGATTTCTGCCAGTGGAGAATAACCAATTGCTGGGGTAAAATTATGGGAATCTTTGGAGGCAAGGGAGAGGGGAAAGTGCCCCTCTCTCCTAGATTTTGTAATAAAGGAGAGGAAAGCTGGACATAGGCTAGAAGAAAAGGTAGGATCGCGTGGAGTAAAAGTCTATAGTGGGAGTCAGGCAAGCGAAGATGGTAGGTTCTCAAATATCCAGTTCTGAAGACACCAAAGAAACCATTCTGATGAGGAAGAAAGCGGGGGGATGTCTGAAGAGTTCGATGTGGATGCACAGGGAACTCACAAATCAACTTAGATTTTTAAAAATACTTTATTAGTTTGAAAAAAGCATGTATTTCATGCTTCCCAATAAACTCCTTCCTCCCTCAAAACAAAGAAAATAGTTAAGTAAAATATTTTGGCACATTGACCCATATGTGACAACATATGTGTTGTTTCTCCCTCCTCCTGACCATGCCTGATAAAGGAGAGGAGTGTTTTATCCTGTCTTCTAGATCTAGAATCTATATTGGTTATCATATTTCATCTGAGTTCAGTTGCCTTTCTGAATCGACCAACTTGAATTTTTAAAAAAGATGTTTTGAAGATGGAAACAAGGGCAGGTAATAGAGATCGAATGCAAAATCATGGCACATTCCTGTAATAGAGTGTGTGAGAGGTGCCAAAACTCAGAAGAACTGAGATTGTGTGGAAAGGTAAGGACAACAAAGAGGTGTCCTCTTACACCACCTTTATTTGCTCCAAGGTGACTTGTTATTGTTCAGTAGTTTCAGTCATGCCTGACTCTTTGTGACTCCATTTTTGGCAAAGCTTTGCCACTTCCTTCTCCAGCTCATTTTACAGATGAAGAAACTGAGGCAATCGGAGTTAAGTGACATGCCCAAAGTTACACAGATAATAAGTGTCTGAGGCCAGATTTGAACTGAAGAAGATGAGTCTTCTTGATTCCAAGCCCAGTGCACTATCCACTGTAGCTCCACCTAGCTGCCTGAGGTGAATACAAAGGGGTATTTCATAGAATTTGAGAGTTGAGATAGACCTCAGGGGTTCTTGATTATACCCTTACCAGAAAGGTAATCTCACCATAACACACTCAATAAGTGGCCATCTAGCTTCTCCTTAAAGGCCAACAATGAGGGGGAACCCTGTGCCCCCCAAGCCACCCCATCTTGCATATATTAGGGAAAAGGAGAGGCAGGGGAAATAAAGGGTAGGACCACTGCTTAAGGTGGATAGAATGAGGATGACTGATAAAAAAAGAGAAAGTTGAGCTGCTTGAATCTTAACTTTGTTCTGTTTTCTCTGCCAAGGAGAATGACCTTTGGACAAGAATGGAAAAAACAAGTTTGGCTATTAGGGAGTGTGTACTCAGGGAAAGTGAGATAGTAAGGGAGAACCTGCCAGCCCTTGATGAGTTGAAGTCCTCAGGCAGAGATGAACTATATCCATTAAAACAACTGGCAGATATGACTCTGAGCCACTGACATGGAGGATCTTTGAAAGATTCTGGAGAATGAGAGAGGTACCACAGGAATGCAGAAGGGGGTGGTGTGGAAGGGTGGGGTCACAGACTAGTCGGCTTGACTTCAATTTCTAACACAATTCTACAATATATTATTAAAATGAGTATCTAGAGACAGCAAGAATGATCACAACGAACCAACATGGCTTAATTAAGAACAGGTCACGCCAGACTCACTTTATTTCCTTTTTTGACAGAGTTGCCAAAGTTGGCCAATTGGAGAACGTTAATGATTTCCTTCTGTACTTGGCCCTAGACTGCTTAGCGTTTTTGTCGATAACTTGGATATAGGTATAGATGGCATATGAATCAAATGTGATGATAACATAGAACTGGGAAGGATACCTAACACACTGGAGGATGGTCAGGATCCCAAACAATTATGATTCCTAGCCCCTTCCTCCAGCCATTGGGCTGAGTGTCAGAAGACGAAATTTAATTGGAATAATAATAATACCTAACATTTGTATAGTGATTACTATGTGCCAGGCACTGTGCTAAGTGCTTTATGAAATTGTTATCTCATTTGATCCTCATAACAACCCTGGGAGGTAGGTGCTATTATTATCCTCATTTTACAGATGAGGAAACTGAGTCAAATGGGGGTAAGTGACTTGCCAGATTCACATGAGTAGTAAGTATCTGAACCCAGATTTGAACTCAGGCTTAAAACTCGGGTTCACAAAAGCTGCCTCCTAAGGGCAAGATGGGAGAGGCATGATTATATGGCAATTTATCCCAAGGAGATGTCAGGGTTTTAGTGGATGACGAGCCCAATACAAGCCAACAGTGGCCCACGGCAGCCAAGAAAGTTGGACTGCTTAGGAAGGTAGAGTGTCCAAGAATACTAGTCCCTCTGATCATGCCTAGAGTCCTCAAATAAGCTTTGGGCACCATACTTTCAGAAGAACATGGATAATCTAGAGAGTTATATGGAGGAGGTCTTCTGGAAGAGAGAGGGCCTCAATTTCATACAGAGGAGAATCAGTTGAAGGAGCTAGGAGCATTTAGCTTCCTCATCTCCTCCTCTTAGCTTTCCTAAGTCTCAGCTAAAGTCCCATCTTCTGCAAAAAGCACTTCCCACTCCTCCACAATCTTAAAGCCTTCCCTCTAAGATGGGTATACCCTCCCCCCATTTATCCTGTTTGTACATAGCTGCTTGCATATTGTCTTATATAGACAGAGGCCTTGAGAGCAAGGACCCTTTTTGCCTTTGTATGCCAAACGCTTAGCACAGTGCCTGGCACATAGTAAATAAATGTTGTTCAGTTGTTTCAATCATGGCTGACTCTTTGTGACCCCATTTGGGGTATTCTTGGCAAAGATACTGGAGCGGTTTGCCATTTCCTTCTCCAGCTCATTTTACAGATGAGGAAACTGAGGCAAGTAGGGCGAAATGACTTGCCCAGGGTCACACAGCTAGTAAGTGTCTGAGGTCATACTTGAACTCGGGTCTGCCAGGCTCCAGGCCCTGCATTCTATCCACTGCAGTGCCACCTAGCTGCCCCAGTAAATAAATACTTGTTGATTGATTGACCTAGAGAGGCAGAGAGAAGACAAGGAATGCTATGACAATTGTCTTCTGGTATCTAGAGGACTTTCCTATGGATGATATGTTCTGCTTGACCCTAGAGGGCGGAGCTAAGAACAGTGGGTAAAAGTTGCAAAAAGGCAAACGTAAGCTTGCTATGAGGAAACACTTCTTAACAATTAGAGCTGGCCAAGAATCAAATGGATGCCCACTTATTCAATATATTGTAAAGGGGATCCTCTTTCAAGTAAGGGTAGGAGTGGGTAGCCACCGAGGCCCCTTCCAGGAAGCTCTGGAGTTTGGTGATTCTGTGAAAAGTTAGCCAAGTCTAATTGGATTTCACAACCTTCCAGTGGATCCTGATCAAATAAGTTGACATTTGCATGAATATCTGCCTTCTACCAACGTGTTTTGACACTCATATGGGTTTGGAAAGTGATCCCCTTGCTTCTGTTCATTTACAGATATGTAACCAACTCATCTGCATATGGGCTCATAACCTACGAACACAAAATTGTTTCAAACATCAGATGGAATTCCTTGTCAAAACTGATACTAATAAGGGTGCAGTGTGGTTCAGCAGAAAGAGCAGAGTCAGAGAATGCGGGTTCAAATCTCCCCTCTGACACTTCTCTGGGTCTCAGTTTCCTTATCTGCATTCTTGAACTAGTTGGTCTTTGAGGTCCCTTCCTGCCCTAAGAGTTAGGACTTGGGTGTGGAAAAAAAAATCACTTCCCCTGCCTAGTCCTCAGGACCATCCTCTGTAAAATGCATAAGGTAGACTCAAAGGCCTCTGGGATCCCTTCCAGTTGGAGACCTAGGATCCTCTGACTAATGGGGGAAAGGGCACGAATGAGAAACCGACACCTTTGAAGACAAGATATGTCGTGGCTCTTTATTTGGAATTGTGTTTAAAATCATAATAGTAAAGCAACAGCATGTGTGGAAACCAAGTATTGGCTTTTCAGCTCCTGCTTGGCAGAGACCAGAACAGAAAGAATGGAGGGTGGGAAGCAGAGGGAAAAGAATAATGGGAGGGGGGAACTCTATGCAGCCCAGAATGAGTAAATATTTGCCATAAGGGGCATCCAAATAGGGCTTTGGACTCGGGAGAAGAAATCATTCCATTTTCCAGAGCAAGGCAGCAGGCATCTTTAGACATATCATACATTACATGAACATTTAAAATCTTGATGAAAGTAATTACCCAAATCATCTATTTCTAAAAAGAACTCACATCAGAAGGGAGTAGGGGAACAGGAAAACTACAGAGAAACTGACAACTGAGAGTCACTTGATGCCCCCAAACACGGCTAGAGCCTCTGGCTGCTGTGCCGGATTAGGCATCTTCCGCTGTCTTCACATCGAAATGACTTGACAGTTTGAACACAATACACATATTCCTTACTTCTGCAGAGAAATAAGCTTACCATTTTAATATTAATAACTTGGGATACAGGAGGGTTAGTAGCACCATGAAAGATGTTTTTTCTCCCAAAAAACTACAGTCTTGTTACTTTAAACATATTCAGTGTGGTTCTTGTCTTAGCTGATTAAAAAAAGGGCCGTTTTAGTTTGTGGGCCAAAAGCAGTCTTCATTTGCATTTTCCCTGGGTCTAAGAAGTCCATTCTTTTCTTTGTTCCTTTTGTCAAACATGCAAGGGAGAAGGCCCTTCCAGCATTTTGCAGAGGTGCATCTGGATCTGGATGGGTAACAGTCTGTAGCCCTGTTTTTGGCTGTGTACAGTAGCACCATTGGTGGAACAGAAACAGTGCACCCTGGGAATTTTCCATTCAAACAAATTTTCTTCCTCCCCCCCAAAATTCTCTGAGATTTCATGTCCTCTTCATACAAACTTGACATCGACTAATGCGTGTCCTCAAGTCTCCGGCTTTGAGTGTCTCTGGTTGTGGCTTACTAGGGAAATAAAACCAAGATGATGTTCAGATATATAGGATCCTAGATCTAATGGGAAGAGATGTTAGAGGTGATTTGATGCAACCCTGCATTTTGAGCATGGGGCAAGGAGGTCTGGAGAGGGGAAGGGAATTGTTTCCAGTTATGCATGTAGTAAGCAAAGGAAAAAATCGACCAAGGTACCCAGACACCAAATCCACTGCTGTGATCAGGGAGGGTTAGTGACAAAGCTTTTTCACCACCGAAAGGCCTCAGGAGCCCCCATATCCCCTCTTGTCCTACTCCCACCCCATAATATACCTTCTCTCCCCTCTACTTCTGTGTGCACACTGCTTCTCCCTTCTCCCCACCTTGTGCCTAGGAGTGTGCTCATGACCACCACCCCCAGGCTCCTGTGCCTACATGTCTCCCCACTTTTGCCTGTCTGCCTGTCTCTCCTGCCCTTGTGTTCCTCCTGCGCTGGTCTTTCTCTCTCCCCTGCTCTCTGCTCCCATGAATCGGAATCAATCTCCTTCCTCTCTGCTGCTCTCCTACTCCCTGCTCCCATCATGCCTGCCTCTTTCTCCTTCTTTACTCCTCCCACGGTCACCCTCTTCCTTTCCTCTGCTGTGCACGAGTACCTCTGTGTGTGTGTGTGTGTGTGTGTGTCCCTTTCTCCACTGTGGGTATAGGTCTCTGTCTACTGCTATGTTTATGTGTCTCTCTTTGCTCTGCTCTTGCATTGTGGGGGATTTTTCTCATCTTCTTTTCTTTCCCTCCATCTCCCTTCTTCCCTCCCTTCCTCTCTCTAATTGTCTCCTCATTTGTCTTCCTCTCCTTCCCTCATCCCCTTTGCCCTCTGCCTCCCTCTCTATCTCTCCCTCCATCTTTGCTTCCCTCCCTCTCTCTCCCTCCATGTCTCCTTCCCTCCCTATCTCTCCTTCTCTCCCTATCTCTCCATCTCTCCTTCCCTCCCTCTCTATCTCTCCTTCCCTCCCTATCTCTCCCTCCATCTCTCCTTCCCTCCTTCTCTATCTCTCCTTCATTCTCCTTTATCTGTCTCTCCCACACCTCTCTCTCTCTCTCCCTCCCCCCTTTTTGTCTCTCCCTCTCTTTTTCCTTCTTTTGTCAAGCCCTCTCTTCCTCCTCTTGTTCCCTCTCTCCCTGTTTTATGGATGGACTGGAGAGAGACAAGACTTGACCAAGGAGACCAGTTAGTGGGTGACTGGGAGGATAGTGGTTATCTTTGACAGCACCAGGGATGTTAGGAAGAAGGACGGGTTTGGGGACAAAGCCAGGTTGAGTTGAAAATGCTCTCTGGGTGGAGGTGGATAACAGGCACTTGGTGATATGTGTGTGTGTGTGTGTGTGTGTGCGTGCGCACGTGCGTGTGTGTGCATGTATGTGTGTCTTTGTTCTCCGCACACATATCTGTCTCTGTGCTCTGCCCAGATGTCTCTTTTCTGAGAAGCCTTGGCTCCAGGGCAGGCCCAGATGCTGACTTGTTGGGTGCTGCTGGCTGAGGATCTCTCTTTGCTGTAACTTTCAAAGACTGACTACTAAGTGCACCAGATAACAGCCAAAGTTAAACCCCAAAGTATGAATTACCTCTGCTTTTTAGGACCATGGGGAGGAAAATGTCACCTCCCAAGCCAGTGCAAACTGGATAAAGACACAATTGGCCCTGGGTTTCCAGCCTTCTAACCAACACAGACGGGCACTCACAACATTTGACCTGAAGCCAGGTGGGCCTCACCTGAACATATCTGATGTCTCCACAGTTGCCAGCCAGAAGCTGTAGGAGTTGGCATAGTAGTTGCAAGTTCCCCGTCCATGGCACTCGATGAAGGGGGCTGGACGGAATTCTTCTAGACATGAACCAGGAGAGGCCAGGGCCTGGCCTGAGCCTTCTGCACCAGCACTCATGTGCTGAAAAACATGCATGGAAAAATGAGTCCCAATTTGTCCTCGTGGTTATACCACAACTATCCTGGGGGGTGCCTAACAGGCTGGATTACTGGGGAAGAAAAGCCACACCCAGGGATTCTCTCCAATAGCTGATGGTGCCATCCCCCACTGAGCTATGAGCTACCTCTTATCAGAGAGTTGTAGCCTGGAATGAGTAGATTCAAATCCGTGCCCTGCCACTTACTACCTGTTGGGCCTAGAGGAAGTCATTTCCCCGCTCTGGGTCTTCTCTGTGAAAGAAAGGGGTTGGGCTAGATGGCCTCGGAGGGCCCTTCCAGGTCTAGGCATAGGCTCCTGTGTGAGATCTTGAGTAAGTCCCTCCCCTTCCCTGGGCATCAGTTTCCTCATCTGTAAAATGAGGGGGCTGGATGAGAGAGCCTCTAAGGTCCCGCAAGGTCCTCTGATCAGAGAGGCTGCTTCGTTGGTAGGCACTGTCACACCTGCTGTCATCTAATTTTACAGAGGTAGTCACATATGTGGACTATGAAGACTATGGTGATCTAAACCACAGAACTTTACATTGGGAAGAGAGCCTTTGAAGGAGGCAGGACTCCTCTTTCTGATACCCCTGAAAAATGATTCTCTGCTCAGTGCTTGAATATCTTCAGGAACAGGGAACTCATCACTTCCTGAGGAAGTCCATTCCAGGTCTGGAGAGCTCTACTTATTAGGAAGTTATTTCTTAAATCAAGCCTAAATCTGCCTCTCCCCACTCAAGTAGTCCTTTCTCCATGTTAACAGGCCCTCCCAAGGGGGCTTGGGAGTCACTTACTGGACATACATGACAATATATGGATTGTACACACACACACACACACACACACACATTCCTCCCTAAAGGAATCCAGTGGCTTAGCTGATGCTGGGATTCTATGCATCAGGGACTGCCCATCTCAGAGACTTCACGGACCCAAGGAATAGACAGTTTTCTCTGACTAACAAATGTAAAAGAAAGCCGCTTTTTCATACCATCATAAAAGAATAACCAATCCAAAGAGAGTCCCAGCCCTGTGGGCAATATTGGATCTGGGTGGTCTGACTGTGAATCGCAATCACTGTTGCTGGGGCTTCACATACTGAGCACCTAGGAGAGAACAATGATCCAGGTCAGGATCTGGGCCACACTCTGCTTTCTCCTGGGGGAAGGGGGAGGGCACAATGGTCTGAAGAGAAGTGGGATGCAAACCATGGGAAATGGGATCATACTTACCGCCACATGACCTAAGCTACCAGCCCGGGGGGAGAGAGGGGGGCATAGTGGGTGCTTTAGTGCTCCATTGGGCCTTCTGCCCCAAGTTTCTGGGCCTGCTCAGCCTACTAACAGCATAATGAGTACATGAACTTGGCTACTGAACTGTTTTAATTGCTTGCTGTGAAAAGAACCCAAGTGGAGAGGACAGATCTGGTCTCACTGAAATGGTGAGAAGCATACTGTCTGATTACCTGGGACAGGAGACAGCTAGCCCCACTCCAATCTCTACCCCTTCTCCTTGGATCAGGGGGCAGCAGGTACTACTAGGCCACTAAAAGCCTGGATGGGGGAAGCCATACTTCTTCCCCAAGTCCTAAAATAGCTGTGATCTCATTCACCCCCGTTCCCCCGAGAGACAGTTTTAAGACAAATAACAGAAGCCCGGCTTCATAGTGAGGGTAATGAACGTATCAGTAGGCAAACAAAATGGAATTTCAAAGGGGTCTGGGCATCTTGAGGAATGAGCTAGCCATAGGTGGCTACCAAGAAAATCTGAGATCTCACTGTAAGGCCTAGACTAGCAACAGTATCTTTGGCTAGATACCTCAAGGATCTGAGCTAAGGGGCAGGCCCTGAAGTCTTCCTATCACCAACAGACCAAATCGAGTGCCTAGAAAGCATCCTTTACACGGTGAAGACTGAAATGTTTGTATTAGATCATTGGAAAGGCTGTTCTGTCCCAACCACTGTCCTGTCTCTTCCCGCCCCACCTCAAGGGAAAGGCCTTTAGCTTTGCCCACCAAACCAAGGGGGAATTGCTGAGGGTTTGACCTCCAGTCAAGGGAGATACCTTTGGGGGGGATGAGGGTTGGGAACTCAAACCAAGGTCTCACCGACTGATAAATGGCAAAATGCTTTCTCCCTTCAGTGGCTCCATGGTCGTTGGCACGGGCTTGGAAGTGGACAGCCAGTAGGAGTAGTCATTTCTTGAGGCAAAGTTGCATACGTTGTTGATGTTACAGAACATGAAAGGCATGGTACTGAAGCGGTGGAGGCAGCTGCCAGACGTCCCTGGGGAAGAATCAGAGAGACCAGAATGGAGGACAAGGAGGGTGATGGGATGAGACTTCAGCTCCAGTCAAGAGATCCCAGTTCTGCCATAATTACTTCCTGTGTCACCTTGGGCAGGTCACTTCTCTCTGGAGAATTTCCCTCCTGTAATTTAGAAGAAGAAACCAAGAGCCTCTACAATTGGAGGGTTGGACTAGCTGGCCTATGAGTTGCCTTCCAGCTCTAGACTGAGGATCCTATGTGTGATCTTGGGTGAGTTATTTCATTTCTCTGGGCCTCAGTTTCCCTCTCTGTAAAATAAGTTTCTTCCAACCCTAAGTCTAAGATCCTATGAACTAGATGACTCAGACAATGGGGGAAAAAGAGAAAAGAGAATAGGAAGACTAGGATGGAGAGACTGGTGAAAAATGATAAAAAGGCACACTCAGAAGAGGCAAGAATGAGCCAGGTAGAGGTACCAGAAAGAGAGGGAGAAAAGCGGAATGTGAGGAAAGGGTGAACTAACCCCTCCACCCTTGCTCTGATCAGCTTCACAAACTGGTGGCCTAGGGCCCATGATGGATAGATAGGCAAGCCCCATCTGAGGATGAGCAACATTCACCCCCAGGGTAACAAGGGACCACTCCCTCCCCAGCCACGAGCGAGGAACTTTAGAAGTTCACCAGGGGAAAAAAGAGGGCAAGAGAACAATCGGACTGAGCTCAAGCCCCCTGCCCCCATGCGGATGGTAGCCCAACGTCCCAAAGTTAATCTGAGGGCCCTAAGCTTCTGAGACAAAATTCCAGAAAGGGCCTCTTGACCTTTTGCTAAGTTACAATATAAACAGATCCCTGACACTTCCTCTCTCTGTTTTCTAACCCCCTCCCCAACCAAATTGATAGGACAGGGACTAGCTGGGGTAGGAGTGTTCCCAAAGAATGCATTCTATGTAACTTCAGGGTTTTATGGAGCTCTCAAAGTCTCCGATAACTCCCTGAGAAGCAAATGTGCTTATTTTAAGGATTTTAAGACTGGTACAGTTAGCCCCAAGCCCACTTCCTCTTGCCTGGGAACTCGACTGAAGATCAGACAGACAAGGGGAAAGCCAATGCACCTGTCTGCTCTGTCACCCACCCAAATACCTCCTACAGTTTCTTTTGTGGCTAGCAAAAAGTAAAGGGGCCCTTTCTATACTGTCACTTGGGGCCTGGCACTTAACCTTAAAAACAAAAATATCACTGGTGTAAGTTGGAACACGTTGTCACCCTTAAACGGCTTCTCAGTTCTGAAAAACCAACAGGGTGAAACCATATCTTCATTGGTTACTGCTACCCTAGATACCTCTTAACCCAACCCCAATGGCTTTCCAGAAGCAGACAACAAATCAGTCACATGGAAATTGATGAGCAGCTCACCCAAGTCCTGGCCATGGGCCCTCTCATTTCCTTGCACATACAGGAGAGAAAACCCTGTGTAGATCTGGACAGTTCCTTGAGGGCATTGTGGTATATCTGTGGTCTGGCTATGACGTGTGATGAGAAATCCATGGGCCAGAGAAAAGGTTCCCGGGGGACCTGGTAGACCTGGCAAGCCATATGGTCCTGGGGAACCATCTACTCCACGGCTACCTGGAATCAGAGAATTTCTCATTTGCAAGGGTTTAGGGCAGTGAGTCTTAACATTTTTGGTGCCCTGGAGCCCTTGGGTGGTCTGAAGAAGCCTTTGGACCCTTCTTAAAATCATGTTTTTAAGTGCATAAAATAAAATACGTAGGTTTACCAAGGAAATCAATTCTATTAAAATAAAGATGTAAAATCTTCCTCATCCAAGTTCACAGACCCTTTGAAATCTGTCCATGTGGACCCTTACCTTCCAGGTATGACTACAATAAGGGAAATGAGAAAGAACAGTGAAAACGACAATTAAAAACCAGTACCTAGACACTGTAGAATTCTAATGGACAAGACCATTCTAGAGAAGAAAAACACAGATGTGCCTCCCTTCCTTCTTTGCAGAAGTGAGGGACTAATACTTCATCTATTGTCAGACTACAGTTATCCCTTATACATTGCGACTTTTGATATATTGTAGGTCGGCATAAGAAATTACTGTAAATGGGAATTTGGGGGAGTTTTTGGAAGCTGCAGATGACACGTGAAGGCCAACAGACAACATGGAAATAGTTTAGAAACTTAGAAATGTGTAAGATATGCCTATGACCAAATTCTTAACCCACATTTTATAAGATACTGTAAACACCCCATGAAAGAAAAAGAAATTCAGACTTCTCTGGTATGAAGGGAAGGCTAAAAAATTTCACATGGATTTTCCAGATGGTGGGGCACCCCTAGCTCTCATGATGTGGAAGATAACTGTATAGGGATGTGTGCTGCTTAGTTTTGTCAAATTGTTTTTTCCTCCCCCTCTTTTTTATGCTTTATTAGAAGAAATGGCTTATTGGGTAGAGGAGAGGGCAAAGTGATTTTTGGAAATGGAAGCTATGAAAAACAAAAGACATCAATTAAAAAATTTAAAAACCACAGAGATCATTTAGCCAAATTGTATGCCTGATGCTCCGAATCTTTCATATTATCCTTTCCACCCCCTCTCCCTGCGTTTACTATTTTATTTTTCCCCAGTTACATGTAAAAACAATTTTCGATGTTTGTTTTTAAAAATTTGAGTTCCAAATTCTCAACTTCTCTCCCCACTCCCCTCATTGAGAAGGCAAGCAATTTGATATAGGTTATACATGTGTAGTCATGCAAAACATTTCCATATTAGTCATGCTGTAAAAGAGAACATGGACCAAAAAACCAAGAAAAATAAAGTAAAAAAAAAAGTCTGCTTCAATCTGTATTCAGACACCATCAGTTCTTTCTCTGGGGATGGAGAGTATTTTTCATCATAGATCCTTCAGAATTGTCTTGGATCCTTGTATTGCTGAGAATAGTTAAGGCCGCAGTTGATCATCTTACAATATTGTTGTTATTGTGTACAACTGGTTCTGCTCACTTCTCTCTGTATCAGTTCATGTAAGTCTTTCTAGGTTTTTCTGAGAGCATCCGGCTCATCATTTCTTACAACACAATAGTATTCCATCATGATCACAAACCATAACTTGTTCAGCCATTGCCCAGTTGATGGGCATCCCCTCAATTTCCAGTTCTTTGCTTTGGCACCATCCTTGAATGATATTCATTCATTCACGTTGGTTCAATTCTTCTGGGGATGGAGACCTTACTGTTTCCTTAAAATGTTTTACAACCTTTCCATTTGGGAAGAGTGCTAATTGTTATCAAAAAGAATGGGATAGGGCTAGGCCAGGGGTGGGGAACCTACATCCTTGAGGCCACATGTGGACCTCTAGGTCCTCAAGTGTGGCCCTTTGACGGAATCCAAACTTCAGTCAAAGGGCTACACTTGAGGACCTAGAGGGGGTTTATTCTACGAAGTTTGGATTCAGTCAAAGGGCCACACTGGAGGACCTAGAGGGGATTTGTTCTGTGAAGTTTGGATTCAGTGAGAGGGCTGCATGTGGCCTCGAGGCCATAGGCTCGCCACCCCTGGGCTAGGAACTGAACTTGAGATCTTATTAGTAGAGGGAACTCCTGGGAAAGGAGATTACCTCTACCAAAGCAGGTTGACACTCTCTCTACAACACTCAGTTGCCGAGGGCACTGAGAGGTTCCAGTGAGTTGCTCAGAGTCACACTGCTAGTAAGCATGCAAGCAGGGATTTGGACCCAAGTCCTTCCAGCTGTAGAGGCCACCTCTTTATCCACTATGCCATGCTGCCTCTCAAGAACAGAAGCTAAGCTTTTATATTTCACAAAGTGCTTTATATACATTATTGCACATTCCTCATATGAGCCCCATGTAGTAAATAGCACAAGCATTATGAGCCCATTTTACAAATGGGGAAATTGAGGCTTAGTAATTTGCTCAAAGGCACATAGCTAGCAAGTGGCAGGGCTGGGACTTGAACCTGGACATTCCAATTCCAAATCCAATGCTTTTGTCAGTTATCTGACAAAGGTCTCCCAGAACTTGTTAGAAAAGGCTTCCTTGAATATGGCTGAGCAGAAGAATAAGTGCAGTAAGCTCCCCACTCCATATCCTCCAAAAACATCTAGAAAATGTACCAGACCAAATCCTGATCAAGAAATCCAAGAAAAGATCATAATTTGTCATTTTCCAGCTCGAGTTGGCATCAAAAGACCACAGTGTGTCATTTTCCAGCTCAGGTTGGCACTGGGAGTCAAACAGAGATGTCTGTGGACAGTGGGATAGGGTCTGGTCAGGAGTGCTTTACATGGAAGGGCAAGAAGAGGGCCTCCATCTGGCAGAAAGAGGCCTAAGCTTGTGGATGGTACAGAAACAGATGGAAGCTCTGTTGTCCACTTTCCAGTTCTGGGTAGAATGAAGGGGCAATCTGTGCCCAGGGAGAGCATGAATCTAGGGTACAAGCTAGTCCCAGGCCTGGGCTATGAATCAAACAACAAACAAGATCAGAAACTAACAGAAGCTGTGAGGCTCAGACTCCAGAAGTAGAAGAGAGGCTCAGTCCCAGCTTCTAGCCTAGTCTGAAGCCTGCAGAGGAATGACCAGGGCAAGAACCACAGACTAAAGGGGAGCCCACACTGGCTGACGGTGGTAGAATCCAACAGCAGTCTAATAAAATTCCTAAGGGGGCAAGTTCACAGGCATGTTGCCTAGACCTAAACACAGGCCAGGAATTTGCAGAGCTCAGATCAGAGGAGCAAAGATCAGACTTTTCCTTGCATCAGACCACGTCATGAACCCTGAAAGCTTGCTGGTTCCCCACCTGAGCTCTCTTAGATCTTACAAAAACACAACACTCAATATCCCAGGAAAACAGTTAGCAGGACCAGGACCAGCCCAGACCTTCCCTCTAGAAATGTTCAGAGTTTGGCTCTAATATCAAATTTGAAGTCAGGAAGGAGGTGTAAGAAACCAAATCCCACCATAACAAGTTATTATGGTGATGGGGATTACAAACAAGCATAGCCCCAGAAAAGAGAGATGAGTAGACATGCCCACCACACTCCTTTGCAGACAAGGGGTTTCCACAGGTGTGATACACTGTAGGTATTTTCTGACTTTCTTGGTGTATGGATTGCTTCTGCTGAATTTTTTCCCACTCTTTTTGTCTTTCTCTAAAAATATTACTTGTTCTATGGGATGATCTTCTGGGATGGAGGAGGGCCACTGAAGAAAACTACAGTGATGTAAAAAAGCCATTAATAAAATTTATTTGTTTTCAAAGAAAATGCTTCTTCCAGTTGGATTTTGTTTAGGATATCCTCCATGCTATGGCAGCTATGAGTGCAGAAAGCACGTGTCTCTTCCATTTTTTGGGCATATTTGATATAAACGATCAGAGGATCACTTTTTTTCTCATCTCACCTTCCTCCATTTTTCTACAACATCTCTATTGTTCCTCTTTTGCCTTTCACTTTTTGTTATTGTTTTTCAGCCGTTCAGTCATGTCTGACTCTTTGTGACTCCATGGGCCATAGCACACCAGTCCCTTCTACCTTCCACTACCTTCCAAAGTCTATCCAAGTTCACATTCATTGTTTCCATGACACAATCTATCCATCTCATCCTTTTCACCCTATTTCCCCATTGTTACGTTTGTCCTTCATTTTTGAAGAGGACCATGGCATCAAGGAAATGACTTGCAGTTGACTTTGATTTGAGTGAGGGAGGGCTGTGCAAGGTCACCAGCCTCACTTTCTCCTCCAGAGCCATCTGGGTCCAGTGACCAGATATCAATCAGGACAATTGGAGATGGCCGAGGATACAATAGGAGACCCAGGCCTTTCATGTACTCACTTAGAGTGAGGTAATGCCCATTCAGTGAATAGGCCTCTTTAAGAAGTGAGTCAAGGGATGGCCCCTTTAATTGGAAAAAAAAGAAAAAAAGAATCAAGGTAGGAGAGGAAGGCCCTCAGAGTTGCTGTTCCAAAGAGAAACAGTGCATGTATGTGCTTGAGTGCATGCATTTGTATGTGCACTCAAGCATGTGTGGGAATGCACGTGTATGTGTGTATTTGTGCCAGTAAGGCAAAATGGGCTTAGTTTAACAGGTGCCCTTGAGGAGTTTGGCTTTTGTTTACGGTGAAAGTACTTTCACCTGTTAAATGCTAAGCCCCAGGCCCAAAGCCCTATCAGGTGTGAAACCTGTGTGGGCTTAGATTAAGGATTTAAAAGGGGCCAATTCGGCAACCAATGGGTCTCTGGACTCTGGTCTCTAGTCGTTGAGGCGGGACTTAAGAACGCCAGAGGCTTGGCTGTGAGGAGAGGCGAGAAAACTATAGCTGGAAAAATCCGAAGCAGAGCCGACCCCTGTGTGGACCCAGGAGTTCGAGCGGTGAATATGATTTATGCCATCTTATTTTTCTGTGGCCTCCTGGCTACCCTTGTGAGGCGGGCCTACTGGGC
>CM053628.1:49900652-49921691 GCA_028646595.1 Phalanger gymnotis | reverse complement strand
AGGAGGGAGGGAGGGAGGGAGGGAGAGAGAATGCAGGAGGGAGGGAGAGAAGAGGGAGGGAGAGAGGGAAAGAGAGAAGGAAAGGAAGGGAGGGGGGAAAGAGAGGAAGAGAAATCAAAAGATGGAGGGAGGGAGCTGGGAGAGAGGAAGGGGGCAGGAGAGCGCAGGAGAGAGACTGAGAGGAAGAGCAAGAGAGAGGGGGGGAATAAGTGGGGGGCGGGAAGTAGAGAGAGAAAGAAAGAGGAAGGTGAGAGAGACTAAGAAAATTTGCTAAGATCTATGGCCCATTTCGCAGCATCACAGAGAGAGGTGGTGGGGCGGTGAGAGGGAAGAGGAAAGGTGTGTTTTTTGTTTTTCGTCACATCACACTCCTGGCTCATATATACCATGCAGTCCACTATGACTCCCTACATCTTTTTCAAATGAACTCCTCCCCCACCCGGTACTCATAAAACTCATTTTGAAAAACCCAATGACCTCTATTGAATTTCATCTGATTTGATTCAACCCAATACTCAAGGCTGTTGAGATGTTTGTGAATCTTGACTCTTTCGTCCTTCGTGTTAGCCCATTTTCCCAGCTCTGGAACAGTGGCAAATGTATGTGTATGGGTCAGAAATAAATTGAAAATAGTGGAGGCAGAGGATGAGAGGAGGGTGGAGTTTTCGATGGGAGGGGTGAGATTAGCATGGAGAAGTTTGTGGTTAGGATGAAATGACCAGGTCTTAGCTATTATCCCGCTGAATCCCCCTGAGCCAGGCTTGGAGCCACAGCTGAGTTCCATTGAGCTGGCCTAGCCCTCCCCAGCTCCACAGCCCATCCTGCTGGGCATGCTCCTTTGTACAGCACAGAGAGCCAGGCTGCAGGATGGATGGATGGTCTCAGGGATTGGGCCCTCTAGAATGGCCCATGGGCCTGCAGGGCTAAAGAAAGGCCTGAGACAAAACAGAGGGAGGTCCCAGTGGAAAGCACAGCCTTCGGGGGCTCCCTCAGGGATGTCTGTCCACCCTGTGGAGCAGAGTCTCCCCAAAGAAGCCCAAAAGAGGTACTAGGCCCCATGGCCTGCTGCCAGCGAGGGCCGCTTGCAGGCCTGAGAAAGGCATGAGAAGAGGCATGTGTGTAGCAACCTGGGGAAAGTCCAAATGAAATAAAGACACTGGGGAGGGACTGAAAGGTCAGAATTGGTGACTTACTATATATATCAGGCATCGTGCTAAGCACTGAGGATACAAAGAAAGTTCAAAATGTAGTTGGTTCCTGCCCTCAAAGAGCTTCCAGTCTAATGAGGGAAAGAGCATGTAAGTAAATGGCTGTAGAGACAACAAATATAGTGTTGCTGATGGTAATGTTAGAAGGCAGGTGCTAACAGTAGGAGGAAGGGGGATGGGCAAAGGCCCTTTGCAGAAGGTAATGTAGGAACTAGGAATGTCTTCTAAGAGGCAGAAGGTAAGGAGGGACAGGGGATACAAGAACAAGTAGGACCCAGGAGTGCATGGCTGAGAGTAAAGACTGGAAAGGCAGGAAGGGGCCAGCTTGGGAAGGGTTTTAAATTCCAAACAGAAGATTTCAGATTTGATCATGTAAGTAATAGGGAGCCACTGGAGTTTATTGAGCAGGACAAGAGTGACTTAGTGAGACCTACACTTGGACAATAAAGTGGAGGATGAACTGGAGTGGGGTCAGGGAGAATTTAACAGAATTCTATTATAGATACGATGATTATAATATAATCTCTATATGAGATATGATTTTATCTGATAAACTGCAGAGTGGAGTGATGGTTGAAGCTTGTGAAAATCGGGCTTCAGATAACTATGTGACTCTGGGCAAGTCACTTCACCTGTTTGCCTCAGTTTCCTCATCGGTAAAATGAGCTGAAGAAGGAAATGACAAACCACTCCAGTATCTTTGCCATTAATGCTTATTCTGTTCCCTTCCTCTTGGAGCCCTTGCCTTGCGTTTATCTGAACAGACCTACTATTAAAACAGCATTCATCCATATCAACCCAGGTGGGTCTAGGGAGATCTAGGGGGAGAAAAAGACCTGGACTTGGCTCAGGAGTTGAGGGCTTAGCTGGTCAAAGAGATACTAATGTCATATTCCCATAGGATCAGAGCACCCTGAAGCTCAGAGGTCAAAGAGGCCAACTCCCTCTTTTTTCAGAGGAGGAAACTGAGGCTCAGTAATAAGAAGGGTCACACATAGGATCACAGATCTAAAGTTGGAAGAAACCTTAGAGGCCATTGAGTCTAATGCCCTCATTTTACACAGGAGTAAACTGAGGCCCAGGAGGTAAAGTGATTTGTCTAAGGTCACACAACTACTATGTCTAAGGCAAGATTCAAATTCAGGTCTTCGAGACTCCAAGTACAGTGCTCTGCCCACTGTGCCACTTAGCTGTCTAGCTGATAGAAGCTCCAAATGCTCCAAAACTCACACACAGCAAATAATTGGTTTTAGAAACCCAAGTGATGAATGGACTCTTACCTGAAGGACCTCTAGGGCCTGGATCCCCTGCAGGGCCGGCTGAACCAGGAGCACCAGCAGGTCCTTTCATCCCTGCAAGGCAAACCATCACAACCTCAGTGAAAATGCAGGCCCACCTCTCCCCTAAGCGACCAGCGATGGGGCACTAGGGTCTCTGAAGATCTGAGTTGGCACGACTAGTAGTAACCAGAAGGTGGTTCAAAAACTATTCCTTGAAATACCTTGGATTCCTGGGAAACCTTGGACGCCAGGATTCCCCTTCATTCCAATAAGCCCCGGCTGCCCAGGATCACCCTGAAAAAAGAAAGCTCTCTTAGCCATGTGGGTAGATGGGGGCGGTGCTACTAGGTAGAGACTTGGAAGGAATGGTAGTAAGCATTCACCTAAACGGATGGGGTGCAGGAAGTCGGGACACTCTGGATTTGAACCCTGCCTCTGATACTTAACTATGTGACTAAACTTCAATTCTCAGTCTCCTCTTCCATAAAATGGGGATAATGATACCTGCCATGTGCACATCACAAGGGCTGCTGAGGCTCCAATGAGATGTTTGCAAATCAATCAATAAATGAACCAGTAAACATTTATTATGCTATATAAGCCTAAAGTGAGCTCCATGAGGGGTCTTTGACATTTGAGAGTGCCACTGACCCTTCTATTAATTATCTACTAGCAATGATTAACAAAGGGATTATCCAGAAAAAAAAAAACATGTATTATGTTGTGTCAGAGAGTTGGAGGTAGAAGGGACTTCAGAGGTAATGTAGTTCTTCAGATGGAATGTGGTCCAACCTCTAGGGATTTTACTGTTGCTTTTTTCAAGGCTGCTGAATTAATCATTTCAATAAACCTAATTTTTTTTCTTCCATTTGGAAATTCCACGTGCTTTTCCCATAACCTAATTCACACCCATGTGCTCAGGACACGAGGATTACTGTTAGGATCATTTCCTTGTAATTCCTCACCCAGCCTCTCGTATGGGGATCCCGCATTGAGAATCACGATCATGTGGGTCACAGGAAGTGACAGGAAACAGGATCCCATTTGAAAAGTGTTTTTATTGGTGCTCTTCATTTTCATGAATAGCTCTTGGCTCCAATGTCCCACACTCATAGTCCTCTCCAACAAAAGTAGGGAAATGCATGTTTTCAAAGTCCAATTCCTTCATTTTGCACATGAAGAAACTGAGTCCCAGAAAGGGTAAATGACTTGCCCAGGGTCACACAGCTAGTAAATGTGTGAGGCAAGACTGTGAACTCAGGTTTTTCTGACTCCAAGTCTACTGCCCTATCCACAATGCATGCTGCCTCATGGTGATTATAATTACATGGTGTTTAGTTTACTATTACTCTTCTTTCCATTTCTGTTGTAGTTGTAGATTGTTTCCTTAGTTTGACTAATTTCATTCTGCATCAGTTTATTTCATCTCATGCTTCTCTGAATTCTTCATATTCACCATTTCTTAAGCAAGAGTAACTTTGCTTTGAGAGTTTATGTGTTCTTTCAAAGTTCCTTTCTTTTGCTTCTATTCTGCCCAATTTTCTTCCACTTCCATTTTTTGAGGGGGGGGTCCTAAATCTGTCATTCTTTTTTCAGAAGCCCTAATTCTCTGGAGAGATTCTCAATCTTATGTTTCAAAATATCTACTCTGTTGTTCTTCATTAACTCTGCTTTGAGAATTGTTTTCTAACATAATTTCCATCCTGATATAATTTTTTTGAAATGTGCTTAAATGTTGAACTATTCCTGAGTTGTTTGTGATGCACTTATGTTTGCCATGTACTCTGCAGAGCACATAGAATTCTTCAGGTTTTTTTCTCCAATGGGAATTTCTGGTTCCTTTTCTTTCATAATATAATACTTGTTTAATATATTACTGCCCTTTTGGAATCATGCCTCCATTTTCCTTTTGTTGTCACGAGCCTCATTTTCGCTCTTCCTGCATATAATCTACACTTTTCTCTTGGACTTTTTGCTTTTGCACCTTTTTCTTGCATGCTCAGTGGCTTGTCTCTGGCTTTCCTTCTTATTTGGATTCTCCTTCCACTACTGCACAGACCACCCTCCCCCCATGGCTCCTTAGGTTGGGAGGTATGGACCCTAACAGATCCCTGCCCAGAGTAAGCTCTGTATAGAGGTGAATCCATCTGGCTCTTTAGTCTTCCTTTTCATCAGGAACAAAAGGCCCTTCTCCTCTAGCCAGCTCAGTGATTCCTCTTCTCCTCTCCCCTCCATACAGATATACTCCATGGCTGGGCAGAATCAATGTCTTCCAACTCTTATGGTGCAGAGGGAAGTTCGACCAAGTTACTGGGACCAAGGGACACTGGGCAGAGGCTATGTCATAACTCATAGCCAATGTTTCTTGCTTGGGTGGTGCCCAACATGAAGGGCAGAAAAAGTGTGTGGGACCTGGAAGTATTTAAGCTCTCTGAAGTTACATCAGGAGGTTTTTACCTTTTGGGGTGTTTCGGTCTCCTTATAGATTCAGTGTTAGTTACTCTCGGTCGGGTGCATCTGTATTTCCTTTGAGCTTGTTAAGTTGGAGCTATATGTGGAAAATGACTACAGTACCAGCTTGCTAATCATGTGATTGTAAATCGACTGTCCATTGAGAGCACATCAGAAAGAAGGATGTGTTTCATTGGCTCCAAGAGCAAACTCTAGTTCCAACTGTCTCAGCATCTACCTATGCGCCAAGGAATAAAGCTCTCAAGCTTATTGAACTGAATTTAGTTCAGAGTTTCTCAAAGTGGAATTTTGACAGCAATAATCCATCATGTGGGGCTAATCAAGGAAGGCTTCCTAGAGATGAGATGAAAGCAAGAGATGAAGAACACGGATTGGTAGAGAGAACCAGGGAGGACATTTTGGGTGGGCAGACGAGGCACAGGCATTCCTGTCTAGGAATAAGACAAATGTTTATGAGAGATGGCATCCAGCCTAGCTTGGCTGGGGAAGAGAAACTGTGTAAGGGAAAAAAGAAAATGAAGGTTGGTGAGTTAAGAGATAAGACAGGAAGCATTTGGTAAAGGGCCTCTAGTACCAGGCTAAGGGAATGGGATGGGATGCCACAAGCAATAGGGGCCTGCCCGAAAGTCGAGCAGCGATAGATATTCCATGACGCCCGATGAACAGCCGGCTCTAGAACAGATCTGAAGGAGAGAACGAGGACAGGGTTGAGGAGCTTCGCGGGGCTCATGATGTACTGCAGAGAAAGGGGCTGGAGGCAGCAAGATCAGTTACAAGGCTCTTACAGTAGCCAAGGTGATAAGGGGGTGACTACAGAAATGGAAAGGAATGGGGGAGATCTGAGAGACACACTCATTTGTTTGTTTGTTTGTTTGCTTGTTTGGGGGGTGGGGTGGATAGGGCCTAGGATCTCACTGAGATAAGGAAACTCCTGCCAATGCAGATGTGCACCTGCTCGGCAACTTCCATTCTTAGAGATCTGCCTGGGGGTCCCGAGAGATTAAAGTCTTGGCCAGGGTGCCCCAGCCAGAAGAGGCGATGGGTGGGACTCGAACCCGGGTCCTCTTGGGTCTGAGGCTGCCCAATCTCTAGGCACTACAACACACTGCCTGTCCTGAGAGACACTGCAGAGGCAAAAAATCAATAAAGAGAACAGAGCCTTACACAGAGAGCGGGAGTGTTGGGGAATGCCAATTGTTCAGAAGCACCTGCAAGAAAGAACAGCAGGGCTCAGAGGAGTATGGTGGGGAAGAGGGGGCACCTTGTGGGCTTGAGCTCCTCAGGGATGGCGGTCAGGAACTTGACAGGCCCTAATTTTGTGGAGTGTGTATGTATGTGCATGTGCATCTGTACACATGTGTATGTGTATGCATGCATGTGCATGTGTGGGTGTATGCGTGCATGAATGCCTTGTGCATGTGTGTACATGCGTGTGTGTGTGCATGCATGCCCTGTGCATCTGTATGCATGTGTATACGTGCAACATATTGTGCTGTCTATGTATAAGTGTGTTGTATACATCTGCATGTGTGCATGTATACTGTGCATGCATGTACATGCTCGTCATGGATATATTTGCATGCATGCATTGTATTGTGAGTATGTATTTGTAGGCATGTATGTACATGTACATTATGCAATCATCTATGTGTTTATGCATTATGTCACACTGTGTTGTGCAATACACATATGTGCATTGTGCATACATCCATATGTGTGCATGTGTATGTACATGTGTTGTGTCTACATGCATCAGTATGTGTGTGCGTGCATGTGGGTATTATGTGCATGTGTGTACACGTATATGTGTGTATTTTGTATAGATGCATGTATTATATATGAAGTTATGTGTATGCGTCATGGAAGTATACTGCATGTAAGCATTGTTTATGGATGTTTACATCTATGTACATGTGTATATATATGTGCGTGTATATATATATATATATATCAGAGGCAACTGGTGGTTCGGTGGATCAAGTGCCAGAACTGGAGTCAGGAAGACCTGAGTTCAAATCCACTCCCGGCCACTTACTAGCTCTATGACCCTGGGCAGGTCCCTTCACCTCTGTTTGCCTCAGTCTGCTCACCTGCAAAATGGGGACAATAACGACTCCCTCCCAGGGTTGTTGTAAAGCTCAAATGAAATAACTGTAAAGTACTTAGCACAGTGCCTTGCACATAGTAGGTGCTATCTAAATATTAGCTGTTATTATAATCATTAATGTATATGTGTATGTGCATATGTGTGTTTGTGTGTGTATGTGTGTGAGTGAGTGTTTGAGGGGAAGTCTGTGTCTCTGTCCTGAGGGACTGAGGCAAGGGCTGGCCCCTCAAACGTAAGGCATCAGGCTTTATTGTTCTAGCTATGCATGGTATGTGGGCTGGGCAGAATGAGGGGGCACTAGACATATTTATCCAGTATATTCAATTGAAACTTGTCTATTAAATGTTGAAGGAGTTGCTGGACAGATCCTGGCCGGGTCCCCTCTGAACTAGAGAACACTCTTTTATCCTGCAAGCAATGGGGAGCCATTGGAGGTGTTTGAGGAGGGGCATGCCTATGTTTTTGAGCTTAATCGAATGAGGTTGCATTAAGTGAATTCAAGAAAAGGACTAGATAAAAAATGTCAAACAGTATAAGGCCAAACACAGAAGCTTAAACTACAGACTGAAGACCTTCTGGGGAAACTGAGGCCCAGGGAGGCAAAGCAACTTGTACAAGGTCGCACATGGAATCCTAGACCTAGAGCTAGAAGGGATTTAAGGGGCCAGCTAGTTCAACACCCTCTCATTTTACAGAGGTGGAAACCAAGGCCCAAGGGGGGGAAGTGTCTTGCCCCAAGTCACCCATAGGATCCTAGATGTAAAAGTGGAGGAAACTCAGAGGCCAGCTAATCCAACCCCTTCGTTTTACAGAAGAGGAAACTGAGGCCCAGGGAGGGGAAGGGATTATAGGTTATAGATAGGGTTATAGATAGAATATATATATATATATATATATATATATATATATATAGATGGGTTATAGATAGAATGGATAGGGAAGAGAAAAAAATCTAGCCCCCAAATCCCAAGATATCTTGGGAGATTTAAGCGATCAAAATTTATATTCTTTTGGGTGGAGAATCCACATATAAGGGTAAGATTCCCTATGTGGACAGAGGGAAGGTCAGGCAGTAGAGCCCTGCCTGTTTGGTCTTTATTTCTCCACTCTATTATTCTCTGTTTATATTTTACGTAATTAAAAAAGATTGTTGACCCCTGAGACAACACTCTTCTTGAAAGAAGGAAGGAAGGAAGGAAGGAAGGAAGGAAGGAAGGAAGGAAGGAAGGAAGGAAGGAAGGAAGGAAGAAAGGGAGGAAGGAAGGGAGGGAGGAAAGAAGGAAGGAAGGAAGGGAGGAAGGAAGGGAGGGAGGGAGGGAGGAAGGAGCAGCATTGCCCAACTGGAACTGGCCAGTTGGGTCTCCAGTTGGGCAGCTACTGAGACTCATAGATTGTTGTTCATCCTTCATTCTTGAAGAGGACTGATGACATCAGATGGGTAAAGTCTTGACTTGCAAGTGAATTGGATTTAAGTGAGGCAAGGCTGTGCAAAGCACCTAGGTGGCACTGTAGTGGATAAAGTTCCTGGGCCTGGAGCTAGGGAAACTCATCTTCCTGAGTTCAAATCTGGCCTCAGACACATACTAGCTGAGTGACCCTGGGCAAGTCACTTGACCCTGTTTGCCTCAGTGTCTTATAGAAGGAAGACTGGAGGCAATAAGATCAGTTCTAGGGCTATTTTACTAGCAGTGTTCTAGGTCCTAGAGTCCTAGTTGTAGAGTGGGAAGGGACTGCAGAGGTCGGCTAATCTGAGTCTCTCATTTTACAGTTGAGGAAACTGAGACCCACAGAGGGGAAATGACTTGGCTAAGGTCACACAGCTAATACATGGCAGAGTACAGATCTGAATTCAGGTCTCATGACTCCAGATTCGGTGTTCTTTGGTAATGGGTGGTAGGAATGTGACCAGAGAGAAGGGCATGGATTTGAGGGAAGCTGTTGAAGCAGAATTGACGGCGACTAGCAGCCAACTGGATGTGGGGAGTGAAAGAGGGGAAGAATGAAAAACAGACACTGAGGAATCAGAAGGAAGGGCTTCTCCAATTGAAGGCAGCAGGGACAACGAGGGAATTCCACATTATAGAAAGCTTTGGGGTAGGTTCTGCCTTCCGATGAAGCCAATGTCACTAATTAGCAGCTAGGGGCCAGACCATGAGGCCGGCTCTAACACAGTGAAGGCTCATTAGATTCACAGAGGGCGAGGAGGGCCCAGGTCTGCTGCTTCTTTTAGAATTTGCCACTGGGCCATAGAGAACACATTGCACACTGATTGCTAAAGGAAACATTTCAGGTGGAGAGTTTCCCTATAGAACACTCTGGATTCTGCACAGAATCCCTTCTCCCTTCCACCCACACTTACCTGGGGCCCAGGTGAGCCTTGTTCTCCTTTGAAACCAGGCAAACCAGGCTTCCCAGGTGGGCCCGGGTCTCCCCTCTTTCCTTTCACTCGTCCATTTCCAGGGTCACCCCAGGGACCTCTAGGTCCTGGAAAACATTTATAACAGAAAACAGATGTCTATATCATTATAAGCTAGAGGGTGAAATGCAGCAAGAAACTTTTGGAAAACATCACAATTAACATGTGTCCCTCCCCTCACCCCTAACCCTTGCCCAAGTTTTCTCTTCTCTGGGATAAACATCCTCTGTTCTTTCAGCCACATGTGGGCAGCTCTCATTGCTGGGAATTCTTTCCTTAACATCAAACTGAAATCTGTCATCTTCCAGGTGACAGCCAACATGACAAGTGAATCTCCTTTCAGGGCTTCCCTTCTCTGGTCTTCGGATGGGCAGCATTCAAGGGCCATCACCATGCTGGCCTAATGTCTTTCCTAATCCATGGCACCCAGATATGAAAACAATACCCTAAGTATGGTCTGACTAGGGCAGAGGACTGTCACCTTTCTGGTTGTGGGCACCGGGACACTCTTTAGGCAGCTGAAGGCCACATTAACTTTCTTAGTCACCATTTTTTTGGTCACACTGTTAATTCAGATGGTGCTTGTAGGCCATTAAAAAAAACAACCACCATATTTTTCCAGATAACCTGTTGTCCAGCCGTGTCCCTCATCTGGTACTTGTGAAGTTGATTTTTTTCTTGAACTATAGTATAGAACTTTGCATTTATCCCAATTAAACTTCACCTTATTATATTCAGCTCAATACTCTAGTCTGTCAATATTTTTGGATCTTGACACTGCTATCATCTAGTGTGTCAGCTCTCTCTCCTAGCCTTGTGTCATCTGCAAAATGATAAGCATGCCATCTGTGTCTTTATCCAAGTCACTGATAAACATGTTAAGCACAAGATCCCTGGGACACTCCACTGGAGACCTCCTGCCAAGATGACATCAAACTAATGATGATTACTCTTGAAGGCTGGCCATTAGCCAGTTATACATCCAACCAATGGTACTACTGTCTCACCCATATCTCTCCATCTTTCCCATAAGATCTGGATGGGGGCAGTATATTTGTCCAATATACTGCTAACTAAGATCTCAGTAAAGTATATCTATAGAATTCTCTTGACAATGATAGATAGATAGATAGATAGATAGATAGATAGATAGATAGATAGATGGATGGATGATGGATGGATGGATGGACAGACAGATAAATGATGAATGGATAGATGGATGGATGGATGGATAGGTAGGTAGATAGGTGGACAGATGGGTGGATAGACACATAGACAGGCAGATAGCCAGTCCAACATGGCCTATTCTTGATGAAGCTATATTATACCTTTGAGACCTTGACTTCCTTTTCTAGATGCTCATTAACCATATCTATAATAATACATGCCAGAATTTCATCATCGCCACCAACCATTAACAAGCATTTATTAAGCACCTACTATGTACTAGGCACTATGCTAAGTACCTCAGTACTTAAAGAAAGCCATCAACATAGTCCTTGCCCTCAAGGAGCTCATACTTGATTTATGGGGGGAGACAAAATGCAAACACATATGTACATTCAAGATGTGTATACTATATACAATGTTGGAGGGAAGAAGGGGCTTGGGGGTCAGGGAAGGCCTCTTAATTTCCTCTGGAACTGAGTCAAGGTCAAAGGCTTACAATGTCTAGATTCTATTTTATTCCCTTTTTTTGAAGATCAGGAAAATACATGCTCTTCTCCAGTCCTATGGAAGCTCATCCATTCTATACAATCTTTCACATACCACTGACAGTGGCTCGGCAACCACATCTGCCAATTCATTCATCAGCTGAGGTCATAGTTTATCCGGGCCAAGCGACTTGAATTCATCAAGGTCAGCTAAGTGCTTTCTTACTATCTCATTGGCCATATTTACCTTATACTTTTCTAGTTACTTTCTCCATTTAACAATTCACCAAACATTTACTAAGCTCCTACTATTGGCAAGGCACTGGGGAAAGATAAAAACATCATCTCTGCCCTCCAGTGGCTTACACTCTACTTGGGCATGGGGATATGGAAAGCATGTATATTTTTGTTTTTGTTTGTTCAGTCATAACCCCATTTGGTGTTTTCTTGGCAAAGATACTGGAGTGATTTGCCATTTCGTTCTCCAACTCATTTGACAGATGAGGAAATTGATACAAATAGCGATAAGTAACTTGTCCAGGGTCGCACAGCTAGGAAGTGTCTGAGGCCAGATTTCAATCCATGAAGATGAGTCTTCCTGACTCAGGCCTGGCACTCTATCCACTGCAGCGCCACCTAGCTGACCTCAGAAAACACATTAAGTATACACATTAAGTAAAAAGAGTATACGCGAAGTAATTTTAAGAGAGAAAGAATAGTAACAATGTGGAAGGGATGGGAAGGAAAGAATTCATGTAGGAGGTGGTACCTCAACTGGGGTTTCAAGGGATTTTGATTTTAAATCAAGGGATATTATGAGGTAGAAGCAAAAAAGTAACTTCTAGACATGGCAACAATTTGGGAAAAGGCAGGGAGGTGGGAAAAGAATATTGTATATGGGAGATAGTTGGTAAGTCAGTTTGAATGAAGGGAGGTAATATGATAGAAGACTAGAGAAATAAATGGGAGTCAGACTGTGGTACGCTTTAAATGGTGATTCTGGATTTTATCCTAGAGGCAATAGGAAGCCACTGAAGATTTTTGAGTGTGTGTGTGTGTGTGTGTGTGGGGGTGTAATCTTTATGAAACAGATGGGAGAAGGGAGAGACTAGAGATACAATTAAAACCAATTAAGGAGGCTGTTGTAACATCCATATAAAAGATGATGGGAGTATCACCTAGGGTAGAGGCTGTGTAGGTGGATGAATGTAATGGACAGTGCAAAGGCTGGGACAACTAGACCTTGCCAAGTGATTGTGCATGGATAGTTAGGGCAATGGAAGTCAAGGATGGTTCACAAAGGTTGTGAGCCTAGATGCTGGGAGAATGGTGGAGTCTTCAACAATGATAAGTTCAGAAGGGGCAGGTCTAGGACAAAGAGAATGAGGTCTGTTTCAGATATCTTGAACTTGAGATATCCATGGAACATTCAGGAAGAGACGCCCTGGCACGTAGTTTATCATGCGGGACTGCAATGAAAATGAGAGGCTTGGAGTTGATGGCCTCTGAGGTCCTTTCCAGTTCTAGATCTAGGAGCTCATGGATGACGACCTTGGAGAAGTCATTTCACCTGTCTTGGTCTTAGTTTCCCCCTCTTTAAAATGAGGAGGTTGGACTAGATGGCCTTTGAGGCCCCTTTCTGCTGTAGGCTTATGATACTATAATCACAGTGGTGAGGCTTTCCAAAAACTTAGCTAGGCTGGTCCTGGAAGAGTAAACCTACAGTCCATTGTTGTTCCCATGCCAAAAGCCTTTCTAATTTGGCAGAGACCTACCTGAACATTCATTGTTATTGCATGTTCTTCAAGAACCTGGGATCACATCTACATCATTGTGAAGCATCAGAGGAGGCCTTTAGTAGGAGTAACTGTGTCATCTAAGTAGAAGTTGTCCGGGGCATTTGAAGAATACAACTTTACCAAAATCAAGTCAAGTAGCATTAATTAAAGCACCTACTATGTGCCAGGCACTCTGCACATAGCACTGAAGGTGAAGCCCTTTGATTTCCGGTGGGAGCCAGGAGCCCCTAAATTGCCACTAGAACTGGGACTAAGAAATAAAGTCTCCAAAATGTCTAGGGCTTCTCCTGCAAGGCAACCAGATCATCTATATAACAAGAAACTAAGAATTGAGACTCAGACCACCTTTCCTCTAGTGAACTGACTTCCTGATTTCAAGCAAAAGAAACCCCTGTAAAAATTGCATCTCAAAGTAAGAGTATCAGCAGATGGATTTAATTCCAGGGGGTTCTTAGCCTGTTTTGTGGCCTGCACCCCTCCCCTGGGCAGGGAGGTTGGAAAAGCCCATGACCCCTTTCTCAGAATTGTGTTTTTAAATACATAAAATAAAATATCTAAGAATGCAAAAAAACCAATTTCTTGAAATAGTTATCAAAATATTAAAAAAAAAAAGTTCATGGACCCCAGGTGAAGAACCCTGGCTTATAGGATCTAAGCTAGCTATTACTTTCAACCAGTATTAAAAGTCCACGTGTCTTGCTTCCTTACCAAGTTATCTTTGCCCCCAAACCTGAGGTCTGTGGACACGTGTTTGTCATAAAATCACAGATCCAGACCCGGAGAGACCTCGGCAGTTACCTAATCCATACAGTTCTTTGTGCAGGTTTGAAGGTTAAAAACATGAATTTTTCCATTTTAAATACAATATGACTTCAATAGAGATTATCTGATGCGACCAAGAGAGTTCATGAAACTTGGTGTCCTTTCCAAAGAGAGCATAAATTAATCACATGACCTTTCCTGAAAGGTGAAAGCATGACCAGGTAGCTGGTGATTTTATAGATGAGCAAAGGGAGGTAAAACAAGGTGCCTGAGGTCATGAAAGGAATCAAACAATGAGCATTTTTAAGTGCCTACTGTACGCCAGTCACTGGGCTGGGGACACAGCAAAAAAAATTTTTAAATACATATATATACATACATGCATACATACATATATATATATGGATATGGATACAGCAAGTGTGTGTGTGTGTGTGTGTGTGTGTGTGTGTGTGTGTGTGTGTGTGAACAATGCCTCCTCTTAAGGTGCTTACATTTAAGCACTACAGATTGGATTCGAACCCAGGTCCTCTGCCTCTACAGCCAATGTTCTTCCCAAAAGTCAGAGTGACTAAGAGTGAGGGGCAAAAATACTCTGAAAATAGCCCACTTTGTCATTGTGCAGACATTTCCAGCAAGTTTCCAACCTAGCTCTATTCTGCCTGGCATGTAAGAAACAAGAAGCAGGCCCACAGACCATCTCTGTAAGTCACAGCCTGGCTGTCCTTTGACATACCTGCAAACAACACACTCTTTTAATTGGGATGGGCTGGAACAATTAGATATCTTTCTTTCTTTTTCTTTCTTTCTCCCCTCCCTCCTTCCCTTCCTTTTTCTTTCCTTTTTTCTTCCTTCCCTCCTTCCCTTCCTTTCTTCCTCTTTCTTTCTTCCCTCCCTCTTTCCTTTCTTCTCTTTCTTCCTTTTTCTCTTTCTCTTTCTTCCCTCCCTCCTTTCCTTCTCTTTCCTCCCTGGTTCCTTTTTTTTTAAATAAAGCACCTACCAACCAAACTTGCCTAAATGAGATTTTCTCAGCAAAACTAAGATGCTGGGCTTTTAAATTGGGGGCCCAGAAAATATATAATTTGTATCAGAAATTAGGTAGCAGCTCAGTTCAAGATAAATAAGCTACTTCTAAAACATGCTGAGAAGAGAGATGAGGCTGCGTTCTATCTTTCTATTTTTCAGAAAGATAACCTTTTCGTGGCCCTCTTCGTCACCAGATAACTTATTAAAACACAGTCTTGGTCTGAAGAATCAGGCGCGGGAAGATCACCACTCTTTCGCAGGTACAACAAGATATTGGCTAATCCATTGCCCTTTTAATCCGAGCATTTCTGGGGCCCCTGATTTTGAAATTAACAAGGCGCTAATGATATACCGGTAAACACCGGCTGTTGTTCTGTACAGTGATCGATAGTCCCCTTCCATTTCTGAGAATAACTATGAATACGCAGACGAAAGCCATGTTAGGCAGTAAGGTCTGGCGAAAAGAAATCCGCATGTAGAGGTCACCCACGGGCCAGACGCGCAGTTCTAATTCTTTATGCAGGTTTGAAGATAAAAACACGCTGTTGATTTTTCCATTTTAAATCCAATATGACTTCAATAGGGATTATCTGATGCGACCAGGAGAAGTTCATGAAACCCGGTGTCCTTTCCAAAGAGATCATAAATTAGTCACATGACCTTTCCTGACAGGTGAAAGAAAGCTGGGAGCAGGTATCAGGGAGGGGGCAGGGGAAGGGAAGGGAGGGGGGCAGCAGCTGAGCTCTCCCATGACTTCTCCAGCACAGTAGAAAGGACATTTCTCTTATAACACAGAGAAGACCATAAAAACCCAAGCTGACTGGGGAAGAATCTGACCTTGAGACCCAGCAAGGGTCAGAGGTGACCCAAAGCCCCCAGATCGATGCTGGAAGGGTCAGACAACACGGAGGAGAAAATAAGATTGTTAGTTAGAGGCAGCCCATGTTACTGAACAAGCTGAAAAGCAATCCGTCTTGTACACCGGGGGTACATCATAATCGATACACATGCAGGATCGGTCGTAGAGAAAGCCAAATATTTTCCAGTGCAATTTATTCTGAAACCATTATGTTAACCCTACTACTACAGTTCCCTAAAGGTAATGTCTCACAGACTAATGGGAGGATCATTAACTTAGACTTGGAAGGGACCCCGGAGGCCATCGAGTCCAACCCTTTCATTTTACAGAAGAGGAAACTGAGGCCCAAGGTCACCCCCCTCCCCAGGATCTTAGATTTGTGTTGTGTTTGTCCTTCATTCTCGAAGAGGACCATGGCATCAGGGAAATGATAACATGACTTGCGGTTGACTTTGATTTGAGTGAGGGAGGGCTGTGCAAGGTCATAAGCCTCACTTTCTCCTCCAGAGCCATCTGGGTCCAGTGACCAGATGTTCATCAGGATGACTGGAGATGGCCCAGGATGCAATGGGAGACCCAGGCTCTTTTAGGCTAAGGCCCTTTCATGTACTCACTTAGAGTGAGGTAACACCCATTCAGCCCTCTTTAAGAAGTGATTCAAGGGATGGCCCCTTTACTTAGAAAAAAAAATAGAATAAAAGAGAAAAAAAATCAAACTGGGAGGGGAAGACCCTCAGGGTTCCTGGCCAAAAGAGAAACAGTTACTATTTGGTATTTACAGAAGAGGAAACTGAGGCCCAAGGTCACCCCTAAGATCCTAGATTTAGAGCTGGAAGGGTCCTCAGAGGCCTCCTAGCCCAACCCTCTCTTTTTACAGATGAGGAAACTGAAGCCCAGGGAGGTTAAGAGACTTCTCCAAGGTCACACAGCTACTAAATGGAAGAGTTGGGATTTGCACCCAGGTCATCTTGACCCCAAATGCAGTAAGCACTCTCTCTCTGGTGCCCCACCCTGTCTACACAACAAAACCATTTCTTTGAGAACGCTCGGCTCCTTTCCTACAGGGGTCATTTTAGCTACATTTTGTATGGATCTTGGATTTTTCCAAGCCTCACTGAAAAACAATCGTTTTCTTCATATAGTCAGTCTGACCCACAGAGTCACAACAGCCATGAGTTGCTATTACTAGCAACCCCCCTGGAATGGTTTGTGTCCTTCATGAATATGCCATAAAGATGCATTTTGAATTTTAAATAATAGCTTATCAGGGGCCTCCATGCATTACTGCACATTACAGAGAAAAATCCAGCGTACATTTGTTTTTTGTTGAACTCTAAGAAATGAGAATCTTGAGTGATAGTATTTCTTGAAGGTGCGAAGACTGTCAGTAATTTTTAAAAAATGTTGACATTCAAGATTAAATGAAAATCACAGAAACCATCACTGATACGTCATTATGATTCAATGCAGTTATTGCGCCAGGCCAGATTTGCTATTGAAAATAAAGAAAAGAACAAGGTTGTTAAAGTAAAAGAAAAACAGTCTGTGAAAAAGACAATTCTTGGCTAACATTAACTGTCTGCAGTGTTTATAAACACAATTCACTCTTACAAGTCTTGCCTTAAGTTGTAAGTCTGAATATTACAACAAGGAAGTAGAACACAGTGAGACACACACACACACACACACACACACACACACACACACATACACACACACACACACACACACACACACACACACACGCACGCGCCCCCAAACCAGGAGTCAGAAGATCCAAGTTCCACTGGCAGCTATGTTCCATAATAGCTTTGTTACCTTGGGCAAGTCACTAGGGCTCTGGGCCTCAGTTTACTCATCTGACAAATGGGGATAATAAGACCTCGTTTTCCCTGCTTCACACGGCTCTGGATGTGGACCAGAGGCATTTATGCATGGGAAATCACCTAGAATAAACTGTAAAGTGCTGTGTGGACATAAGAGCTGATTACTAGTGTATCTGTTAATACATGAGTGCATGTGTGTATCTGTTAAATCCAGGGGGTCAGAACACGGAATCATGCACAAGGGCCCGCTGCCAACATTGCTCTGATTTACTTAAGCTCTGCACCACCTGTCCCTTCCCCCATAGGTGAATCTGTTCCCTGAGTAGAATATAAATTCCTTGTTGACAAGGGCTGCCATTTTTTGGCTCTGTAACTGCAAAATTTAGCACGGTGTTTGGCACACAGTAGGCACTTAACAAATGTTTATTGATTATGTCTCCCCTTACAGAACGTTGTCTTTCCTAGGGAATGTAAGCTCCTTGAAGCCAGGGCCAGTTTTATTTTTTTTTTTGTCTTTGTTATCTCCAGCACCAGGCACAGTGCCAGGCACCTAGAATAGCAGGCATTTAATAAATGCTCACTGACTGATAAATAGGTCCTTCCATAGAGGATGCTGTCTCCCTTTCTAAAATGTAAAGGTCAGAGGGCAGAGATTACTTCATTCTTTGTACTTCTCTCAGCAGCTGGCACACAGTAGGAGCTTAATCAATGCTTGCTGATCGATCGTTGTAAGGCTCAAACGAGATTGTAAGAGGTAAAGAAAGCATAATGTAAATGTTGGCCAGCGTGACTCTGACTAAACATTCTCGAGGCAGAATTCATTTGGGGAAGGAGAGCATAGCTTGGCTCCATAATGAGCAACAGATATGAGTATATCCACATCTGGGATTGCAATTCCAACTTAGTGCTCAGCCATTTTATTTGCAAGTTGAGAGGGCTGATTAAATATGTAGCAGCTCTTAGAACAATACCCATTAAAAAGAGGCTTGATTTCATTTGAGTTGGTGGCAAGGCAACCTGATAAAACAGCATAGCAAGACTTCCCGAACTCGAGTTTTTTCAACTTAATATTCCTCCCAGTTATAGGCCAAGTCAATTTCATGCATGGGGCCCTCCATCCAATATACACCAGAATAGAGGTCCAGTGAAAACAAAACAAATCACTCAGAAATGAGTGATAATTAGCCAAGACAATGGGATCATTTGAATACTCTGTTTTAACCAACGATCTATTTCAGGTTGGAGTTGTCTCAATTGAGGCTAGGAGATAGAAATGATCATGCAGTCTGACTGAGGGATGGTGCTTCTACAGAAGCATGTCTGAGGACTGGGGAAGATTCATCATTCATTCCTCCAAGGCAAGTTCTAGCCTTCCCTTTGCCTTGGTGAGAGTTTAATGTTAATGGATGAAAGGAAAAGAGAATGATCTCACTTCCATCTTGTCTGTCACAGAGAAAAAATCTTCATGCTGGGTAGAACAAACATAGTTGGGAGGGAATTGAAACTCCAGATAGGTGAGAAGATAGTAATGGAGTACCTAGCAGCTCAAAATAAGTTCCGATCTCCTGATCCAAACCAATTACATCTCCAAGAACTAAAAGAACTTGCAGCTGAACTTTGGTTGGGAACCTTGGTGGAACCATGGGGAGAGTGGGAGAGGTACCTTGGAAATGGGTAAATGTTTCGGTTTTCAGAAAGGAGATAAGAGGGGATTCTGTAAAGACTGGTAGGCATGGCATGGGCTCCCCTTTTAGCTCAGGAGCTCAGCACTGGGGTCCCACCGTCCTGAGCAGTGAGAGCCTCACCCAGCCCTCTACCTCTTAGCTGGTTCCAGCCATGCCTCAATGGACCCCCCCCCCATTTTGCAATCAAAATCAAATCCATATTGTTGAGTTCTTCTCCTATGACTCCATTCAATTTCCTTGTAACCTTATAAACCAAATTGTGCTATCTCCGCCAATTAGAATGTAAGCTTCTTAAGGAAGAGTTTCTTCCTTTCTGTATTTGTATCCTCAACACAGCATTTGGAGCACAGTGAGTGCCTGAAAAATACTTTTTCATCTCTTCATCCTGAACAAATAAACAGATGGTTTGTGACCATACGATAACAGTTAGAAAGGACCTCACAGTCCATTTAGTCCAACCAATAACTCAGTGAGAATCCCTTCTGCTGTATCCTTGAATGGTCATCTCGACTTGGCTCAAAGGCCCCCTGGGAGAGAGAGCACCTACCGGCTCTCAGGGCAGCCAATTCCACACATGGTAAGCTCTAATTGGTAGTTTCTCCCTAACATTGAGTCGAAATCTGTCATCTTTTCAGTGACAGCCCATCAGATACTCGAATATGACTGGAGAGTCTCTCTTAAGGCTTCTCTTCTCTAGGTGAAATATATCTAGTTCCTTCAGATGACGAGAACTCAAGGCCCCTCACCATCCTGGCCCAATGGCCTTGCACAACTGGAGCACCCAGAGGTGAAAATGATGCCCCAAATGGGATCTGACCACAGCAAAGAACAGCAGGACTATTCTTTCCCACCCCGTGGGTGCTGCTGCTCAAGGCAGCCTAGTAATGCATGGGATAAGTCAACTACACTGTTGACTTATATTGAGTTTACAATGCACAAAAACAGTCAAAAAACCAATCTTTTTTTTTCCAGAAGAACTTGTCAAGCCATGCCTCTCCCCATCTTGTACTTGTGAAACTGATTTCTGGGACCCAATTGTAAAACTTTACATTTATCACTCTTATAAATATAATAGCTTAAATTAGATTATTATTTTTTCAGATCAATATTCTAAAAAAATCCTTTTGGATCATGACTCTGCATCCAGTATGCCAGCGTTCCCTTCTAGCACTGTGCCAAATATGCCTATATCCAAGCCATTGATAAAAAAGTTAAACAGCACAGGGCAAAGCACAGATCCCTAGGGCACCTCACTGGAGACCGCCTGCCAAGTGGACATTGAACTATTAGCAACTGCTCTTTGAGTCCAGTCATTCAACCAGGTCCACATGCATTTAATTGCACTATCATCTAGTCTACATCTCACCATACTTTCTACATGAGCCAGTGTAAAAGACTTTTTCAAAAACTCTAGGTAAATGATACCTACAGCATTCCCCTGATCTTCCAGTCTAATAACCGTGTCAAAAAAGAAAATGAAGTTAGTCTGGCATGACCTGTTCTTGCTGAAGTCATGCTAGCTTCTTGTGATCACGGCTTCCTTTTTCAGATGTTCACCAGCCATCTCTTCAATGAATCATTCTAGAATTCTGCCAGGAATGAAAGCCAAGCTATCTAGCCTATCGTCCTATACTTCTGTTACAGACTCTGTTTTCCTCCCTCTTTTGAAAATCCAAGCATCTGTCCTCTCCAGTCCCACAGCACCTCTCCTGTTTCCTACAATCTTTCAAACATTCCTGATAGTGGCTCAGCCATCCCATCTGCCAGTGCCTTTGGTATCTGAGGATGTTGTCTACCTGGGAGAGGTGATTTGAATTCATCAAAAGAAAGAAGGAAGGAAAGAAGGAAGGAAGGAAATGAAGAAGAAAGGAAGGAAGGAAGTAAGGGAGGGAGGGAGAGATGAAGGAAGGAAGGAAGGAAGAAAGGAAGGAAGGAAGGAAGAGA
>CM053628.1:49889848-49900152 GCA_028646595.1 Phalanger gymnotis | reverse complement strand
GGAAGGGAGGGAGGGAAGGAGGAAAGAAGGAAATAAGGAAGGAAAGAAGGAAGGGAAGGAGGGAGGGAGGGAGGAAGGGAGGAAGGAAATGAGGAAGAAAGGAAGGGAGGGAGGAAATAAACATTTATTGTCTACTTTGTGCCAGTCACTGTGCTAAGTCTTCAGAAATATCATCTCGTTTGATCCTCACAACAACCCTGGGAGGTAGGCGCTGTTATTATTCTCATTTGAAAGTTGGGGAAGCTGAGGCAGACAGAGGCTAAGTGATTTGCTGAGGATCACACAGCTAGTAAGTAGCTGAGGGAGGATTTGAACTCAAGTCTTCCTGACTCCATGTCCAGTGCTCTATCCACTTGCCTTGATGGAAGGATAATTTGATGTTTTAGAAATTATGACATTAGGAGGGAAAGTCAGAAGCAAAGATCTAAGCTCAGAGGTAAACTATCTTTGAGAATCCCAAGCATCTCTGAAAAAAAGAATCCTTCACATAAATTCCATAAAGCCAAGAAGACAATTTTCCTTTTAGTCTTGCCTCAGAATCACAAAAAATAAACACATTCAGACGTTACTCACAATTAGGTGAAAATATTCACCGTGAATTACCAATCTCCCACTGGGCAATTCTTGACAGTCTCTTTTTGGTGTGTATAGTTCATACCAGTCAATTAATCAAGAAGCACTTACTAAGTAATTTCTGTGTGCCAGGCACTGGGGACAAAAATACAAAGAATAAAACAACCCCTACTCATGAGAAGCATACATTCTAATAGTGAGACTATGTATATTACACACACACACACACACACACACACACACACACACACATAATAAACATATACATCGAATGACTACAAAACAAAGAGAAAGTAATTAAGTACAAGGCACTTTGGGAAGAAGGCCACACACTAGCCATTGGGGGTGTCATAAAAGGCTTCAGCTCTGTCTTGAACAAAGAGAGGAGCTTTGTGAGTTGGCGATGAGGAGGGAGAGCATTCCAGGCAAGGCAAAGGAGAGGTGCGGCCAGAGCAAAGGTCTTCAGATGGTGGGTCAAGTGTGAGGAAGGGAGAGGACAGTTTGGCCGAACTGTGACATGCAGGAAGAAAAGTGAGGCTGGAGAGAGAGGTTGGGGAAAAGTTGCAAAGGACTTTAAAAGCTAAATGGAATAGTTTCTGTTTGATCCTAGAGGCAATAGGGAGTTAATTGAGCCAGGGAGTCACATGGTCGGATAATAAGTGCACAGGATGAAACCAGGAATAGCAAGCTATTTATATGAGCAGGTGGTTTGGACTTTTTGGTGGGTCCCATCAGGTCACTTAAACTGGATAACTTGATTAGAATTTAAGTTCCCTGAGGGCAAGAGCTGGCTCACTTTTGTCTTGATGTCCCCAATACTGAGTGTAGTGCCTTGCACATAGGGAGAAAGCCTGGCCCTGTGATTTCACTAGGATGGGGAATTCCTATTGAGAATTCCTTCTGCCAATACAGGTCATCTGTAACTTAGTTGTACAGAGTTGCCTGAGGGACACTGAAAAGTTAAATGACTTGCCCAGGGTCACACAGCCAATATTGGAGGCAGGATTTGAAACCAGGCCTTCCCAACTCTCAGGCCAACTCTAATCACTATGGCGCACTGCCTTTCAAATGCTTGTTGATTGATTAGCTGCAAAATCTTGAGCAGGAGACGCTATATTGGGGAAAACCTACACAAAATCCAGCAAATACAGATTCTAATATATCTGTAGTTTCTGCCAGAGAAAAATGCGGGATAATAAAAAAAATTGGTTATTAAATAGCCCAATTACTTCTGTATTCACAAGTATCTCTTTGATGTTTTTTGGCCAACAATTAGCTTCAGCATCTCCCAAAGGAGTGCAGAATGATGTTTTCCTGCTACAGATCTATGACAAAGAAAGTCACAGATAACTGGACACTGATTCTGCTTGTTAGCAAAATTGGAAAGGAATGCTAAGTTGACTTTCCTAATTAAATGACTTCTCACTGTTGGTTGGAGACACTGGGTATTGTAATTTACTAATATCTTACAATTTTCAGCCAAAATATGAGAACTGATTTGGCATATTACATTCCTGATCGTATACATTAATATACTTGGCAATTTTAAGTACTTATGTGTACACATACATATATGCTCGAGCACTGCTTCTGACATATTCTGGCTGTGTGACCCTGAGCAAGTCGCTAAACCTCTCAATTTCCCAGGCAACTCTCTGACACTGTACGTTACAGGGGAGGTGCCAATCTCCACTGATAGAGAAGGAGCTTCCTCAGTAGGAACTCCCTCTATCAATTAAATTGCAGGTCCAGTTTGAAAAAAAATATATATCTACATGAAAGACAACATGGTATAATGGATAAAGATCTGGCCCTGCAGTTGGGAAGACCCGGGCAAATGACTTAACCTCTCAGTACCCCAAAAGGGCAGCTTTCTGAGACTAGGTTCCAGAGGAGGTGAAGAGCTGCATTGGTGGAAGGAGCTGCCTGTTCCCATGAAATCATGGTCCAAATCAACATCATGGTCCATTGACCATGAAATGATGGTCCCAAATCAACACATATGCACACGCGTAGATGGTTATCATTTCAAACTTGATAAAAAGCTATTACTTGAGCAGTAAGGGGCTTAACCCGCAGGACCCAGAAAGGATTGAGTTTATCACGGACCAATGTGACTGTTGCAAACTAGGAAGAGGATATGGATGCTGCTAGAAACAGCAATCAGCTCCAATATTCCATGGAGCCTTTCACTAAAGGGTTAGTTCACCACTGCTGTATTCTGAAAGCTTATTACACTCTAGAGATCTTTTCACCAACCAAGCCATCACTTCCCAACAGCACACACTGGTGTGTTTTGACAGACAGGAAGTCGTTTTCATAATAATCATTACTCTAAGCTCCTACTAAGACAATCAGGCTTAAACTTCATGAGTGGAGTTCACAGAAAATATGCAAAAGTCAAGAAGAGCCCATTTCTCTTATTTATTTATTTCTCACGACTGTAGTAAAATTAGAAATATAGCTGGGTGCTTTTTTGTTGGTTGGTTTGTTTATAACAAATGGCTACATTTCCACTGTAAGCTAATTTCACTATTCCTTGAATAAAATAGCAGTGTTACTCCAAACAGCAAAGTAATTAAGGGTTGGCTTCCCCCTATTCCCCTGCCCCAAATTAGTCCTTGTTCAACCAGGACACAATCCCACTTTTCCCCCTGAGAAAGAACATGGCTGAGCAACCCATCGCTGGAGTTGCTTACCCCCCTCCAGAAACATTCACATCACAGCACAGACAGCCAGCTAGTGAATAGGTGTTCTGAACACAGCCCGTGATCCCAATGAATCTGAGTCTGTCATACAGATCTCAGCAAAATTAACTACAATATTAGTGAACATGCTATTAGCATGAATTAAATGGCATTTGGAAGCAAAAATCCAGAGACTTTCAAGTCCTAGGAAGCGAGGGGCCAATTATTTTGTTGCTTTCATTGGAGATTTCACTTGCTTTTTAATCAATGAGAGCCAAGTTTTTAATTACCAGAAATATAAAAATGGAAAATGGAGTCTCGAAAAGCTGTCGATAAAAGACCACCAGTGAGTGCCTGGGCTCAGCGATATTAACCCTGGATGAAAATGAGATTTTCCAGAATTAGTAAATGGAACTACCCCACACAGACACTGAATGAAAAGGTGAACATTGGATGCAGAATTGACTCTGCGGGAACAGTGTTAACATAAGAAAGATGAGATCCAGACATGAGCTTGGGCTGAGGAGCTCACTATCCAATTTCATCATGCTGGGTTGCTGAAGAGAAATTTGATTGTCTTGTTCCTAGGAAAGATGAAATCTGTTTATTGTGCCAATGACATTGAATCATGCAGCCAACTTCGGAGACATTTTTTTGGTCCAGTCCAAAAAAGTAGATTGGGTGCCCATGAAAATTATTTCTGGGATATTATAGTTCTGCCTGCACTGCAACATGGCCGTGGGATTTTGCTGCCAGGTTATCAGCAAAGCTTTCCCTTCAACAAAGAGACTAATATGTCAGTTACTGAGTTTTACTTCCACTCTAAGTAAATGAGGATGACATCCATTATCAAGTGGAATTGGTGGATGCCATGGAAATCAATGGAGCTGGGCATAAACCAAGCTGTTTACTTGGAACGCAGCCCTAAGTTACAAATTTAGTCTAGCTCTAAACACTAAATAACCCACCAGCAAGACAAAATAATAGACAATAATAGGACCATTTCCCTGATGCTCCCATATGTACCTGGTCTCCCAGGACGACCTTGAGGCCCAGGGTTCCCTTTGGGACCTTCTCGATTTTGACCTGCAGAGCCAGGAGGACCTGGGGGGCCTCGTATACCTGGGAAGCCAGGAAGGCCCTGTTCACCCTTTGGGCCTTGAGGGCCAGGCTTTCCTGGAGCGCCTGGTGAACCTTCATCACCCTTCTCACCTGTGAAAATGAAAGAACAAGATTAGAGTACAAATCACAACCACAGAGTTAGAAATTGTCAGGTACAAAATATTCATAGTCAATAGGCTGGCATTTTGAGGACTTTACCAGTATTCCTAGATTTCATATCCATCTGACCCCATAACCCACTCTCTCACAGAGTCATAGGATTCAGACTTTGAAAAGGACCTCAGTGGCTAACTAGGCCAACTAGCGTCCCCACCCCCAACAACATACCTGACATGTGCCTGAACACCTCCTGGGAGGGAGAACCTAACATTTTTCTGAGGCAGGCCATCCGTCCTTTGGATAACTCAGAATGTTAGCAAGGTTTTCCTGACAACAGGCTTATATTAGGCCCTTCTTCTCCCCACTGCTGTTGGTTCTGCCCTCCAGGCCAAAAAGGACAAGTCTAATCCCTTCTCCATATGACAGCCCTTCAAACACTTGGGGCCTGCTGTCTTGTTCCTCCTGAGTCTTTGCTTCTCCAGGCTAGATACTCCCATTCATCTGACTGATCCTCACATGATATGACCTCAGGGCCTTTCACCAAAGAAGGTCATCCTCATTTGGATGCTCTCCAGCTTCTCAATGTCCTTCCTAAAACGTCTGAACATAATACTCCAAAGTTGGCCTGGGCAAGGCACGAAACTATGAGACTATCACCACCTTACTCCTGGAAGCCAGGCCTCTCTTAACAGCCCAAGATCCCATTAGATTTAACAACAACAAAACCAACCACATGTACAACTTAAGTCCATCATTCTCTCTCTCTTTCTCTCTCTCTTTCTCTCTCTCTCTCTCTCTCTCTCTCTCTCTCTCTCTCTCTCTCAGTGGGTAGCATACTTCATTATCAGTCTCTGGGAATTATGGGGTTCTACTTCACGCTCATATTGGCAAAAAAATGACAAATGTTGGAGGGGCTGTGGAAAAACAGGCCCATTAATGCACTGTTGGTGGACCTGTCAATTGGTACAGCCAGCCACTCTGGAAAGCAATTTGGAGCTATACCCCAAAAGTGACTAAACTGTGCTTACCCTTTGACCCAATAATACCACTACTAAGTCTACATCCCAGAGATCGAGGAAAAAGAAAGGATCCTTAGGTATAAAAATATTAGTGGCTCTTTCAGTGTGGTTTCAAAGAACTAGAAACTAAGAGAATGCCATCATTTTGGAAATGGATGAACAAATCACGGCATATGAACACAATGGAATACTATTGTGCCATAAGAAATGATAAAAGGGATGGTTTTAGAGATGCCTGAAGAGACTTGTATGAACTGATGCAAAATTAAGTGAGCAGAACCAAGAGATCAACTGTAAAGACAAACAACTTTGGAAGACTTAATAATTCTGATCAATGCAATTTAATTCTTGAAAGTTTCCCAGCCCTCCTGGCCCAATTTCGGTGGTAAAGTTTTGGTCCATGGAATAGTCACCTTCCTCCCCTCAACAGTCCCCTTCCCCAAGGTTATAACAACCAGTTCCTCCCTGTTGACAAGAATCAGATTTAGAAAAAAGTTTCTCCCAGTTGCTCCAATTTCAAACTTACCAGGAAATCCTGGGATTCCTGGAGGTCCTGGGAATCCAAATCCTGGTTGACCTGCCATAACACAACAACACCCCCCCAGCCCGAGAGATTAATGACACAATTCAGAACAACTGATTTTGAGATTACTTTACATTTCAACCCACAATAAATTCCCTATTTAAATCCGAAAGTGAGAGGAGCACTCCTCTGACAAAAACATCCTTCTTGTACCCAGTATTACATACATTGGACATAATCAGCTTTGACGGAAAAGCTTGGTCATGGTAACTATCGACTCTCTGAACTACCTGACTGAGGTAAAAAGATCTGGGCGTTTTATATCATGGAAAGAAGACAGTTTGATGGACAAAAGTGAGACATAATTCCATAAATGGAGTAGAAGATGAATAGGCAGGGAAAAGAACATCAAAGAGGGGTACATGGAGACTTTAGCATGGTTGATTTCAGCAAGACAGAGAGAGGCAATGGGGTAAAAAGAGGTAGAAAGATGTGGTATGTTTGCAAAGAAAAAGTTATAAAGGAGAACAGGAGATGGGTAGGGAGCAAAGACCTTACCTGGTTCACCCTTCTGTCCAGCTGGCCCAGGAATCCCCTCTTGACCAGGTTTCCCTTTCTCTCCTGGAGATCCTGGGGGACCAGGATAGCCCTGACTGCCTATAGAACAAGACCCAAATGTTGTAAGTTACAAAAGCAGTAAGTTTTCCAATAAGCAATCCCCTGTCTTCCCACAGTCTCCTTCTTATCATATAACCTTGGACCCTCACCACCTAAAGTGACAAAGTCACATAAAATTCCTCCCCAAAATCATCTTTGGAAATAAAACTTGCTCCAAGTACCATGTACCAGCCAAATCAGAAAATGCCTATCCTGAGTCTTCGACTTTGGGGATGGCTCTGGGATATATGTGTGGGGAGAGGAAGGTGGGGGGGAAACTGTGAGGGGACTGATTTGCTAGAGCCAGATTCTGCAGGTGGGGAACACTCGGGCTCAAAGAAAGGGAGAACCTTTGCTAGCAGCTGTCAAACAGCCAATCCTGGGCCATCCTTTCAGAAACTCAGCTACAGAATGGCTGCCAATTCAGCTCCAAAGATAATCATCCATAATGGTAATAGTCTGAAATAGCTTTGTGAGAGGGTACGCTCTGTAGCTAGAACAAGAACTTGGTAACTGGTCACTTTGCCTTTGCCTCTAAAGTCATACCCCATGGAGGAACTGGGCCCAGCCAAAGGGAACTTCAATCTCTGTAATTATGACATAACATCATACTTACCTGTAGGACCAGATCGTCCTGGGTTACCAGGGCTGCCAGGTGGGCCATCCAGACCTTTGGGTCCAGGAAGGCCTGTAGTACCTGTGGAAAAGAGCCTGAATTGAAAAGCAGAAGAAAAACAGTATTGCTTTGAGAGTTACAATCTAGAATTAGAGTTTACAGAGTTGGTATAGAAACCTAATGAAGAACAGAAACACATAAGGTGTTCGTGCTCATTGGGCATAATTTTAGTTGTTTGGGGGGATGATTTAAGATTGCAAATTCATTTCTTAGCATTGGGACATTCATAAACAAAGCAAAAAAAAATCTTAACACCACTGCACACCAGTCTTGAATTCATTTGCTCTGAAATAGAGAGATTAGAAAAATAGATTTAGAAAACAGGCAGGCTGTCAATACAAATGACTCAGCCTATTGGGTGCTTTCAGTCTGCTAGGTTCAATTGGATGTGTTTCCAAAGGACACTGTCTCTCTTTTATTACTGGATCCAGTGGGTGGCAAGCACATCCTAAAGGGAGTCAGGCCACCTTGGTTAAAAGGAAAGGTGCTAGAGAAGATCAAAAAATCTACCCATTGCTGCTCTTTTTCCTTCTCTCTAGCCCAATAGTGAAAGAACAACGACAAAAACCCAACCAAAAGGTTCCCATCTTTCAGATCAGGGCTGTCCAAAGTGCGGCCCACAGGCTGCATGCAGCCCACAGTGCGATTTTATGTGGCCCGCCTGTGTTTACTACGGGCATAGAAATTGACATCAATAACATTTATGTCGATTTCTGTGCTTGTGGTGGACACAGGCGGGCTGCATCGGGGCACAAAGCCCATGTTTTGGACAGCCCTGTTTCAGAGGATCCCCATCCATTTTGGCAAACAAAATGTTTGTGTTTCCACTACCATGACTTAGGGTAGAGGTGTTACGAAAGAAGGGGCCAGCTGGTCCAAGCCAAATCTCTAAACTACAGTGTTAGCTGCTTTAATGTATTCGAGCTTGTCAGTCTCCTAGAAAGTATTGTGTAAAGTGATGTGCTGTCAAAGTGGCTCATGGTACACCGTTAATACCGCCAATAGTATAAATCTGAAGCCAAAAAATTAGCATCGTTTGCAGGTGTAAAGCAAGGATGTCCCTTCTTCCTCTATTTGTTGACAAAGTTCTAGAAATGCTAGCTATAGCAATAAGAAAAATGAGAGAATTAATGGAATAGAAATCAGCAAAAAGAAGCAAAATAGCCCTATTTTAAGATATGATGGTTGATTTAGAAAACCCAAGAGAATCAGCAAAGAAACTAACAAGATCAACAGTTTTAGTCAAGTAGTAGCACACAAAATAAATCCACAAAAATCATCAGCATTTTTTACAGTGCTAACAAAGACCAAGAGAAAACAATAGAAAGAAAAATCCCATTTGAAATAATTACAAATTTCACAAGATATCTGAGAATTAATCTACCAAGACACTCACATAACTTGTATAACTACAGTTTTCCAAGAATTCTTTATCGATATAAGGATAAGAAAAGACTGGACCTGTGATTTCACTGGTATAGAAAACTCCCTGATGAGGAATTTCTCTTTATCGATACAGGTCAGCACCTTCTCTGCAACATACAGTCTTAGAGAATTCCCCTAGAGCACTGAAAGTGTAAGTGACTTGTCCAGGGTCATACAACACATATCAAAGATAGAACTTGAACTCAGGTCTTTCTAGCTTCAAGGTTCTCTATCTACCATACAATGCTTACTCTCTACAGATATAAAGGAAGACAAATATTTGGAGAAATGGTCATTGTTTATGACTGAGCTGTGCCAATTTAGGATACATGATAGTATGACCTAAAGTAATTCATAGATTTAGTACTATATCAAACTATCAAGAAGATACTTTATAGAAGCAGACAAAATGGTAACAAAATCCTTTGGAGGAACAAAAATCTAGAATCTCTAGGGAAATTATTTTAAAAAGCAGAAGTGAAGAGGGCTGAGCATTATCAGATCTCAAATTATATTATAATGTAATAATCATCAAAGCTATTCAGTACTGCTTCAAAAGAAGAAAAGTAGATCAGTGGAATAGACTAGATAAATGAGACTCCGAAACAATGCATGATAAACCCAAGGACACAAACTACTCAGGGAAAGATGCCCTATTTGACAAAGACTAGTTGGAAAACTAGAAGGCAATTGGCAGAAATTAGGTTCAGACCAGCATCTAATAGAGATATACCACAATAAGCTCAAAATGGGTAAGTGCCTTAGCCATAAAAGACCATATCATCATGAACAATACCCCCATCCTCCAAAAAAAATATAACTAGAGAATGAAAGGAAGTATCTTTCACAAGTATGGATGGGGGGAGAATTCTTAACCAAATAAGGAATAAAGGTGGTCATTGATCAACCAGCCAATTTTGATTGCATAAAATATAAAAGCTTTTGCATGAATGAAATCAATGCAGCTAAAATTAAAAGATAATTTGTGAAGTAGTAAAAAAAATTGTTGCTATTGTTTGTTGTTCAGTCATTTCAGTTGTGTCCAACTCCATTTTATGACTCCATTTTGAGAGTTTTCTTGGCAAAGATCCTGAAGTGGTTTGCCATTTCTTTCTCCATCTCATTTTATACATGAGGAAACTGAGGCCGACAGCGTGAAGTAACTTGCCCAGGGTCACTCAGCTACTAAGTGTTTGAAGCCAGCTTTCAACTCAGGAAGATGTCTTCCTGACTGCAGGCCCAGCACTCTATCCATTGCAGTGCTACCTAGCTGCTCCAAGGGGGAGGAGGGAAATTTTTCATGAAGTATTTCTGATAATATCAAAATCTATTATCCATACAACATAGACAACTGACATAAATCTACAAGACAACTGTGTGATCATGGTTAAGTGCAATGTTAATGGAAAAGGAAGATCTTCCCCACCTATGTGCCCAGCTATGATACATGGTGAGTCATGTAGAGCCCATTGGTGGAAGGACTTCCCTAAGGAAGAACTTGCTTTGGGGCGGGGGGGGGGGGG
>CM053628.1:49875107-49889748 GCA_028646595.1 Phalanger gymnotis | reverse complement strand
TATGAGAAGGATCTTTTGATTCTTCCCTGGACAAAACTCTGAGTAGCCATTTGTTAAAAGCCCCCCAGACTACTCAGATATTGTTGATGCTCCCCTTATTCAGTGTTGTGTGTAGGTGGTTGTATTACCTTGTTCAGACAGATTGGAGCCCTGTCTGATGATCTTTGTCCTAATTTCTCTGCTTGTGTTTTCTGTGCTTGTATCTTCTCCAAGTTCAGGGTGTTGACCTTTCCCCTGAACTAGTGAATGCAATTAAAGTAAGATCGTTAACCCCTTTAAAAGTTATCTTTCCTTAGAAGCAGATCAAAGAACCTGTGCTAGCAGGCCATACTGGATTTGTCAGGGTGCTTGCTGTTACAGAAAATCAGTTAACTTCTCCAAGTTTTAGGCAACACTTTAAGACTCTAAGTTGATGATCTGCAGTGAGAGTTTACCATCTCATGAAATAACAGGTACAGAAAACTATACATGCACATACATGTAGTCCTCATATTTGTTGTTTCTTTTCTTGCATATATGAAATGAATAGAGAACTGTCCTCAGAGTCAGGGAAACCTGGACTAAGTCCTGTCTCTGACACATACTGGTTATGTTACCCTGGTGTAATGGTAATATAAATTTGAAGATCTTCTCCACCCATTAATAGGCCCATGTGACCTGCTTATGTCACAGGAAGCCTAAGTCACAGGTGGTGGAAAGAGCTTGCTGAATGAGTGGAACTGGAAAGGTGGAGCAGGAAATGCTCAGAGTGAGTTCGAACCATGGGAGGAGAAGGACACAGGCAAGGAGTCAGCTAGGATCTGTGAGTGTTTGTGGGAAGGCCCCAGGAAGGGGGAAGGCTAATGGGATGTCGAGGCTCCATGCTGTGATATTGTGTCTTAAGTTCCTTGCTGCTATGATGAAATGGGCTTATTGGTTTGGGGATTTGGTTCTCTGGTGTCTGAATAAATGTTTTCCTTCTTCTACCTTCTATATGGAGAGTCCCTTATATTTCGTGATACAGAACTACACAGGCATATTCAGAATTATCACTGATGATGTGATTATTGCCTTGCTGATACACCTGGGCCAGTCATTTAACTTCTCAGTATCTCTAACAATTCCACTACAAGCTCGAGAACAATGCTGTGTTGACTGAGGGACTTTTCCTTACCAGCAGTTGCCTATAGAAATGAATTCACAAGCCTAGAACAAATATACTTGACATATGATTTCCAGACTTATGGTTTCATCTGTACATACCCAGTATTTATGTGTGCCTGTCTTCCCACAGCTTCTCTAACATCGACCTGTTTTTTTTTCTAATTTTTTGGGTGCAAGTGAAAACTTAAAATTATTTTAATTTATGTTTAATGATTAGTGATATGGATCATTTTTATATGGATATTAATAGTTTCCTTTTCTTCTTTTGAAAACTGTTGGTCATATCCTTTGATCATTACCTTTTGAGGAATAGTCCTTAAGAGTGAGGGAGAAAGGGATGGAGAGAAAGAGACAGAGAGGTTTTACTGTACATATGGACACGTACACACACACACACACACACACACACACACACACACACACACACACACACATACCATGTCCCAAAAGTTTTAGTGCAGTTTAAGGTTCTTATTATTTGAGCTTATTAAGCTTCTATACTAAGACTTTTCAGATACCCAGTATACAGAACTGATCTCAATAAATATCTGAACTGAACCACTCTACAGCAATCATGGTCAGAGGATATGAGCAAAGAGTCTTCAAAAGAAGAAAAGCAAACTATTGACAGCCATATGAAAAATACCACAAGTCACCAGTAATAAGGCAGACACAAGTTTTTATTCATACCCATAAAATTATAAAAGATGGAAAAAAGGCAGAAACAGTCAACACTGGAGAGGCCATGGAAATACTGGTATGTGGATACATCGTTGGTACAGCTGTAAACTGATCCAACCATTTTGGAAAATAATTTGGAATTATGGGGAAAAGTCACTAAACTTTGACCTAGTGATCCCACTACTGGACATACACAGTAAGATGGGCCCTTAAATACCGAAATATTTGGAACAGACTTTTTGTGGTGGCCAAAAGTTGGAAGTAAATCACTAATAAAAGATGAAAAAAGTTGGAAAGCAGAGTTTGCGAAGGTAACAGGATATTTTTGCTCTGTGAGAAATGCCGAGTTGCTTGGGGCCCTGGGCAGTTAGGGGTCTAACAATTCTCTGAAACCAAAAGTTATAGAACAACTGAGCTACATTGGTAGAGGGATTACCACACTGAGAGTTCCTCATACCAGTGAAATCACAGCTTCAGTCCAGAAAACAACCCCCCCCAAAAAAAAATGGCAAATGTAAGGAATTCAGAGAAATGTGAGAAGACTGGCATGAACTGATGTAAGTAGCCTCAGCAGAACCAAGAGGACAACACACATAGAGAGTCCAATAATACCAGTCAAAATAATAATAAGACATTTACATTTATTAAAGACATTACATTTATTAAAGACCTCCTATGCGCTAAGCACTTTACAAATATTATCTCATCTGATCCTCTCAATAACCCTGGGAGGGAGGTACTATTATGATCTCCATTTTACAGATAAGGACACTGAGGCAGACAGAGGTAAAGCAACTTGCCCAGGGTCACACAGGTGGGAAGTGTCCTAGGCTGGATTTGACCTCAGGTCTTCCCGACTCCAGGCCCAGCAACCCAACCACTGAAACACCTAAGTGCACCATATACCACTGAAAGAGAGTCTGGCTCAGATTAACTGCAATAACGAATCTTAGTCTGAGAGAATGGATGATGAACCATGCTTCTGTTCTTTCAATGGACAGTTCTTTCTACTGGAGAAGCCGAATGGTCCTTATACTGTCAGTGAGTTCTGTTTAACTGCTCTCCTTTGTTATAACAGAAGGTTCAAAGTGGAGGGAGGTACACTGAGAAATGATTAGAGGGTAAAAAAGGTATATACGAAGTCTTTTTTCTTTTTTCCCCATGAAATCCGATTCGAAAGTTAAGGGACTAGTTTATTGTCAGTACCAGTAAAGTCAGAGAAATGTGTTTCGAAGTCAATACCTCAGTGATCAAGACCAGTCAAGGTCCAGGCAGCCATACTACTGGGTGAGTGAAGCAGCCAGTGCTGAACACAGCCAGCATGAAGCGAGCCGATAATAAGATAACTCAGTCTCAGTTCTTTTACTCAAGTCACTCAACCGTTTGTTAGCTGAATGAATTGGGCCGCCATTGTGCCACTGGCTCCCCATCGTGTTCCCATGTACAGGTGTCAAACTTTCCAAGGGAACCAGAAGCAGGGCAGGGCTCAGCTGTGAATATTATCACCTATGAAAATAGTCAGGCTTCTTAATTGGCCTGCAGCTAGCAGTCCAAATTGGAAAGTGGTATATACCAACTGTCTCTCAGGTCTCAGAATCTTCCCCTGCTGAGCTGCAAGAAATGCAGCTCAGAAAAAAGGAAGGGCAATGGCCGGCACAAAGTCGATATCGGATCTGAGGGTCAGATACAAGCGCCAGGCAAATAAAACAGATGATCTCTGTTTCCTGATTTTGCCCAAGAGCCAGCAATGAGAGGCAGGGGAAAAAGAGGAAGGAAAGGAAAAAACCTGAGCTGCTCAAAAATTCGAATTAAAAGAGAAAAATGTTACCTGGCCATCCGGGCAAGCCTGGCTGTCCTTTTGACCCAGGGCTCCCTGGAGCACCAGGCAAACCACTATCTCCCAGGGTACCTTGAGTGCCAGGAGTACCTGGGTACCCAGGCAGGCCAGGATCACCCTGGAAATATAAACAGAAAGACATAACAGTAGCATTGCTTACATTTTCCAGAGTCTTAGCACATTATAATGCGATCCTTCCTTGGCAAGGTAGCCTGTCTCCCCAGATGGCTCTACCATACAAAGACACATGTTTTCTGATGTTGTAGTCTGCTTTATCCTCCCTCATTCAGATACTGTTTAAAAGCCGATCCAGATATTACCAATCCTTCAAAAGCCCACCCCGAGTCCCATTCCCTTCAGGAACTCTTCCTTGACAAATGTGGCTCGCCCCAAGTCTCTCTCTCTCTTTCCTGACAGATGCTATCCCTACACCACGTTCTGGGAGCTAATTAGGCTGCCTAGGATCATCTTCTAATTGCTTCACGTATGTAAGTCTCATCTCCCCCAACTAGACCATAAACTTCTTGTGGTCAGGGACCAAGGAGAGCTTCCTTTGTATCTCTCTCCATGCTGGACTGCACAAGAAATGCTTAGCGAATACTTGTTGGCTTGAAGTCTCCATAGATCAGCTTTGAATAAATCATCTGATAATTCTTGTTACTAAGGAAACAATCCAATTTAGGTACCCAAGTACAAGGCAGAGGAGAAAATTGTGACATATCACTAGCAGAAGATTATACTCGGTAATGGGACATTGAAATGGAGAGATTCAACCTCTCATTTTGGCCATTCTCATTTTCCATAAGCCCTCCCCCTCCCCCCACCCCCACCCCAGCTAACGCCAACCAACCCCAAACAAAATCAGGCATCTATTTTTCATACCAGGGTTTTGAAGAGGAATCAGAATTCCACGGTGTGCATTTTCATCTTTTCTTACCATTATGCACACAGCTGAGGCACAGGGAGCCGACAGGTCACAAAAATACCAAGGGACTTGGATCCTGACCCAGGCGCGCCAAGAATTCTGCTCTTGACTCAGGGGGCCCAAGGGCAGGACTTTACATATAACCCTGCGCATTTTCAACTTCTTTGATATGGGCCAGTGTCCTAGGCTGCTCAGAGATCAATGATTTACACGAGGACCAGCACCTGCCCTGCTGCTAAAGTCTCTCCCATGTTGTCTCCCCCAAATGGAATGTGAGCTCCTTTGGGAGCAGGCACTCATCTGCCTTCTCATTTGGATTCTAGAGCGTAGCACAGTGTTTGGTATACAGTAAGAAATTAATAAATATTGTTTCATTCATTTGTTCACTCATTTAGTATGCTGTCATTGGTAAAAATATCTAACTGAAAAAGACCAATCAGAGGCAGTGGCGAAGGAAATACTGAGTTAGGACACTTAACAAGGCACCTCCCCTCCGTGGGCCTCAGTTTCCTCACCTGTAAAATGACTAGATGAGTGGGCAGCCAGGTGGCGCAGTGAGTAGAGCACAGGCCCTGGAGTCAGGAGGACCTGAGTTCAAATCCGGCCTCAGACACTTGACACACTTAGTAGCTGTGTGACCTTGGGCAAGTTACTTAACCCCAATTGCCCTGCCTTCTCCCCTCAAAAAAAACCCAAAGCAAAAACAAACAAAAAAAAATGACTAGATGGTCTCTGAGTCCTTTCTAGCCACAGATTTATGATGCTATGTATAAAAATAATAATAACATTTCTATAGTGCTTACTATGTGTCTTTACAATGCTCATCTCAACAAACCTGGAGAAAGGTGCTATTATTATCCCCATTTTTTACAGATGAGGAAACTGAGGCAAACGGGATTAAGTGACTTGCCCAGGATCACACAGCTAATGAGTATCTAAGGCTGGATTTAGACTCAGGTCCTCCTGGCTCCAGGTCCAACGCTCTATCCACTGACCCACCTAGCTGCCCTTCATCTCCCCAGGCCTATACAAACAAGGGAGTTGGACTCTTTTTTTGTTTTCATCTCCCTAGGCCCATACTAAACAAGGTGGTTGGATTTTGTAGCTTCTATGGTGCCTTCTAGCTTGAAATGGATAGTCTCATGATTGTACGCCCACCTACTCCCCCAGATGCACCTGGCTTGCTATGACTGGCTCCTGCCAATGACCACTGTGTTTTGCAAAGATAACTATGAAACAGCTGTTTAATCATGAATTGGAGGACATTTCTAGGGACCAATATAAAGTTTGCTGGGAGAATCTGCACACTCTCTTTTGTTCACCTTTTTGAAAATTGGTCCAGCGTTCTGCGCTCTCCTCTCTCATTTTAGCCCACTTCCTCAAAGCTCCCTGACTGTTGGGTCAGCAATCAGCCCTCTGGATTCTTTCAGGGGCCTGGAATGCAGGTGACCTAAACTCATTTAATGCAGTTCCACTATCTCCTCACCCAGCCTGGGCTTCAATTGTCTCTTAGCTGGGTCTGTTCTACTATCTGCAATCTGAACATCATTCTCCTTGTGGAGCAGAAGGAAACAAAAGGGCCAAATGGTTCTGTTTTTCTTTGTTCTCTGTCTAAAAGCAGCTCTGTGGCAGAGGACACGGGGGACTTAGCCCACCTCGGATACTAGCTGTGTGGCCCTGGGCAAGTCCTCTGCCCTCCAGTCTCACACCTTCTACTGCTTTTTGGACATCCTGAACTGGATGTTTTCTGAAACTCAGCATTCCCCAAACTGAACTCATTATCTTTTCCCCCAAAGCCTTCCCTCTTAATAAAAATGATAATGCAGTAATGAGCATTCACATAGCATTAACCATGTGCCAGGTACTGGGCTAAGTTATTTATAAGTATTAGCTGATTTGATCATTATTATAATCCTGGATTATTGTTACTGAGTTGTTTCAGTCATGTCCAGCTTTTCATGACCCCATTGGGGGTTTTCTTGGCAAAGATACTGGAGTGGTTTGTCATGTCCTTCTCCAACTCATTTTACAGATGAGGAAACTGAGGTAAGCAGGGCTAAGTGACCTGCCCAGGGTCACACAGCTACTAAGTGTCTGAGGGTGGATTTGAACTCAGGTCCTCCTGACACCAGGACCTGGCACACTATCCACTGAGCCACCTAGCTGGCCTGATAATCCTGGGAGGTAGATGCTATTATTACTCCCATTTTTATAGTTGAGAAAACTGAGGCAGACAGTGGTTAAAGACTTGCCTGAGGTCACACAGTTAGTACATCTATGGGGCAGTGTTTGCACTCAGGTCTTTGTCACTCCAGGCACTTTATCTCTCACTGTGACTCCTAGCAAACTTCCCCCGTTAGATTGTGAACTCTCTAGGAGCAGGGATTTGTTCTTGCTTTTTTTTTTTTGTATCCCCAGCACTTAGCACAGTGCATGGCACATTTGGTGTTCAATTTTTCTGTGTGTGTGTGTGTGTGTTCAGTCTTTTAGTTGTGTCTGACTCTTTGCGACCCTGTGGTCCATACTGTCCATGGACTTTTCTTGACAAAGATAGAGGAGTGGTTTGTCATTTCATTTTACAGATGAGTAAACTGAGGCAAACAGAGGTTAAGTGACTTGTCCAGGGTCACACAGTTAGTGAGTGTCTGAGACCAGATCTGAACTCAGGTCTTCCTGACTTCAGGCTCAGAGCTCTATCCACTGACCCACCTAGCTGCCTGCCTGGCAAATAGCAGGAATCTAATAAATGCTTAGGGCAGCTAGGTGGGTCAGTGGATAAAGTGCCAGCTCTAAAGTCAGAAGAACTTGAGTTCAACTCCAGCCTCAGATACTTCCTAGCTGTGTGACCCTGGACAACCACTTCCCCCTGTTTGCTTCAGTTTCCTCATCTGCAAAATGAGCTGGAGAAGAAAATGGCAAACCACTGCAGTATCTCTGCCAAGAAAACCCCAAATGGGGTCACGTAGAGTCAGACACAACTGAAATGACTTAACAAATAAATGCTTATTGACTGACAACTTTTCAGCCTCAGTTACCTAGTCTGCAAAGTGGGGATAATAATAGTACTTGCCTCACAGGTTTGCTGGGAGGCTCAAATGAGATATTTACATATAAAAAGCACTTTGTAAATCTTAAAGTGCTATACAAAAGCTATTAACATGAAACTACCAGACATGAGAAGACGGTGTGGCCATTCCTTGTTCTTCCTTTAAAAAAAAAAAACGACTGGGGCAGCTAGGAGGCGCAGTGAGTAGAGCACAGGCCCTGGAGTCAGGAGGACCTGAGTTTAAATCTGACCTCAGACACTTGACACACTTACTAGCTGTGTGACCTTGGGCAAGTCACTTAACCCCAACTGCCCTGCCTTCCCCCTCCAAAACAAAATAACAAGCCATATTTGTATGGTATTTCGTGTAGGTCTCAGTCCACTGAAGCCCTTAATGTGATACTCTTTGTATAGGATCTTGCTGGTTTTTCGTATGATCATAAATTCCCACTCTAACATCCTTTTAAATAAAGTGAGAGTTCTCCCTATGGCCACACCAACTTCTTTACATCCAGATGCTTTTTATTCTATTCAGATCTTTTCTGAGTCTCTAGCCAAAGGAAGAGATAACTTCTCCTTTCTCTGAACATTTAGAAATCTGCTTTCCTCAAATCTAGAGGTCATGTGACCAAACCAAAGAGGGGAATGCTGGGTAACCACAAACTCCGGCAGGGACATACAGATGAGAATACTGAGGCCCAGGGAGAGGTGGCAAATATTATACAACTAAATAATGACAGTGCCAAGTCTAGAACCCAGGTTTCTTAATCTCCCTAGAGTAGGGAGATTGCTGCAAAGGAGAAGTAATGAATGGCGGGATTGGCCACAAAATCGTCACCTGGTACTTTTTTGGATAGAGGATGTTAAGAGGAAGATATATTGAAATACAGACATGTCAAGGGACCAGGGAAAAGGCCCTCCCTCCTCCCCATGATCACAGAAAGAGGGGAATGAGGTCTTGGAAGAAAGAATGAAGGAGGCCGTTATAGGAGAGCATAAAATATGACTTTACCCAATATAGCGAGTCCTCTTGTGGCCATATCAGGGCTAGATTTGGTGTCTGCATCTTATTTCCCTACTAGAATATAAGCTCCGTGAGGACAGGGGCTGTACCTCATTGAAACTGTGTCTAATGGAGTCAGGGCTCTGCACACCAAAGGCCAGGGGCTCCGCTCTGCTCACAAGGCAGCCTCATTCTTTGCTGTGGGCAATGGTGGCCCACTATAGGACATACCGTATGTTCTAGATGATTCATGGAGACACGTGTATGAGCATGCATTTAGAAGCATAGGCTCCAAATGGTCCATGTCACAACCTTCAAGAACCGCTGCTGTGGGCACTTAATTAATGCTGGATTGAATTTGTGAGAAAAACTTGTTATCCTACGAGATGATGCGTAAAAATCAGTTTCAAGAAGGGCATGGTAAATGAATGGAAGATGCATCTGCAATGGTTTATGAAGAGGGAAGTGAGGGCTGTTCAAACAGTAGCCTAAGTCTTGGATGGGGAAATCAGAGGGGGTCTTCCACAGAACAGTTCAGTTACCATATTAGGGCACAGAATGCCAAGCTTGACAGGCCAATCCTAACCCAGGATAGGCTTTTCCTAGGCTGCTCAGAGATGTCCCCTCCACCAATGAGCCTCTCCTCCCATGAGCTTCTTCTCTCCCATGGCTCTCACCAGGAGAATTTCAATGATAGCCAGGAATGCCCCAGCCTCACCCTCCAAGTCACCAGAATTTCACTCTTCTCTTTTTCCTCTGTCCCTTTTCTGGGAACTATTTATACTAGTCTTTATCAGTAGATAGTACGATGAAATGCTGTGGCCTGAAAGAGACTTCAGATTACGTGAGGTGAATGCTTGTTCTGTTTCCCCAACTTGGACAAGTTTAAAATTCCATGGAGCATGTACTCCAAGCAAGTGATACTTGGAAACTACAGAAAGAGGAGAAGGGTGGGCCTCACTTTGGCAGTTTTCTAAAAGAGTCACAAATTCAATCCACTTCAAAGAGTATTTATTAAGTACCTACTAAGTGCCAGGCACAATTCAAGATTCTAGGCAGATATAGACAGGACAGTCCCTGTCTTCAGGGAGTTTATTTTCTACAAAGGTAATACAACATGTAAACAGATAGTTAAGTACAACATAATTTGAGAAGAGACAGAGAGGGAAAGAGAAAGAGAAAGGGAGGGAGAGAGACAAAGAGGGAGGGGAAGAGAGAGAGAAAAGGAGGGGAAGAAGGAAGGGGAGAGAGAGAAAGGGAAGAAAGAAAGGAGAAAAAGGGAGGATGGGAGAGAAAAGGAGTAATAGCGGAGGGAGACAAAGGCAGGACAGAGAGGGGGGGAGAGAGAGAGAGAGAGGAGAGAGAGGACGAAGGAGGAGGAGGAGGGGAGGAAGAGGAAGAGGAGGAGAGATGGAGGGAGGGAGGAGGAGGAGAAAGAGAAGAGTGCGCACTAAGAAGCACAGAATCACGGGAGACTTCATGTAGGTGCCTCTAGGCTGAGGAGGCAGGGACAGTAACAGCAAGTGGACCAGTCTGCCTAGACTAGACAATGAAAGCAGGAGGGTGATGGTCTCTAGATCTAGAAAAGATGGATGGAGAAAGCTGGGAGGGGCTTTCCAAGGCAAGCCCAGGGGCACTGCAGGTCTCAGCTGTGTAAGAGAGCTTGAGGTCACATGCCCCTTGATCTAGACCTGGAAGGGACCTCGGATGCTATCTAATCCAATCCTCTCATTTCACAGATGAGGAAACTGAGGCCCAGAGAGGGGAAAGGTCTTGTCTAAGGTCACACAGGTAGTATCAGAGGTGGGATTTGAACTCAAATGTCCTGATTTCTCATGGGGGAGTGAACAAGTACTTATTAAGCACCTACTAGGTGCCAGGCACTGTGCTAAACACTTTCTAAATATTATCTCGTTTGATCCTCATAACAACTCTGTGAGAAAGGTCTCCATTTTACAGTTGAGGAAACTGAGGCAGACTTGCTCAGGGTCGCAAAGCTAGTGAGTGTCTGAGGCTCAACTGGAACTCAGGCCTTCCTGCCTCTGTTGGGCGCCACCTGGCTTCTCCCCCACTCCCAGCCCCCACCCTGCTTTCCCCTGTACCCTGCTGACTCCAATCTAGATCCAATTAGACACCTAATCATGGTTTCCTGTTGCCACCTCTGCATGATGGCAGAATGAGTTCCACCAGCATTATTTTGGAGGGCCTCTGTTTTTATTAATGTGCCTCCAATTCGCCCACACAATCCTTGAAATAAATTAGTCAAAGCACAGCGTTGAGCGAAGTCCTGTGGGCTCTGGCTTTGTTATCTCTGGCTCCATGAGAACGCTAGTCCTTTATGGGCAATTTCCTATTAAATCTCTGTTTTGAACCTACTGCGTCTATAACCCATCTGAAAATCACTTCCTTCATTAGAACAATAGTTCTGGTGTTGCGTGGGAGAGCAGACGGCTATCTTAAGTATTTTCTGGCACCTACTATCATGGAGTTGCATCAGAAGTGGCCATTACTCTACTGCTGAGTCTCATGGACTCAACCCACATAGTGAGAAAGGCACATCTGGCGAGTGCTTACCAACCATGTGACTTGGCCAAGTCACCTCATGTCATGGTGCCTCCATTTCCCCGTTCATAAAGCAGAAGTAAAGATCATAGATGATAGCAGCTCATATTTAGATGGGCTTTTAATTCTGTCAAACACTTTCCATACGTGGTCTCCTTGGATCCCTTTATTAATTTTATTTATTAATAATTTAATTATTAGTCATTAATATAATATCATATAATATATTGTAATATATAATATAATAATATATCATTAATAATAATTAAATTAATTATTAATCTCCCCATTTTGCAAAACTGAGGCTCAAAAGTCAAGTGATTTTTTTTTCCAGGATCCCAGAACCAGCCTGAGGTGGAATTTGAACTCAGAGCATCCTGGAGTACAAGTCCAACCTTCATCCATTGGACCATATTTCTCTAAGGGGAGGGCAACTGACCTAGATGAGCTCCAAGTTCCCTCCCAACTCTCACAGCTTGTGAGCCATTCTTGTGTCTCTCTCAGTGCCTAGTATCATATATAGCAGTTTAACTCAATAAACAGTGTAGGAGAACTAGCACGCTAATAATAGCTCACATTTCTAAAGTGCCTACTATGTGCCAGGTACTGCGCCATGGTGCTTTACAATTATTATCTCATTTGAGCCTCAGAACAACCCCGACGGGTAGGTACCATTATTATTCTCATTTTACAGTTGAGGAAACTGAGGCAGACAGAAGTTAAATGACTGGCCCAGGGTCACACAGGTAGGAAATGTCAGGTTAGATCTGAACTCAGGTCTTCCTGACTCCGGGCCCAGCACTTTATCCACTGCGCCACTTATCCAACCTCGCATGGAGATTTCTTTGGTTTATTGAAACACTCTTAGCTTGAGATAGGAAAAAATTGCATTACAATAGTTCTGTTTTCACCTGCTCTCTCCTCTTCTCATTCAGCCCACCAACTCTGGAGAAAAGAGAGCGTACCTGGCCTGGCCTGAGTACGTAGCTATATTATTTAGGTTGTTTAAATAAGCAACAGCAATGATCATAATGTAAGAGAGAAATCTCCTATATTGCCAACAGCCTCACTTCCACCTGCAGGACTGTACCTTAGGACCTGGGAGACCTGGGTGACCAATTTCTGCAACACCAGGGGCTCCTTTCTCTCCATTTTGGCCAAGAAATCCTGGGGAGCCAGGCTGGCCAGCAACGCCGGGCATCCCTGGAGATCCTTCCACACCTTGGAGACCTGTTAAAATAGTTATGAATTGTAGCATACACTTTATTAGCTGACACATCAAGATACATGTAGCCACAGAAACTGAGGGGAGAGGGACTCTACATTGAGACACTAGCAGGGGACAGCTGGGGTTGATCCAGGCCCTGACATCTGGCAGGGGTGGGAGAGACTTTCTCCATCCTCCCAACTCCCAGAGTCCAGCTGCCCATCCTGCCTCTTCCAGGCAGTGTGGGACACCCAGGGTTAACTCCACAGGGGGAAAACCCTGGATCCTTACCTTAACCCACGCGTAAGCTCAACCCTCTCCCTCCCCAGTCTCTCTCCTCCTCTGCCTTCCCTTTCCACCAAGCCCTCGGGAAACCTGCTCTATTGGTAACAAACTCCATTTCATCTGTGACTTCTTTTCACATTCCTTCCATCTTATGGCACTCATTGGGATGTAACTTTCACCTCAAGACACTTGGCATCATCCCTTGGGTGACCACTCCTCATTTCACACCTCTTGACACACACAAGGGAGAAAGAGAAGTTGGCAGCTTCCTTGGCCCCACTGCCACTTTTCAACCTTTCCTCATTCAGCACTACTGGTCACTTGGCCCTTATTCTCCAATACATTCAATACCTGGCTCATGGTCTTTTTCTCCGACTCAACCTTTCTCCCCTTTGGACATCCTGATCTGTTGGGTCCTTGACCCCCTCAGTCCTTCTGACCTCTATCTCATGATGACCTCTCCAGGAGAGGTGACATGCTAACCACCAGCCCTGCCCACTAAACTCCACATCTCCCAGGTCCCACAGTCCCTGATGCTGAGATGAGAAGGACTCACAGATTTCTGAATTTTTAAGTCTCAAGAATTCTGACAATTTGTCCCTCAATTCCTATTCAATGCTTCAATACCTTGGCCCATCAGTATAAAAAACTATCTCCTTTTGGCAATTAAAAAAATAAACCATCTTACATTAGGTGAACAGCATTCTGGGATTTGTTCTCACTCACCTGGAAATCCCACATCTCCTATGCGTCCTTTTAATCCAGGAGGGCCTGCTGATCCTGGACACCCTGGAAGGCCTTGGTTTCCCTTGGGGCCTAGAAAAATCAATATGGTAGAGTTAAAAGGCAAACACGGTACTAAACTAGGCTCCTCATCTTGGAAGGTATCTGAGGTTAGGACAGTACGGGATGACAGCCATAGAGCTCCTAATCCCCATATGCCCACAATGCCCATAATGGCGGCCAAGAAGTACAGAGGTAAACTGAGCGTCAGTTAGTCAACAACATGCCAGCCACTGTGCTAGGCCCATGGAATACAAAGAAAGGCAAAAAATCCGGTCCTTGGAATACACATTCTAATGTGGGAGACAACTTGTAAATAACGGTTGGGGGTTCTTAAGCCAGGGCTAAAATTTCAGGAGGTTATATCTTTAGTTTTACAAACTTCTAACTAAAATATAGCATTTCCTCTAATTACTTAAAAGTATAATGCTGAGAAGGGGTCCATAGGCTTCCCCAGACTGCCCAAGAGGTCCCTGACACCCAATGAGGTTAAGAATCCCTGAACTAGGCACATACACAACATATACTGATTAGCTGAAAGGCAACATGAATGGGGAAGACATGGGGGGTCTGTTGTGGCGGCTTGGTGGTGGGTTGCAGGTGGGCTCTGAGCTGAGTTTTGGAGGAAGTCGGGGGCAGAGGTGAGGAGGGACAGCCAGGGCAAAGGCAAGGTAGCAAGGTCAAAGGGCATGTGTGTGGAGGGGGGGAGTATGGCCAGGGTAGCAGGGTCAAAGAGCATGTGTGTGTGTGAAGAGAGGGTGTATGGCCAGGGTGGCAAGGTCAAAGGGTATGTGTGTGTGTGTGTGTACAGGGTGTATGACCAGGTGGCAAGGTCAAAGGGTGTGTGTGTGTGTGTGTGTGTGTGTGTGTGTGTGTGTGTGTGTACAGGGTGTATGGCCAGGGTAGCAGGGTGTCAGTGTGTGTGTGAAGGGTTGTATGGCCAAGGTAGCAGGGTCAAAGGGTATGTGTATGGGTGTGTGTGTGTGTGTGTGTGTGTGTGTATGTATGTGTGTAGGGTATATGGCCAGGGTAGCAGGGTCAAAGGGTATGTGTATGTGGGCGGGGGGCATGGTCAGGGTAGCAGGGTCAAAGAGTATGTGTGTGTGTGTGTGTGTGTGTGTATGTGTGTAGGGTGTACGGCCAGGGTAGCAGGGTCAAAGGGTATGTGT
>CM053628.1:49857949-49874607 GCA_028646595.1 Phalanger gymnotis | reverse complement strand
AGGGAGGAAGGAAGGAAGGAAGGAAGGAAGGAAGGAAGGAAGGAAGGAAGGAAGAAAAGGAAGGAGGGAAGGAGGAAGAGAGAGAGGAGAGAAGGAAGGAAAGGAGAAATGAAGGAGAGGAGGAAGGAAGAAGGGAAAGAGGGAAGGAAGGAACAAAGGAAAGAGAGAAGGAGGGAAGAAAGGAAGGAGGGAAGGCAGGAAGAAGGGAAGGAGGGAAGGAAGGGAAGGAAAGAAAGGAGGAAAGAGGAAGAAGGGAAGAAGGAAGGAGATAGGAAGGAAGGAAGGAAGGAAGGAAGGAAGGAAGGAAGGAAAGGAAGAAGGGAAGGAGGAAGAGAGAGAGGAGAAAAGGAAGGAAAGGAGAAATGAAGGAGAGGAGGAAGGAAGGAAGGCAGGAAGGAAAGAAGGAAGGAGGGAAGGAAGGTAGAAAAGAAAGGAAGGGAAGGAAAGAGGAAGGAGGGAAGAAGGAAGGAGGAAGGAAAGAGCGGAGAAATGAAGGAAAGGAAGAAAGAAGAAAAGGAGGGAAGGAGAGAGGGAGGAGGGAAGTAAGGAAAGAAAGAAGAAATGAAGGAAGGAAAGGGAGCCAGCATTTATTAAGCACTTACTATGTGCCAGGCACTGTGCTAAGCACTGGGGATAAAAATACAAAAAAGACCAGTCTTGACCTCAAGGAGCTTACATTCTAATGGAGAAAGACATCACACAAAAGGGAGCTTGGGGAGGGGCAGGAAGCTGCAGGCACCCCTCTTGGAAGTCAGAAACAAGGCCAGGAGGAGAATGAAGGCAAACCAACCTGGCTCCTACCACAAAAGGGGGATTCCAGGAGTTCCTCAGCAATGGGAGAAGGGGGTGGTAGACTATTCCAGGGACAGGAGGCCTCAGGCACTGTGGGAGGTCCCAGGATGAGCCAGTATTAGAGGGGGCAGGGTTTGGAAGTCCAGAGGAAGCAGAAACAGGGCCAGGAGGAAAACTCCAGGCATGAAAACTTCCATGAAGGGACATTTCTTCAGTATCACCTGCCTGGTGACTCATGGGTAACACAGAGAGTCACAGAACTGCTTTGGGCACTGAGAGATGAAGAACAACACTGCATCTGAGCTTTAACTTACTGTCTTAGAAGGCTGCTTGGGGCACAGAGAAATTAGTGACTCGCCCAAGGCCACACAGTCACTATATTTCAGAAGCAGGTCTTAAACCCAGGATTTCCTGATTCCAAGGCCTACCTTTTATGGACCCCACCATGCCACCTCTTCAGTCTTAGCTACTGTCCTTGTCATGGCATCCTTGTCCACAGCACACTTTCCTCTGTGTATTGTCCCACAAAAAAAAGTTAGAAAGACACCTTGGTAAGCACCAGGAAGAAAAAGGAATTTCAAAATGGATTCCAAAGGGATAGTAAATCTCCTTGAAAAATGGCAGGAATTGTATAGAGTTAGCTAGAAAAAATAGTCTCAGAGAGTGGAAAGGGGACCAGCCTGGAGTCACCAAGCCCGAGTTCAAGGCCAGCCTTTGCCCCATCTGGCTGTGGGCCCCTGGGCCAGTTCCTTCGCCTCTTGGGGCTGCACCCCCGCCCCAAGCAGCTCTCTAAGGCCACGAGGTACCGATACCAATCCATCGGCAACAGTATTAGTAAAGTTCTCATCTCCTGCAGTTCTGTCTACCAATGAAATCACAAGACCAGGCCACAGGAGACAGTTGTTGGTCTGCATTGATAATAAGAGTTTCCTCATTAGAGGAGGCTCACACTAATAAAATCACAGGTTTGAACCAAAACACCCAATAGACAATAAGCAAATCATCCATGTGGGCAGCACTGTGAGGAAAAGAGTACCGGAGCTGGGGTCGAGAAGGAACAAAATTAGTAAGCATGCCATCTTTGCCTTTATCTAAATTACTAATAAAGGCATTAAACAGTGCAGGGCCAAGCATAGATCCCTGGGGCACTCCACTAGGGCCATCCACTCTGGCTGAGTGGGCATGGAACCATTAACAACAACAGTTCCAAATTCACGTAACTGGATTGATATCTAGCCCACCTCTTCCCTTCTGTTTCCCCAGGAGTAGCATGGAGACTTTATCAATTGTTTGGCTTAAAATCAATGGCTCTGGAATCAGAAAATTGAGGTTTAAACCCTTCCTCTGCTACTTATGGCTTGCATGACCTTGGGCCAGTCCCCTCCCCTTCCTGGGCCTCAGACTTGTCCTCTGTAAAATGAGGGGGTTGGACTACATGGCCTCTCAGAGGTCCCTTCCAGTTCCAGGAACCAATAAGATAATGATCTAGGTCATATATATCAGTGTTCTCCTGATCTACCAATCTAGTACACTTGCCAAAAAGGGAGAATTTTGCCAGGAATCCAAGTCAAGCTTAGTAGCCTAGAGTTCACAGAAACCATTTTGCTTCCTTTGGAAAATCAACATTTACCTTCTCCAACTGGGTGGCAACTCTCCTCTTCTCCACAATCTTGCCAGAGACCCCTGCTAGAGACCCTGAAATCCCACCCACCAGTTCTTTCATTACCCTGAGCTACGGATGGAACTCATCTCCATCTCGATGGACTATTCTCAAGAACTCAGTTCAAAATTTATGCCTTAATGTTATTTCATTTTAAATCACTCATGACCTTTGGACTCCTTGGGGAAAGGCTGGAGAAGTCCCAAAGGTACAACGTGTTACAAACTGGATTTCTTCAGTCAGATGCCCATAGAAGTAAACAACCATCCAGATGGATAATACTGTTCCTAGTTTTCTTTTAGTTTAATAAATAGTGAAACTCCCACTGAAGGTCAGAAAGCATACTCTCTATCTCAAATCTGAACTCGATCTAGCCTAAGCTAGCTCATCAATCCATGTGACTTCTAAGGGGGGGATTAAATGTTCTATGTTCATTTTAATTTGATGCATTATTCCAGGGCTTTGCAAAGAAAAAGCACAAAAGCAGCGTATGCTGGCCTCAGGTTGGTCCTTAGTGGGCCTGCCTAGATTAAGATCATTAGGATTCATATCACCATGCGGCCAGAAACTCAGAAAGTGCCCGCTCACGCAAACAATGACACTAGGGGAACATAGGAATCGCTATCTAAGGAAGAAAACCCACTTGTTTACATCTCGATAAATTTCCTCTAGAAGGGCTATGGAAAAACAGGAGAAAAGCTAGAACGTCTTTAGGTTATAAAGAGGGAAGGGGAGAGGAGGAGGAGAAGAGACGAGGAGGGGGCTGGATGTCTGGAAAATACCAGCTCAGGTCTGAAATGATGATCGCAGGGGATCTGGAAAATATACGGTTTGATTTTTCAATGCTTCCCTATAGATGGCCACACCCAACAACCAACCAGAATTATACTGCTGGAAAAAGACACTTGGAATAAAAAGGAAGGGGAACTGAAACTGAGGATGGATGGAAAAAACATAAAAATAAGTATCCAAATAGACACACACACTCGAAGAGGAATGGGTTGTTACCTAACAACAATAATAGATAGTGTTTATATAGTGCTTTGAGACTTATAAAGCACTTTATAGATGTTATCTCACTTAATCCTCATAACAGCCCTAGGAGATAGGTGCTATCAATATCCCCATTTTAAAGATGAGGAAATTGAGGTTTGGAGGAGTTAACTGACTTATGCAGTCACACAACTGGTATCTGAGGCCATATTCAAACTCAGGTCTTCTTGACTCCAAATGCAGGATTCTCTCCACTCACTATCCTTTCTACCTGGTTCTTTACTGATCGCATGCATGCGGAACCCTACTGAGAAGTTATACAACCAAGCTGAATGGATCCACTACAAAATTATGTTGTTGTCTAATCTCAACTGGGCCCTCAATGCCACAAGGCAATCTTTTGACTCTTCCTCAATTGGCCAAACAGTCCACTCCCCCCTACAACTATTTTGCACCTTCTCAAATCACTCACACCCTACCCTGTCCCCTCCCTCTCATCAGACCTCATTTTCAACGTCCCAGGAAATCAAGGCCAATGGTCATGAGGCCCCCTTTTCCGTCATCGCACAACTCAAATCCCTTCAACATCATACACCGTCCTCTCCTCCTGACTCAGGCTCTAACAAAAAGGGACTCTTATCCTTGCTAAATATAACTATCCCCACTCCTACCAATGTAGCCTCCTTCATTCTGTCCCTTCTCATCTCCTCCAGGATTCTGCCCCTTCAATAATTTCCATCTATCAATAAACATGTCCAAACTGCTCCCATCCAAACAAAACAAAAACAAGAACTAACAGTTCTCCACTGGATAGCTTGGGATAGCCACTGGACCTGGTCATTCTCTCAAGCAATGACCTCTATTTTGTTGGTCAGTCGTTTCAGTCATGTCTGAGCCTTCATGACTCTTGACAAAGGTACTAGAGTGGTTTGCCATTTCCTTCTCCAGAAGATCCAATGGATCCAGTCTATCAGGCAATCAGAGGTTAAGTGACTTGCCCAGGGTCACACAGCTAGGGAATGTCTGACTGAGGCTGGAGGTCTTCCTGACTACAGGCCCAGTGTTATATCCACTGAGCCACCAGCCTCTTACGCTTCTATATCTCTCCTCATTTTCATTGCTAAAAAAGGCCCATCTAGAATGGCTGAACAAGTTGTGGTATATGAGTGTAATGGAATACTATTGTGCTATAAGAAATGATGAGCAGGTGGACTTTAGAACAACCTGGAAAGACTTATATGAACTGATGCTGAGTGAAGTGAGCAGAACCAGGAGAACATTGTACATAGTTAGAGCCATGTTGTGTGATGACTGACTGTGACAGACTTAGACATTCCCAAGGTCTCTCTGAAGAACTCTGGAATTAACTGTAAGACATGGGAGAAACAGGCACAGGACTGACTAGTATGGTGTGCCCGCATCAAAAAAGGCTGTGCTCTATGAGCGAAGCAGAATTGTGGCAGCTCAAAAGGAATGTGAGATGTGCAAATTCAGGGCCTTCTCCACTCCAAATGTTCCTGTGGACTATTTGTGCCCAAGCTGTGGTAGAACATTCCGACTTCAAATTGGTCCAATCAGCCAAGGTACACACTGTACCTTGACTCCAACATAGTGGTATCATTTTGGTCTTCTTTGAGCGTGAAAGACAACAACTATGTACCTGACACATAGTAGGTGCTTAATGAATGTTTGTCACACTAAACTGAGTCAAGGTGATGAATTCCTTATATGATATAGCCTTCAGGATTTACAACCTACCTTTAGCCCAGTCCTACCTGGTTGACCTAGAGGCCCAGGAATCCCTGGTAGTCCTGGACGTCCCTGATGACCGATTCCTGGTTGCCCAGAAGGACCCATAAGTCCAGGCTGTCCAACTGTCCCAGGGTCACCTTTGCAGAAAAAAGGAACAAACTTAGTCCTACCTCATATATAGCAGGTTTAGTTATAAACGATAGGCTTTTTTTTTATACAAGACCAGTTGACTTGTAGGAGCCACGAACATATCACATGCTATCACAAGACCCATGTGATCAGGCAAAGGCAGGAAGTCTACACGTACATATCCTGAGAAAGCTTGCCATTCATGAACCATCCAGGGAAAGGGAAGCAATGGAATAAGCCAGGGACTGTGCTTAGTGATTTTGACATTATCTGATTTGATCATTACAACAACCTTCACAGATAGGTATTCTTATGACCCCCATTTTAGAGTTGAGGAAACTAAGGCAGAGGTGAAGTAACTTGCCTAAGGTACCACTGTTAGTGAATGTTTGAGGCCAGATTTGAACTTGGGTCTTCCTGACTCCATGCTCAGTGCTCTACCCACTGAGCCACCAGCTGCCATCAAGAACAGAGGTGAGCAGCCAGGGCATATGGGAAAGGAGCCAGACGTGACCACCAGCGTATCTGGCATATGCTAAGGGCTGGGCCTCCAGATCCAAGTCAAGTCTTCTCATTCTCCTCCGGAGTTTTTTTCTAATTTTACCCTCCAGGAAGGATATAAAGAATAAATCAACTAACCCCTCATCTTTGTTTTCTTCAAAGCCTGGAACTCACTCCAGGCAAAAGGCATTCTGCAGAGGGGCCTTAGGAGAAATCGGGGGGAAAGATGGACAAAGGCGGAATGCTGATCTTTTCAATTATCTCATGATAGGGAACCACAGGCAGGCACGTTTCCAGCATATCATGTGTGATGTTGAAAATGGGTTATTTTGTTACTACCGCATTAGATGAAAACTAATTCCATTTCATACACGATTCCCATTAGCGTCCTTCTTTGGAGAGGGGATGTTTGGAGAGTGTTTGTTGATGACTGTTCAAAATAACCCTGGGAAAGCAGTAAGAATAACTCTCATTCCTCGGCCACCATAAGGTTCATAGCACACTTTCTTTGCAAAGAGCCTCCAAGAGAAGCCAGTGTAAGCATTATGATCGTCATTTACAGAAAAGGCAACTAAGGCTCATAAAGGCAAACGGGGGAGAAAGCTGCCATTATACATCCACCAAGCTAGACTCCATTTTAGAGCAGCTACAAGAAAGGAAGAAGAGCGGCTGAGCTCCTTCGAAGGGCACATGAAACAAAACCCAAGGAAAGGGCTGGGGGACAAAACAGGACCTCAAGATGCAACAAAGAAGAGGAACTAGGGTGCCTAAGTCAAGGAGGCAGAGCAGCCCCCTGAGGCATCACTGAGACATAGTGGGAGGGAATCCAGGCCTGAGGGATGGCCCTGGATGGGTAGACTCCAAGAGAAAGAAGCAGGCCAAGTAAAAAGGGGGAAAAGGGAGTGGCACATAAGGAGGCCCTCCTCAGGTGAGAAAAAACAGGAAGCAGGCAGAGAAAGAAAACATGGCTGAGAACACTTGGGGAAAGATCAATAGAGGGAAAACCAGGAACAATTTCCTCGTCATACAGACCATCTGGACAGAAAGAAGAAATAGATGAGGAGTTTGGGAAACAGATTACGAGTCTGGCACAGAAAGCTGCATGAGAGAGTGGCAATGGGGGACTTCCATTATCCAGACATCGACTGGAGCTCTCTGTGTGCCAAAAACAGAGCAGCTAAGAACTTCCTGAACTGTCTTAATGATAATATAATACTAACAAGGGGAAATTCTATTCTGGATCTGATTCTCATTAACAGGCAGGAACTGGTTTCTGGGGTGGGTGAAAATGATGGGAACCCTGGAAGGAAGTGACCAAGACATCCTTGAGTTAGTGAGAGAGAGGAGAAAGTCTGGGTTAGTCTAAGATATGCCCTAGATTTGGGGAAAGCATATTGCACAGGGTTCACAGGAAGGCCGGGTAGGATTGGATGGACGAATTCTACAGGGGAAGTCAGCCCAGGAGGGACAGGAGATGCTCAAGAATGACATTCCAAGAGCATAAAGAGACATGATTCCAGTGAGGAAGAAAAACAGTTGTTGTCTGAAGAGACCAATGAGATGCAGAGAAAACTGACCAATCAACTTAGATTTAAAAGAGCTGAAGATGGTAAGGGTAAGGGACAGAGGATGAATACAAACCCATGATGTTGCATCGCACAGATGGTGTCAGGCCCAGTAAAGCTCAAGATTGAGTTTGGGCTGGCAAGGGAAATGAAGAATGACGAAAAGGTTATGGGGCCTGGGGGTGGGGGAAGGCATTTAGGGTTAGGGTTTAAGCTGTACTGCAGAACAGGAGGGATACTACATGACTGGACAAGGACAAATATCCTGTTTTTCAAAAAACAGCAAGAGGGAGAGAGGGAGGGAAAGAGAGACAGACAGAGACAGAGACAGACAGAGACAGAGAGAGAGACAGACAAAGAGAGAGAGAGAAGACAAGATGAGACGAGAGGAGAGACACAGAGACACAGAAAGACAGACACACACAGAGAGATAGAGACACAGAGAGAGAGACAGAAAGACAGAGAGAGACAAAGACACACAAACACAGAGAGAGAGAGACAGAGAGACAAAGAGAGAGACACAGACAGAGAGAGAGTCTGCGAACTTCAGGCTAGTGAGCTTAACTTCAGTTTCTGGGAACATTCCAGAAGGACTTATTAATGAGATGGTCAGAGAATGTCTAGAAAGGGAAGTGGGGATGAGAAAGAGGCTTCATAAGGAACAGGGCATGCTGGACTCACCTCATTTCTCTTCTTGACACAATTAATGAACTTGCAGCGTAAGGGAATGCTGCTGATGTCATTTACCTGGGTTTCAAAGAAGCATTGGATAAAGTCTCTCAAGGCATTTCTGTGGGAACGATGGAGAAATGCGGGCTAGATGATGCTATAGTTAGATTGTAAACCGGTTGAATGAGCGGACTCAAACAAGAGTTATTAGTCATTTGATATCAGCTTGGCAGGAGCTCTCCAGTGGAGCGCCCCAGGGGTTTGGGCTTGGCCCTGGACAGCCTAAGTGTTTCACATCTTTAGTGATGACTTAGGCCAGGACAGATGACATGATTATCAGATACCAAGCTGAGAGGGAGAACAAACCCACTGGACAGAAAAGCACCAGGATCCAAAGAAATCTTGAGCATGGAGCCAAACCGAATAAGCTCACACTTAATTGGGAAAAATGGCAAGTCTTACATCTGGGTTCCCCAAAAATGCACTTTCCAAATATGAGACTGATCAAACAATCGTTCAATTAATCAATAGATGGGTGTTAAGTGCCTTAGGCTGGGGGGGAATCATGGGTAGAGAGCAGTTTGCAAAAGATGTCACTGTGAGCTCAGTGTGAATTAGCAAGTTGGTGGGGCAGCCAAGGAAGTGATCCCAGGTTACAGGAGGAGGGCGCAGCTCCTGACTTATGGAGTCCCACTGGACCCTGCCTTGGTCAGATCCTATCTGGAGTCTTCTATTCAGTTCTAGTCACGGCAGTTTAGGAAGGACAGAGATAAGGTAGAGAACAGCCAAGAGGCGGCAGCCAGGATAGCAAAGGGCCTTGGCTTCATGCCAGGTGAGGATCCTCTATTTAAGCAGGGTGCTCATCATTGCCCATCTGGCTGCAGGACTTCATCAGCACCCCCTCCTCCTCCACTTTTCCAGCTTCTTTTTATGTGTTATCTTCTCCCATGAGATTGTAAGCTCTTGAGGCCAAGGGCTGTCTTTTGCTTTTCTTTGCATTCCCAGCACTTAACCTGGTGCCTGGTGCATAGTGGATACTTAATAAGTATTTACTGACTACTGATGGTTGGAGGAACAGAGGATGTTAAGCCTAAAAAAGAGAAGACTCGGGGATGTGATAGATGTGGTCACGTGTGTGAAGGGCTCATCATATGAATGAAGTCACTAGACTTGTTCTGTTCGGGCTCCGAAGGCAGAACCAAGAGCAATGGGTAGAATTTTTAAGAACACCAATCTGAGCTTGCTGTCAGGAAGGCCTTCCTGACAATTAGATCTCCCCCAAAGTGAGATGGGCTGCCTCAGGAAGGTGGGCTACTTACTTAGCATGTGGCAGTGGGGAATGGGGATTGGCTGGAACTGATCACCACTGAAACCACTTTCAGTTCTCCGTTTTTGTGCTCCTGGGCTCCTCCAGGGGCACAGAGTGAGCAGGAAGTGGAGCCTCTCCTGGCTCCAAGCCTAGCACCCATTCCTCTACACTGTACTGTCTCTTTGTATTCAAGGATTCCTTTGAGAGGGCCCTGGATTTCTTGCCTAAGACTGCCGAGGAGCCTGGTCAGGTACCCAGAATTTTCAAATAGGCCTCAAGCTCCCTTCTCAAGGTCATGTTATAAAAAGATAATACAAGGGAGTTGAAGGGAGTGTGGAATTCATATAAGGAGAAGGTCATTCGTTATGTGGCTTGTCATTTGGAAGGTCTGGATTTGTAACACTGGGACCATAATTCTGCAGCTGGGGGAGCTCATCGAGTGTTGTGAATGGTCATGAAGTCTCAAGCCGTTTAAACCAGGGAAGGTTAATGAGTGGCTTTAACCAAGAATGGGAGGTGATCTTGGGTTGGAGCCTTCTCTGGAAGCTATGCTGGCTATTTCAGACTTGGGGGCCTCTATGGCATGGATCAGCCTTACTTGCTGCAAGGAACTGAGGCTCCCCTTAACTTGGGGGCAGGAGGAAAGTAATAACTTAGAATTAATAAAGGCTGTCAAACCAGCTAAATTGTCATTCCTCCCATGAATACCTAGGGGAACCAAGGAGGTGCCACTGTGGTGCATTGTGTGCTGGCTTTGGAATGAGAAAGTCAGGGTTTCATTCCTGACACTCTCACTTACTCTCTGTGTAACCCTGGGCAAGGCACTTCCCCAACTTGGGTCTCAGTTACCCCCTCTGTAGAATGAGGGGGTTGGACTAGGTGGCCTCCAGGGTCACTTCTAGCTCTAGATCTAGGATTTGACACATGACCTTGGGCAAGTCCTTTTATTTCCCTGGGCCTCAGTTTCCTCATATGTAAAATGAGATGGTTAGTTAATCCTATAAACAGCGAGTGTGGCAGGAAAGATGGGCTTCTCAGCTAGCTGGAATGTTCCCCACATAAATCTCCCCAAGACAAAAAAGCTCAGCAAATTAACCCAAAGCAGTAGACTCCATACCTTTTGGCCCAGCCAGTCCATCCAAGCCAGGGAGCCCTGGCATGCCCGGGGGCCCTGGGAAACCAGTGCTGCCTTTTGGACCAGGTGTTCCTTTGAGACCTGGGAGTCCCTTGAGCCCAGGTGGCCCAGGCAGGCCAATCCCTGGCTCTCCCTTGAGAATCAACACGTAGCGGGGGAGGGGGGGGAAGAAAAGAACAAAGTCAGACATTGCTTTCCTAGCGTTCATTCCTTGCCACAGATATGCCAAAGAAAGGTAACCATGCCACTGGTATTAGATGTGCAAGGGTAACAGGGAGTGCTGTCCTTTGATTTCACTGGCATAGAGAGCTCCCAGCAAGGACATTCCCTCCACTGCCATTTGTAGCAGCACTGCGAGGTTATGCCTTAGTTGCTGCCAAGGTCGCCTAGCCCATACGCAACAGAGGCAGGATTCACTAGTCACTCAGCAATTACTGGTATCTTTGGTGAGAGAGACAAGAGGAAAGATAATTGGTATACTGGAGAAAGCAACGAGCACCAAGCTAGTCAGGCTTGCCCCAGGAGAGAGCTCAGTGTCAGAAGAAGCAAGAGCTAAGTGAGGGGCGGGGGGCACCAACAAAGGGCTTTGCCCTGAGGTTTAGGGCTCCGGGCCAGCTGTTTCACCCTCACAGAGCACAGAGTAATGATGAAGGAGAGGAAGTTTAGATTCAACATGGGGAAAAACATTTCAACAGCCTGGTCACTTCAACGCCATTGTGGTTTAACTTAGGAAGCTGAGGAGGCGTTTGAGATTATTTAAGCTGTAATTAGGGGATGGAGATACCATCCTCCAAGAAGTTGGGTTAAACTGTTATGAAACCACTGCCAGTGGTATGTAGTGTGTCCACCATGGCGTGGGGAGGGTGGGCCCCAGCACGGGAAGGTCTCAGAGACACATTCATCATCACTCTTCCTCCTCATTAGAAAGCCATCCGGCAAGGGTTCACTGACACGGCCCAGACATCTTTGTTCGTTCATCCGATCAGATAACTGAGGATTCTAACAACAGACGCTGAAGCTCCATACTCCCAACATGACCACTGGGACAATTTTTAGAAGTTCAAGGCTTGAAAGAAAGGCCAATCCCAACATACGTAACAAAAGAATCGTGAGGAGGGAGCTAAAGCAAGCGGCAGAAGAGGAAGCCAAACCTTTGGACCTGGGAAGCCGGGATGCCCAGGAGGGCCTTGCAGACCACGTCTTCCAGGTGCCCCAGGGGTTCCTGGAGGCCCTGGCATTCCTTGGTAACCTGAAAAATAGGGAATAACAGATTCCCAAAAGAGAGAACATTCTAGTTGGTATCAAAAAGACATTGCTGTTGTTCATATGTCCACCCCCTACCCATATACTGGCCCCAACAAGAACAGAACAAATATGATTCTCTGTTAGGTAAGGATGCTCACTGGATGGCCTATTCCACTGAATCACCTTTATTTGGAGGGGGAAGGCAGGGCAATCGGGGTTAAGTGACTTGCCCGAGGTCACACAGCTAGTGAATCGCCCAACCTTATCATTATAATGACTGTGCTTATATAACGAAATGGGGGCTACGGATTAGGAATTTGGTTAAGGAAATGACTTGACTGTCTATATCCTTTGACCCAGAGATCCCACTACTAGGCATATATCCCAAGGACGTCAAAGACAGACACAAAGAAAGGTACTATGTACAGCAGGCACCGTGAGAGGCAATGTGACATAGTGGGTAGAAAACCAGCCTTGGCGTTTGGAAGACCTGGCTTCAAGTCCCACTTCTTACATGTCCTGGCTGGGTGACACTGGGTAAGTCATTCAACCTGCCACTGCCTCGGGCAGTTGTTGGAGATCTATAAATTGTAAAGAAAGCGATAGCCTGCACTTCTCACCCACGAGTTCCATAGATCGATGATATCATAGGTTCGGTGCCTATCCAAAATATTTATAGCAGCCCTTTTTGCAGTAGCTGGAAAGAATTAGGAACAATCTAGATGCCCATTGACTGAGGAATAGCTAAAGTAATTGTGGTACGTGGAATATCACTGCCCTGTGAGGAATGAATACCAAGAAATATGGGAAGACTTAGAAGAAATCTTGCAGAGCCAACTAAGCCAAACCATGAAAACCATATAAACAATGATTCTGACAATGCAAACAAAACAAACAAACAAAACCCCGTGGGGTTCTGCATTATTATACGGCAGAGCTTAGACCCAAAGAAGAGCTAGGAGATCCTCCCTTCTCTGCGGAGATGAGGAACCAGGAACACGAAGCCCTGTGGCCGATAGTTTGTTTGGTTCTGGGGTACTTTTGCCGGATTGCTTTTTCCCCCATTCTTCCCGTTCTTTGTTACAAGGCGTGGCTCTCTGGGTATGGGATGGGGAAGGCATACATTGAGAAATGAATGTGATGTAAAACCAAAAAGATATCAATAAAAAATTGCAACTAAATGGGGGCTATAATTTTAAAATCCAGCAACATCTAAGAAGTGAATTACGCCAACAGGCTTTAGAACCATTTCCCCTCCCATTTGAGGCCTGCCTGTGTAAAGAGCTTAACTCCCCACATAACATTCTGGTAAATAAAGCTAGAAAATCAATCCCCCAAATCACACACACACAAATCAAATCAGCTCTCTCCCAAACCCTTTAGGGATACATTTGGGAATTGTTTTCAGCTCAACCACTTCGAGAGAACAAATGCTGTGAGAACACAGCAGAATTTGCAGGCAATTCCTCAAAACAACAGTCCTAAGAAACTCAGAGGAGAAGCACAGCCAAAAGAAAATATTATTTTAGTTTCTACGTGCAAGAAGTGTGCTTGTTCCCCCCTTATTATAGGCCTGGAGATCCATGTCTTATCAGTGACAGGACTCAAGAAATTGGCTTCACAAGCAGAGGAGGGTTAGACCAGCAGCTTGTCTAAAAGAAATGGGGGAAGTGGGGAGAGGTTTACCACATACCTTTGAGGCCTGGTGGTCCAGGAAGACCGGTGCCGGGGCTACCTGGTTCCCCTTTACTACCAGGGAGCCCTGGCAAGCCTGGTACACCTGGAAGCCCTGGGTCACCTGGAGAGAAATAATGGCAATTTTAAGAGGGTAGCAACGAGACACAATCAATCTACAGGTATTTATTAAGCATTCACCCAGTGCTGGGCACTGAGGCTACAAAGACAAAAATAAAACAGTTCCTTGCCCCCAGGGAGCTTGCATCCCACTGTGGGATGCCAAATGGGATAGATTCTGGAGTGACACAGATTTCCCTTCCTACCTGGAATACCCATATCACCATCCCTGCCGGGTAGGCCAGGCAGGCCAGGAGGTCCTGGTAGGGATATAGTTGGACCTGGATCACCTTTGGCACCTGAAAATGAGAGAGCACTCATGTGACTGAGCTTCTGTTGGGTTTCTCCTTAAGCAAAATTAAATGATTAATAAACACTTTAAAAAATTCCTCAAATGGATGCAACTTAATGAATTCCTTCTACCATGAAGATGGCCACCCAACCTATGGGACTCTTGTCCATGTCCTCCCATCAGTTCCCCAGATCAAGCCTTTCTCCAGTTCTCCTGGCATTGCAAGGATACCAGTGACCCAACAGCTGACCCTCACTTTTGCAACATGACCAGCTCAGTTGCTTTTTTAAAAATTGCATGCACTTTGTTTCTCATCCTTTATATTGTTTCTACTTCTTACTTCCATTTTTGTACTGGATTGCAGTGGGCTCACAGTCAGCCAACAAGCATTTATTAATTGCCTACTATGTGGCTAAGTGTTGGAGTTTCAAAGAAAGGTAAAAAATAGTCATGGTCAAATGGGAGAGACAGCATGCAAACAACTGTGTACAAACACACAGTAGATAGGAGAAACTAGAAATAATCAGTGGATGGCACTGAAATTAAGGGGGGGGTGAAAAATCCCATTTCCTCTGGGAAAACTGGAAAACGGTATGGCAGAAATTGGGCACAGACAAACGTCTGACACCATATACCAAAATAAAGTCCAAATAGGTACACGATTTAGATATAAAGGCTGATACTATAAACAAATTAGGGGAGCAAGGAATAGTTTATCTGTCAGATTTATGGAAAATAGAGGAATTTATAACCAAACAAGAGATGGAAAACATTATGAAATGCAAAACAGATAATCTTGACTACATTAAATTGAAAAATTTTTGCACAAACAAAGCCAATGCAACCAAGGTTAGGAGGGAAGTGGAAAACTGTGAAAGAATTTTTACAACTGGTGTCTCTGATAAAGGTCTCATTTCTAAAATATACAGAGAACTGAGTCAAATTTACAAGAATACAAGTCATTCCCCAATTGATAAATGGTCAAGTGATATGAACAGGCAGTTTTCAGATGAAGAACTTAAAGCTATCTATAGTCATGTGAAAAAAAATGCTCTAAACCACTGTTGATTATAGAGATGCGAATCAAAACAATTCTGAGGTACCACATCACACCTATCAGATTGGCTAACATGACAAAACAGGAAAATGATAAATGTTGGAGAAGATGTGGGAAAGTTGAAACACTAATTCATTGTTGGTGGAGCTGTGAGCTGATCCAATCATTCTGGAGAGCAATTCAGAACTATGCCCAAAGGGCTACAAAAATGTGCATACCCTTTGACCTAGAAGTACCACTTCTAAGGCTATATCCCAAAGAGATCATAAAAATAGGAAAAGGGCCCACATGTACAAAAATATTTATAGCAGTTCTCTTTGTGGTGGCCAAGAACTGGAAATTGAGGGGATGACCATCCACTGGGGAATGGCTAAACAAGTTGTGGTATATGAATGTAATGAAATAGTATTGTGCTATAAAAAAATGATGAGCGTGTGGACTTCAGAAAAACCTGGAAAGACTTATATGAACTGATGCTGAGTGAAGTGAGCAGAACCAGGAGAACACCGTGCACAGTAACAGCCAGAGTGTGCGATGACTGATGATGATAGACTTAGCCCTTCTCAGCAATGCAAGGACCTAAAACAATTCCAAAGGACTCGTGATAGAAAATCCATCCACATCCAGAGAAAGAACCATGGAATCTGAATGCAGATCGAAGCAGACTATTTTCTTTTTTTTGTTTTTTTTTTCCTTTCCCATGGTTTCTCCCATTCATTATAATTCTTCTATACAACATGACCAATGTGAAAATATGTTTAATAGGAATGTATGTGTAGAGCCTATATCAGATTGCATACCATCTTGGGAAAGGAGAGGGGAGGGAAGGGGAGAAAATTTAAAACTTCTGGAAGTAAATGTTGAAAACTAGAAATAAATTAATTAACTAATAAAAAACTTTTAAAAAGCTAAAAAAGAAAAGAAAAATCCCATTTCCCAATTCTTCCCATAGAAGGTGGGATTTTAGATGGAACTTGAAAGAAGCCATGAGATGGAAATGAAGAGGGAAGAAATTCCAAGATGGGGAACAGCCAGAGAAAATGGCTGGTCAGGAGACAGGGCATCTTATGTGAGAAACAGCAAAGAGGTCAGTGTCACTGGATTGCAGAGTAACTTGGTGTGCCGTAAGGTGTAAAAAACTGAGAAAGTAGAAGGCCAAGTTATGAAGGGATCTGAATGCCAAAGAGAGGATTTTATATTTGATTCTGGAGGTTATGGGGAGCCAATGGAGTGTACTGAGGGAGAAGGTGACATTGTAGGACTTGTGCTTTAGGAAGATCACTTTGGTGGCTGAATGGAAAATGGACTGGAAGATGGATGGACTGGAGGATGTACAGAATGGAAGATGGCTGGACTGGAGGATTGGATGGACTGGAGGATGGATGGACTGGAGGACTGGATGGAATGGAGGATGGACTCGAGGATGGATGGGCTGGAGGATGGATGGACCAGATGGACAGAATGGAGGATGGACTGGAGTATTGGATGGACTGGAGGATAGATGGAATGGAGGTTGGACTGGATGATCTGATGGACTAGAGAATGGATGGACTGGAGAACGGATGCACTGCAGGATGGATGGACTGGAGGATGGATGGAATGGAGGATGGTTGGGATGGAGGAGGGCTGGACCGGAGGATGGATGGACTGGAGAATGGATGCACTGCAGGATGGATGACTGGAGGATGGATGGACTAGAGGACGGATGGAATGGAGGATAGATGGACTGGAGGATGGATGGACTGGAGAATGGATGGACTGGAGA
>CM053628.1:49829470-49848044 GCA_028646595.1 Phalanger gymnotis | reverse complement strand
AGTGATTTTTATAAAGAGTCAGGAGCCTCAATAAGCCACCAACAAGAAAGGTAGCCTGCAGTCATGGCCAGGGTTGTCGGCCAGCCGTGCTGGGCTGTACTCAGGGGCTGCCAGGAAGCAGCTCCGAGCCCCTGATCAATGAACAACCTGCTGGGCCCCAGTTCCTCTCCAGTAATATGCAGGAGTCAGTCTTCAAGACAACTAAACCCCCCACCCCTCCCGCCCCAGGTCTGACACCCTAGAATGCTAAAGTAGCCGAGTGTTGGTAGCTTGTCAGCACTCTGGAAACAGGAATGAAAACATGGGTGTTACCCGAGCCATGTTCTACAGGTGAATTTTAATGGCATCCCGTAACTTTTTTGGGAAGGGGGCGAGGAAGGTCGCAAACGTGCCATTTAGACAAAAGACAGAGATTGAAGAGAGGCAGGATGATTCCAGCTGGGTCGCCAACGGCGGCCAATAATCCATGCCGCCGATTTTGTTTGGCTCTGCCCTTAGACGCTGCAGTGGGGAATTAAGATGGTCACAGCTTAGCAAGACAAAGACCTTGCATGGCCGTGCAGAAATCTACAGCAGCACCAGGGACCAGAGGCCTGTAGTCTTATTCCACAGGCCAACACCCTTCTTCCTATCCAGCTGAACTCATTTCTCCAGCCTGGCATCAGACTTGGAGCCACCAGCAGACATTTTACAGTCTCTCAGAACTGGGGGATTTTTATGCTGTGTGTATATTCTCTCTCCTTTTTAGAAAGAGAGCTTTGTTCTAATGTTTTATTTTGTTTTTGTCACCTCCAGTCGTGACTCTATCCATCCTACCCTACCACCACATTCCCCCCAGCAAGCGAGCCATCCCTGTTAACAAAGATTTTTTAAAAAGAAGGAAAGAAAGAAAGAAAAGAAAGACAAAAACAAGCAGTTCAGCAAAGCCAATCGATACATCGTGGGAGGCAGCCGAGCACAGGAGAACAGTGCTGGCCCTGGAAGTCAGGCTCAAATCCTGCCCCTACTGCTTCCTCTCTGTGTGATTCAGGCTAAGGCCCTTCCCCATCCTGGGCCTCAGTTTCTTCATCTGCAAAATGAAGGGGTTAGACTTAATTACCTCTGAGGTCCTTTCCAGCTCTAGATTTTTTAAGAGCTTATGAGTCAAAAAAATTGGGTTCAAACCCCACCAAGCCGTGTGAGCTTGGCCAGACTTCTTTACAGAAGCACAGAACCAGAGAGTTGGAAGCCATCTAGCCCACCGATCCAGAAAAAGAACCTCTATTTGTAACATACTCAACAGGTGGTTGTCCAGCCTCCAAAGAAGAAGAGCCCACCACCTCTCTGGGCCTCAGTCTCCGCATCCATAAAATAAGAGGGGTGAGTTTGATGGCCACTGAGATCCCTTCCAGCTCTAGGTCCAGGAGCCTATGAGTCAGAAGACATGGGTTCAGATCTCACCTCTGAGAATGATCTACCACTTGGGGGACTTTGCCAAATCCCTTCCCCTCTCTGGGCCTCTGTAAAATGGGAAGGCTGGACTGGACAGCTGCCATAGTATACTTGAGCTCCTATCATTTATGTAGCATTTTGTGCACATAGCCCCCATCTCTGCAAAAAAGGGGGGAGGGGTATTTTCTCAACTCCTCTTGGGGCCCAAGCTTGGTCATAATCATTTTTTGTTCTTTGGCTTGGAGAGGGAGCTTCCAGAAGAGGATACTCCCTTTCCCAATGAGGACAGGGCACCCGCTGTGCAGTTGCCTGGGGCGCTGAGGGGTTATTTACCCAGGAGCAAGCAGTTATTGAGCCTGAGAGGCCTGAGTTAGGCCCGGGTCTGCCTGACCGTCTATTCCCACACTTGCCTGTTTTTATCTTTCTTTGAATCCTGGGCCCTTACCATAGTCTCCGGTACACAGTAAGCATTTAATCAATACATGTTGATTGACTGATTGTCTCTCGGAGTGTTTACAGAGTCTCTAAATGAATAGCCTTGGTCAAAGTAAGGCTCCAAAGGAAACATGGAAGCATTTGCAAAGAATGAGTCCTAGGCTTGCAAATAACCATTTGATGATTTGCCAGGGGGGTGGAAGTGCTCTTACACCCAAACCAGGCAGGATGCTTTCAAAGATGGCCACTGGATTGAAGTCCCTCCTGGTCCCCAGTTCTGGTGGGCCATGCCCAAGGCCTACTGAATCACTCTTTTCACAATGCGAATGATTTATTTAAATTCAAATAAGTATTTTGTCCCTTCCTCATGAGTTACAATTTAAGGGAATGGAAATGAACTCAGAGGTTCATGGGAACATAGGATCCTAACTCTGGAGCTGGAAAGGCACTCGAGGAGGGGGAAACTGAGTCCCAAGGCCATGAAGTGACTTGCTCAAGGTCACACACAGCTAGTAAGAGGCAGAGATGGGATTTGAACCCAAATCCTCTGATGTCAACTCATTGCACAAATCTCTAACTTGGAGAGGAATTACATAATCCAGTGTCTTGGACCATTCCTATTTTGAATTTACTCCATGGTTTAGGTAAGATTCAGATGGATTAAAAAGAACCATAGCTTGGTGCCCAATGTTTACCTTTTCGCCACCCCTTCCGGGTTTACCAGGAATACCAGGATCACCAGGCAAGCCCTTGGAGATGAAAGGGAAAAAAGAGTACCCTTAGAAACACGCAGATGAGACAAGACATCATCACTGAGTTTGAGCTTCACCTACTATGGGGAAACCGAGTCAAGGTTTTCCTGTCTCCTTGATGCCTTGGATCCCCTGGCTGTCAGAAGTCTCACTCCTCTCTCAGTCCTACTTATGTCTACCCATCTGGGCAAAGTGTCCTGATACAGACTTGCCCAGGATCAGCTGGGGGTGGGAATAGGAATGAGCAGGGAGGACCACCAGCACCCCAATCTCTCGATAATAAACTCAGCCCTGACCCTTTCCTGTCCTTCTCCACTATTATGGAACCCCAGGGCCTTCACCCCAGATCTCTTTCTCAGCCATTCCTTCCATCTTCTAGAAACCCAGCTTTCTCTTGAAGATATCACCTCTTGGGAGGCAACATGTTATGGTGCAGAGAGCCGGGAAGACCCGAGTTCTAATCCCACCCATGACACTTGTTACTTGTAACCATGGGCAAAAAAAACGACTCAGCGGCCTCTGGGGGCCCCTCCCTCTCTGCCAGCTCTGGGCCTAGGCAGGGCAGGCCAGGCCTTCTCTCTCCCTGCCTGCCCCAGGCCTGGGGAAGAAGCCTGATGACAATCCTGCTTTCTGGACTCCTACTTAGCCACTGCCCTCCTTCTTCCAAGCTCTCCCACTCCTGCCCAGACCCTCATTGCTGCTATCTGGGAACCTCTGGCTCTCTCTCCCCGATGCCCAAATAGGTTTGGAACCTAGAAGCTGGTCAGAGAAATCCTCTCTCCCCTAGCCTGTCACTCCTGCAAACAACATGGCCTCCTGATTCATCAGTGCCTACCTCGCCCATCTCTCTGAATCAGGCAATTACACACTGAGAAAACCTATTAGGGCTAAACCCCTCTTCCTTGCACCATACAGGGGAAGGGTGGGGAGGGAGCCTGGCTTTCCTTTGGAAGTAGCTCTTGAGCCACCTGCTGGTCATTGGAGAAATGACCTCGGCAATTACCAGAGATCCAGGAAACTCAACACTGCAGTAATTCTGCATTTGTACCATGGAAAATGTATACAAAGAAGCAAATCACAGGGCCTGCTCTAGTATTAAACCTCATTAAGATATTACTAGAAGGACCACAGCTAACTCTGAACTCAGGATGTGTTTTTCCTAAGGATGTGTTGCAAGGCATGGCCCATGACTTTTGGAGGATGACTGGGGGTGTACATTATATAAGGAGACTGCGGGATGCAGTGGACAGGGAGGAGTGCTCTAAGAAAGGAAACATGGAAAAAGAAGGAGACAAATAAATGTATACCCTCCCCACCCTGCTCCCTAGCATTTGGGTAAGCAGGCACTGCTAACTAAGCCTCTCCCTGCCCCAGCCCCTATGCTGTGAGGCCTTCTTCCCATGACCCCCCCATGCCAACTGGCTACTTACTTGCATGCCCGGAAGGCCACTGGCTCCATCTCTGCCTGGCTTACCCTTCATCACGCAAAAAGATTTTGAGAAAAAAAGGGACAAGGACTTTGTTAGAAGTGAAATATGCAACTGGAAGCTGGTCACTTCCTCCTATCCCCACCCCACCTTGGGATGCTGCAAACATCTTTAGAACTGGAGCCTGTCTGTGTATTTGTGCATGAGTGTGTCTATATGTGTGTATCTGGATATGTGTATGTATACGTATCTGTGTGTATGTGTGTAAGTGTTTATAGGTGTGTATTGTGTATATATGTGTATGTGATGTATATGTTTGTATGTGACAGAGCACATTCAGACATCTGGCTTAAGATGAAAACAAAATGACTTGTCACCAGCCCATTTATACCAACTTATTAAACTCCCAAGACTCACCTTCTGACCTGGTTCTCCTTGCTGGCCCTTTTCACCTTTCACACCACCAGGAAGACCCTGAAGGCACAAAAAAATCAATTTCCATTCGGCCAATAGACAAATGTATAATTCTCCATCAATTAAGAACAAAACATGGCTAGTTACTCACAGGAGGCCCACGGAGCCCAGGAGGTCCTGGTGAGCCTCGGTCACCCGGAGCACCCTATCAAAAGAGGGAGAAAGAATAATGCTTAATGAGGAAAACAAAGTCCAGCTACCAACCCAACTAGCTGGACCCACTAGCATCTGGCATTCAGAAATCATCTAGCCCAGGGGTGGGGAACATGCGGCCTCCAGGCCACATGTGGCTCTCTAGGTCCTCCGGTGTGGCCTTTTGACCAAGTCCAAGTTTTACAGAACAAATCCTTTTGTTAAGGGGCTTTGCTCTGTGAAGTTTGGATTCAGTCAAAGGGCCACCTTTGAGGACCTAGAGGGGATTTGTTCTGTGAAGTTGAGATTCAGTCAGAGGGCCACACTTGAGGACCTAGAGGAGATTTGTTCTATGAAGTTGAGATTCAGTCAAAGGGCCTTCTTTGAGGGCCTAGAGGGCCACATGTGGCTCAAGGCCACAGGTTCCCCACCCCTGACTAGTGGGATGATGCTATAAGACCAAAGATTGAGAGTTGGAAGGGATCTTGGAGGCCATCACATTTTAAAATCACCTAATTTTAGAGGGGAGGTGGAGGCCTCAGGAGCAGAAATGACTTACTCCAAGGTCACACAAAGGATTCCAAATAGAGAGTTGAAAAGGACCCTCAGAGGTTATCTAGTTTGTCCATCAATTTCCAACAACAACAAGCGTTTATTAAGCACTTGGCACAAGCCAGGCACTCTGTTAAGCGCTAGGGATGCAAAGAAAGGCAAAAACAAAGAGCTTACATTCTAATGGGGGAGAACACATGCAAACAACTATGTACATAAAAGATAGGAGGCCATGGAAGCCAGGAGAGTGAGGTGAGGATGGAGGGCCTGGGGGAGGTACCGCTAGGGCAAAGGCCTGCAGGACAGTATCACATGCAGGAAAGAGAGAGCAGACCAGCATCTCCAATAATGGAAGGGAGTAAAGCATAAGGAGACTGGAAAGGTTGTGAAGGGCTTGAAAAGCCCAATCATGGAAGAAACGGAACAAAGGGAGGTTAAGTGACTTGCTTCTTGTTCATTGTACTAGAAATCTACAATTGGAAGGGATAGTTTCTCCATTTCACAGAAAAAGAAACTGAGGCTAGGCTAGTCTATGAGGCAGGATTTGATCTCAGGTATTCCTAACTTCAAGTCTAATGCTCCATCCACAATATCATGATGCCTCTCAAGAGGTTAATTAGGGTGGTATGTGTAGGTGTGTAAGTGTGCACATGTATATGTGTAGATATGTGTGTGTATGTGTGCACGTGTATGCTTGAAAGTATGTATGCATATGTGTGTATGTGTACTGTTTTGTGTGTGTGTATGACGGAGCACATTCAGACATCTGGCTTAAGACAAAAATGAAATGATTTGTCACCAGCCCATTTATACCAACTTATGTTGGTATATGTGTATGTGTGTATGCATGTGTGTGTATATATATGTGTGTGTGCTCATTGTATTGTGTATGTGTGTGATTGTGTATGCATGTGTATATGTGTGTTGCATATTATGTGCATGTATGTCTGCGAGTATGTGTGTGTATATAGATGCGTGTATGTAAGAATGTGTATATGTATGTGTGTATGTATACTGTTTTGTGTATATGTATGCAAGTATGTGTATATATGTGTATTTGTACCTTATATTGTATATGTGTATGAATGTGTGTGTATATATGCATGTGTATATATGTGGTATATATCATATGCATGCATATATGCATGTTTGTGGGCATGAGTACGTGTATATAGTGTATATGTGTATGTGTGCATGTGTATATGGTATATGTGTATATTTGTATATGTGCATATCTGTGTGCATGTACGCGCGTATGTGTACGTGTATGTATTGTAAATGTGCATGCATATGTATATTTTAAATGTGTATGTATATGTATGTGTGTATACAGGTGCATATTGTGTGTGAATGTGTATTTGTATGTGTATGTGTATATACATATATAAATATATATATTTCATGTGTATTTTCTCATTTCAACTTAGTGCCTTGGGTGGGGGGGCTCCTTAAGGTCACTACTTTTGGACAAGGATATAAACTGTGTGTCTGAGTACATAAAAAGGCTTTCAGGAGGAGATTGGATGCCCCACCAAGGGGCTCCTAAGGCCGTTTGCTGCACATGGCCCATGTATCCATCCGCTCTCTTCCACTCCAAGCTGGAAGGGTCCTCAGAGGCCACTGAGTCCAACCGTTACCTGACAACAAGGCCCCTCCACCAAGCTGGTCTTGTGGCCTTTGCTCCAATGAGTCCTTGCCAAAGCAGCCCACTTTCCTCCTGGCTAGCTTTCTGCCCTTTTGGGGCCCCCCAGCCTTACTCAGCCTCCTTACAACCTCCCCCTATTGCTGCCACTCTGGCTGTCAGAGGCCCAGCAGAACAAGACTAATCCTTCTTACCCAAAAGGCAGCTCTCCTGTCTCTTCTCCAGGCCAAACAATCCTACCCATTACCTCTAACAAACCTGGGGTGCCAATGGCCTTGAGGGCCTCTGCCATCCTAGCTCCCTTTCCTTGGATGCCCTCTGCTTCATCAACGCCTTTATCAATGTCCTTCTTAAACCTTGCTTCCCAGACCTGAACACAATACTACAGATGAGGTCTTGACAAGGGCAGAAGACAGCCTGATAATTGCTTCTTGGACTTAGAAGTCTCTCTTAATGAGGCCTAGAGCTTCATTAGTTTTTCTTAGTTACCATATCACACTAATGACTTATGTTGACCTTGGAAGACCATTAAAATCCCCAAATATTTTTTCAGAGAAACCATGGTCTAGCCACATTTCCCCCTTCACCTTCTGCTTGTGATACTGACTTTTTTAAAAAATCCAAGTGAAAAACTTCATATTTATCCTTATTAAATTTATCTTATTGAACTCTAACTCATTAAAATCTCTTTGAATCCTGCCTCTGTTTTCCACTTCCTCTCAGCTGTGAATCTCACCATCTGTGCTTTTTTCCGAGTCAGTGATAAAAATTTTAAGTAGCAAAGGGCCAAGCACAGAGACATGAGGCACTCCACCAAAGACCTTCTTCCAGATCCCCAACAACAGATAGGGCGAGTCAGTTACGCTGACTCTTGCAGCACTGAGGAGGGGGGCATTTTAGATGAACCTTAAAGGATCATTCCTTGGGATAAAGAAAACAGAAGCACAAGGAGAAGAGCTGAGCAGTTCTAGTCTCCTGCCCTCAGTCATTAAGGCACGGTTGGTCCTATGTCTCCTTTTAGCTTTTCCCCAAGCCCCTTTTCTACTGTTCAAACATAGCTCTCCAAACCAGCCCCAACCCATTCTTAGTGCCAGCCTTCCTGATCCTAGTCTTCCAGGACCAAGCTAGGCTTTTCCCCTCTCCACTGTTGTCTTTCAAACCAGTCAATCTATCCCTGGTTGAGTGTTAGCTGGGGAAAAATTTTAAAGCAAGACCATCAATCAAGCATTCATTCAACAAACATTTACTGAGAAGCTACTCTTTGGAATAAAGTACCATTCTGCCTCATCTATTTTCACTGTTTTCAAAGTCTCATGGGAAGACGTGGCCACAAGCTTCACGAAACAAGCACCCACTATGGGCCAGGCAGTGGGTTCCAAAGACAACAGGTATAAATTAATGTTGGCCAAGTATATAAGAAAGGGACAAAGGCCTTGTAGGGGAAATGGGGCTGTGAAATGGATAGAATTCTGGGCCTGGAGTCAGGAAGACTCATCTTTCTAAGTTCAAATCCAGCCTCAGATACTTCCTAGCTATGTGACCCTGGACAAGTCACTTTACCTTGTTTGCCTCAGTTTCCTCATCTGTAAAGTAAGCTGGAGAAAGAAATGGCAAACTACTCCAGTATCTTGGCCAAGAAAGCCCAAAATGGGGTCACAAAGAGTCAGACGCCACTAAAACCCAAAAACAAAACCTCAAGGGGCCATAGTGTGCAAAGTGTAAACAGAGGCAGTTCATGAAGGGAAACACATGTATGGTATTGTGATGTGCTCAGTCTCTCTCAAACTCCTTATCCAGGCTTTTGAGGACATCATGTGTTTCTACTGATGCCTTCAACTTGTCACCCTCATGCTCTACTCACTGGCCAAGTCCTGTCATTTCTACCTCTGCACCAGCCCTCCTGAACACTACCCCTTCCTTCCACTGATATGGCCCCCACCCTGGTGCAGGCCCTCATTGCCTCCTGCCTGGACTATTTCAGTAGCTGCCGGTGGGGCTGCCTGCCACAAGGCCCTCTCCATCATGCCAGTAAATGCTGGTGGGGCTGTCTGCCACAAGGTGCCCCACCCCCACCATGGCAGTAGCTGCTGGTGGGACTGCCTGCTTACAAGGCTCTCCCCACTCCAATCCATCCTCTTCTAAGCTGCTAAAGTGACTTTCCTAAAGCACATGTCTGACCACGTCACCCCCCTACTCAATAAACTCTAGTGGCTCCCTATTGCCTCCAGGATCATATAGAAAACCCTCTGTTTCACTTGTAAATCCCTTTAAATGCTGGTCTTTTCTGACCTTTCCAGTCTTCTTACACCTTACAGGTTACTCTGCAATCCAGTAACACTGGCCTCCCTGCTGTTCTTCATAACACTCTGCTGCCTTGTAGATAGCTTGCTTTGTATATATTCGACTGTAAGCTCCTTAAGGCAGGGGCTGTCTTTGGCCTCTTCCTGTATCCCAGCACTTAGTACAGTACCTGACACATAGCTGGCCCTTAGTAAATACTAGATGGCTGATCTTCCTCCAATGCCTCATTGTGGCAGGGAGTCAGGCTTAGCCTGGACCCAGTAACAGATCTTTGTCGGTGTGCTGAGGCCTAGTCCAGCTAAGATTGAAGGGGCCCGAGACCAGGTCAGCCAGAAGGGGAAAACATGTTTGGTCAAAGCATCTCTTGAAGACCACCTACATACAGATTGCATAGGGGTCAACAGAGTATCCACTCCAATGAAATCACAGACTTTAGCCATCACACAACTGGTTTTAATTATTTGAGAGGTGTAGAGGACAGAGTTCTAGACTTGGAATCAAGAAAACTCATATTCGAATCCTGCCTCAGATACTTGTAAGCTGTGTAGCTCTGGGCAGGTAACTTAACCTCTCTGAGCCTCATCTATAAAATAAGTAAACTCAACTAGACTGAATGGCTTCTGAGGACCTTGAAAGCTCAAGATCTATGATCCTATGTGTGACTTTGGCCAAGTCACTTATCTTCTATTGAGGAAAGGTTAGCCTCTCTGGGCCTCTGATGGTCCTTTTATCTCTAGATGTAGGATCTTATGTGTGATGCTGATCAAGTCTTATCCCTTCTGGGCCTCCACTTCCTCCTCTGTAGAATGAAGGTTCTGAACAAGATGGTCTCCAAGATCCCTTCTGCTTTCTAGCTCTTAGGATTCTTTTTAAATAATATTCATATGTAAGCCTATGCAAAGTCCCGTTCCGAACAGCAATGAGACCCTCTGGTTATCTTCATCCCCCGACCTCACCTGATCTCCTTTCAGCAGCTCTGTCTCATTTGACCCCTTCAGTTCTCCGATCTGCCCCGGGGGGCCAGGTGGGCCCTGCAGCCCTTGTTCACCCTAGTTCCCCCAAAAGAGAACAAAATATTGACATCACCTCAAATGCGTCAGGTAATATGGCATGTAAAGCATGGAGGATGAGAGAGATAACAGGAAACAAAATCGAGGCAAGAGGTCAGAAAGTTACAAAATGAGAAGGCTTACCTTTTCACCTTTGGGGCCCTGGAAATTCAAGCCCATATTCCCCTGAAATGAACATTTTTCAGATAAGAACTCGAGTATAGACAACTACAAAACAGCTAAAAAGAATACAAAGAAAACAGAAATTACCTTTGGTCCTTGAATTCCCGGTGGCCCGGGAGGCCCCTATGAATTAATCAAGAAATAAAAGGGGAAAAGTTCTATTTATTTTTTAATCAAAACATCCTTTGATATCAAAATATCTTCAGATTCAAATGACCTGTGCTCCACCAGCCCTAGGGTCCCATGCCTTTGGATATCTAGCTTATGGCCAGAATCTCAACAGCACCCAATGACTTCTGGGGCTAACTGTTGTTCAAGGGCCTTTAAGGAAAATCTCTTCACGTTCAAATGTATCATCAAATGTATCATACCAGCAGGCCACAAGGGCTAGAAAGACAAAACATTCTTTTTCAGAAAGACCCCAGTTTATTCTTGAAGCAATTTTTACATCACATTTAGCCTTTCTTCAGGAATATATTTGGGTTTGCAAACTCCATGGCACAAGATAAAGGTGAAGCTGGATCAAGGCCTATTCACACATCACCATTATTCGTGCCCAACCTGTGGTAGAACCTTCTGAGCTCATGTTGGTCTGATCAGCCAGAGTAAGATACATTGTACCTTGACTCCAACATGGTGATGTCATTTTGGTCCTCTTTGAGAATGAAGGACAACAACACTATATATGGCTTCCACAGTGCATTGATGGGTGACATTCCGGAGCTTCTGTTACAAGTACCATCAGAAAGAGATGTGTCAGATAAGAGGAGGTGGAGTGAAAAAAGGAAGAATGTGCTCTTAACCCAAGTCATCTTCCTTGTTTAGAGTCGGGACACCCTGAAGGAGAGACTACCATCTAGTTTTGCCCCTTGCCTTGATGAAGGCCTCCAGCTCTGACAGACAGAAGTCTATCCTCTTCTGAAAATTCGCCAACTATTCTGATGTTTACTCTTACTTCCAATGTAAATAAGTTCCAGATGGAGGGATAGGGACAGGGACCAGACCTGTGATTTCATTAGCCCAAGGAACCCCAAGGTGAAGAAACTTCTCCTACCAATGAAGGTGGGCACCTTCTCTGCAAGACTTAACGAGCCTGGTGAGTAGAAATTAAATTCACCAGGATCACATGGCCAGAAGGAGTCAGAGATGGGACTGGCAGCACAAAATTAATCAGCAAGCAGTTATTTGATGCCTGACTTTGTCATCAGAAGTCCTACCACAACCACAACCTTTGTGACCTGGGGCAAGACCCTTTGCTTCCCTGGGCCTCAGTTTCCCCCTCTGTAAAACAAGGAGATTGGACCAGAGGACTTCTGAGGTCCCTTCTGGCCCCAGATCAATCATCTTGTGTGTGATCTTAGACAAGTCCCTTCCCCTCTCTGGGCCCAATTTCCTTCTCTGTAAAATGAAGAAACAGGACTAGCTGGTCTCTGAGGTTCCTTTCCACTTCTAGCTCTAGACTCCTACAATCCCACTTTGAGTTAGGCTTTGCGATACAAAGCACAAAATGAAATGGGCCCTGCCATCGCAGAGCTTCCGGCCTCCAAAATGGCAGCCAAAGCCAACAGTCTGACGTTTGTACCATATTGTCGTTGGCTGGCATAGTGGATGCCTGATAAAGGCACCCTTGTTGACTGATCCATCAATCGACTGACTGGTTGAAGGAAATAAAATGGAAGACTGAACTCCTTCATCTTCCACCTTCCTCCCGTGTGAGTAGGGTGAAGAAATCACACTTTCTCCCACTCAGAAGACGCTCACAAATGCTACATATGCTGAAAAGAGAGATACAGCCCATGCTACAGATCCTCTGGAAAACTTACCATCCACCCTGGCAGGCCGGGGGCACCAAGAGGACCTGGACTTCCAGTTGTACCAGCTGGGCCCTGTCAAAAAGAGGAAAGCATCAGAGGGAGGATGACCACACTTCTTTAAGTATGGCACCCATTGCAAGAGCTCTCTGCTCTAGAACTCAGCAGCATCCTAAGTGCTCAAGCACCCGCATGGCACCATTCATTCTAAAGGAAATGTGGGGGGTAAAAAAAGACATCAATAATAATTTTTAAAATAAATTGCGAAGGAGAAAAGGGGTCAAAGGTGAGCAGGAGTGAGAGGGTAACAAGAACAAAATGTGAGAGAGAAGGCCTCAAGTATTAAGGGAATGAGCCTGGATGTGTTCAATGGCTAAAAGGTATGAGAAGGAGGCCATAGAAGAAGCAGGAAAGTAAAGGGAACAAACTAGTGGAAAGCCATTCATTTTCTTGTGGAAAAAAAATTCTCAGTTATGGGAAGTCTTAACATTCTTGAGAAAGGAGAGTTAGAAGAAAGAACATTGACTCTGGAGTCAGAAAGAAGGATTCAAACCTTGCCTGACACCAGCTGCGTGACCTTGAACCAGTCCCTTCCCCTCCCTTGGCCTCAGTTTCCCTCTCTGTAAAAAGAGGAGGTTGCATTTGATGATGTCTAAGCTCCCTTCCAGTTCTAAATCTAGGATCCTCTGATCATACTTATCTCCAGCCCACTCTCACTTGCATGATACTCTTCTGGTCCCCCTCCTACCTCTCAGACTGCTCCTTCTATGTCTTCTTTGCTGGTTCTCCATCTTCTTCTCAAACCTTAAATATCAGTGGCTCCCCCTCCCCATGGCCCCAGCAGGAAATCTCCAATACCTTCTGGACTCCTCTCCCCCATGCGTCATCCCAGATTCTACTTTTGTACCATGCCTCCCTTCTGCTCCCAGAAGGCCAGAAGTGTTCTGGGAGTATGGGCCATGTCATAAGGATCCCGGAGTTCCTAGCATCTAGCATAGTGCTTTGCTGCTTAATAGGGTCTGACTTGAATTCCAATGGAGTCGCAGGAGAGATGATAACATTGCCATCCTCTGCCCTCATTGGGCCCCTCCTGGCGTACTGTGTTCAGGTCTGGGGGGGGGTATTTTTAGGAAGGCTTTGACAAGCTGGAAATCATCAAGAAGAAGGTGAAGAAAATGGAAATGAAGGAAGAACCTTAAGATCACAGGAGATAACAGCCAGGTGAATATTTAACCTGGAGAAGAGAAGGCTCTAGGGAGCCCAGAAGGGCACGTGACTTGCTGTAGGTCACACAGCTGCTAAATCTGAGACAGGACACTAACCCTGCACTTCTCAGTTCTAATGGGGTGCAGTGTTCTATTCACTGTCCCACACTGCCTCTGAAGACTGCTACATGGAAGACAGTGTAGACCTATTCAGCTTGACTCCAGGGATCTATGATTAGGCTGTCAGGTAAACCTGAGTTCAAATCCAGCCTCAGACACTTACTACCTATGTGACCTTGGGCAAGTCACATAACCTTAGGGCAGTTAGGTGGTGCAGTGGATAGAGCACCAGGCCTGGAGTAAGTCTTCCTGAGTTCAAACCTGGCCTCAGACACTTACTAGCCGTGTGACCCTGGGCAAGTCACTGTTTGCCTCATTTTCCTCAGCTATAAAATGAGCTGGGGAAGAAAATGGCAAACCACTCCAGTATCTTGGCCAAGTAAACCCCAAATGGGGTCCCAAAGAGCCAAATACAACTAATCCTTTAAACAACAACACCTGTCCAGATTCAGAGAAAAACACGGCTCAAAGCTTAAAAACATAGTAAAGTCAACTTTAAAGGGGGCGGGGCAACTAGATGGTTTAGTGAGTAGAGCACTGGCTCTGGAGTCAGGAGGACCTGAGATCAAATCTGGCCTCAGATACTTGCTAGCTGTGTGACCCTGGGCAAGTCACTTAACCCCAATTACCTCAAAATCCCAAATAACTCATTCCATTCATCAAAAATTATCACAAAATTTTTTTTTAAAGTTGCAGAGAGGCAGATTTAGGTACAACATAAGGGAAAATTGCCTAACAATTAGAGCCATCCTAAAGTAGAATGCCTTTCTTGGGAGGTAATATTAATGTTAATAACAGCAACTAATATTTATATGGTGCTTTTAGGTCTGCAAAGCCCTTAGAGATATTTTTCCCATTTGCGAAATTGGTGATGTTATCTTCTCCATTTTCCAGATAAGAAAACGGAGGCTCAGAAAGGTTAAGTGATAACCAAGGTCTAGCTAGCAAGCAGCAAAGCTGGGATTCAAAGCCAGAGGCCCTCTGACCTTAAGGTCAACGATCTAGTCATTGGGGCCACGCTGCTCCTCCTTACTGGAAATCTACCAGAAAAAGCTAGATTGAGGAGGTTCTTGTCCCATTGTGAGTCGGCCCCAAATCCCACAGGCAGTCACTGAGATGCCCAAATCAGCTCCCCTGTGTCGGATACTTCGCCAGCTTGTACTGATCAGTTGTGATTCTAAAAACTCCCCTTCAATTACAGATCTTCCACCAGGTTGCAAGAGGGGGTTCTTATTCTGTCACAGGTTGGCCCGACTACAGATGTCCCATCCAGCTCCAATTACATGACTCTATGATCTCTTTCCATTCAGAGAGGGCCGTGTGCTGTGCTCCAGAAATCACACCCTCACCTCCCCAGTCCCAGTCCACAGAAAGTCAAAATTCATTGCTCTGTGTGGGCATAGGAAATGAAATGAAAATGAAAGAACTGTCTCAGTCATTTCCAGGTAGGCCCATTTGGAGTCAGCCTTAGAGCTAATCAACAGCGTCCTGGGTTTTTTCTTTTGTTCTAACCAGGCCACCAGCACTTACCAAGAACACTTCTGTCCCTAATGCTCTTTCTAACACACTCACTTAGCACAATATAAGCAGAAATCTACAGCCAAAGCCACAAACAAAAATTTCCATGGAAACTGAGCAGAAAGAATAAAACAAAGAGGAGCTGATCCTCACTGGTGTTATCTAGGCAACGTTTTGTTGAGATGCCAGTTACATGCTAATTTGCACATGTAACAACTTGAAAGTGCCTATGGATGAAAGCTAGGAGGAAAAAGTGGAGGAGGAAACTGGCCCCAAACATGGCAAGCGAGCACACTTACTTGTCTTCCTGGAAGCCCTGGATTGCCTGGGTCCCCCTTCGGGCCTGGCAGTGTGGACCGAATTATACTTCCCGGCAGCCCCTAAAAGAAAACCATAAACACAAGGCCCTTGTAAATATCAACACTCCCAATCTCCAAATTGGCAATGGTTGGGAATGAAATGATCTGAGGACCTGAGCTTCCTTCTAAATGTCACCAAAGACAGGGCTGCCTTATCAACAAAAGCCAGGGACTCGAGACCGATAGGGTGTCAAAAAGGGGACAGAAACAATAACGTGATATTAACAAAGAATTGGAGAGCTTCAGCATCTCAGAGTTCCCATGGCCTTGCTATTGGTGGTAAACAATTTTTCCCTTGCATAGATGAGTCATGCATCCTGATTCCTCTAAAAATACCCCAAATCTGGATTAGTGCAAAATGCTCACCTTCATCCCTGGGATCCCAGGAGGACCCTTTGTTGAAGAGAAAAAGGGAAAAACAAATTTATTCCAACACTAGTGGGACCAGGAGGTCATTGTATCTGAAAACATGATCTTACTAAGAACTTGCATCTGACATTCATTCACTTTGTGACCTTGGATCAGTCCCTTCCCCTCCCTGGGACTCACTTTCCCTCTCTGTAAAGTGAGAGGGTTGGACTAGATGGTCTCTTAGCTCCCTTCCAGATCCTCTGTGTGACCTTGGATCAGTCCTTTCCCCTCCCCGGGCCTCAGTTTCCCCCTCTGTAAAAGAATGGGGTTGGATTCAACCAGTGATTCTTAACCCGGGTTGTGTGAACTTGTTTTTCTAGTATTTCGATAACTGTATTTCAACATAATTGGCTTCTTTTGCAATCCTGTGTTTGATGTTGTGCATTTAGAAAACATGAATTCTGAGAAAGAATCCCTAGGCTTCATACCGCCAAAAGTGTTCATTACAGCACAACAAAGTTTTAGAACCTCTGGAGTACTGGGATCCTACCCGTGGTTTTAGACAAGTTCCTTCGCCAAACTGGCCTCAGTTTCTTCCTCTGTAAAACGAGGAGGCCATACTAGATGGCCTTTGAAGCCCCTCACAGTTCTAGAACTAGGATCCTCTGATCTGATGTCACTCCATCTCCCTGAGCCTCAGTTTCCCTATCTGTCAAACAGGGAAGTTAGCTAGATGGCCTCTAAGGTCCTTTCCAGCTTGAGACTGGTGACTATGATATTCAAAAATCCATTCAAGTTCCGCAGGGAAGCCTATTCTCCATTTGTGGATTCTCCCCAGCCCTCAACCAATTTCTTACTCTCCCATGTGCCACCCCCCCACCCCTCTCCATTTCAGTGAGCCAAGAGACCACATTCCCTTTCCCTCCCAACCCAGCATGTTCAGTGATTCTAACGTGGCTTCTTACTATTCACATCCAACACCTGTAACTTACTGGGGGACCTGGTAAACCTGGAACACCAGAAATGCCTGGGAATCCTCGTTCTCCCTAGACAGGAAAGAGAAAGAGGGTGGGAGAATGAATAAATGAATGAACAAATGAGCAAACAAACGAACGAATGAAAAAGTATACTTAGAGTCAAAAATATGAAGCAACTTTGTAAATATACAAGTCGGCGGAAAGTTACAGTCTAAACTACTTCTCTAAAAGACTTTTGAAAAAGTCAGATTGGAACAAATAAAGATGGGCATATTTTTCAGAACTTGACTGGCCACTAATCAATCACAAGCCTGCCCTCACTTATCAGTGGCCTTCTCTCCAAGCTTATCACTTCCTTATTCCCTCTCCATTCATTATTCAAGAGGAGCACTATTTGGCCCTGTTCACTAAACCTTCATGCCTTCTGATCAACCCTAGGCAGAAAGAGAGAAAGCATCTTTCTTAGCTCTTCCCTTTACTCTTCATACAGCTCCCCTCCTCACTCATACCCATAACCACCTTCCAATTTATAAGGGTTAGGGCAGGGGTGGGGAACCCGTGGCCTCGAGGCCACACATGGCCTTCTTGGTCCTCAGCTTCAGCCTTTTGACTGAGTCCAAATTTTATAGAATAAATCCTTTTATTAAGGGGAAGTTTGGATTCAGTCAAAGGGCTGAACTTGAGGACCTAGAGGGCCACCCGTAGCCTCCCCTGATTTAGGGAAACACTTGGGTGACTATGGGTTTCTTTCGTTGGGTTAGGTTTTTTTTTCCCCCAAGGCAGTTGGCAGAACTATTATCACCAATAAGAGAATCATTCTAATAACTTCAAACTTGGGCCCCCAGTTGTTTACTCACCATTGTCAAGTGTTAGCCTACATAGCCAGTTTAGAAAACAAAGGAGAGAAACAATCCAGAATGAAACCTAACAAACATTCATTGACAGCATACTATGTACAAGGATATTCTATCTCCCACCTCCAGACTTTTGCCTAGGCTGTCTACCCCACTTCTGGATGTTCTCTGTTCTCACCTCCACTTCCTGGCATCCCTAGTGCCCTTCCAGGCTCAGCTCCAGTGCTTTCTCGTACCTTTTCGGATAACCTCCCCCAGCTGCTAGGGCCTCACTAAGATTTACCTTGTATATATATTTTGTATATACTTCTGTGGGCATGTGTTATCTGCTCTGGTAGATCATAAGCTCCTTGAGGGCAGGGACTGTTCTCTTTCTGTCTTTGTATTCCCCAAGTGTCCAATACAGAGCCTAACATATAGCAGATACTTAATAAATACTTGCTTAATTGAAAGCTAGGCACTGTGGAAACAAAGTCAAGAATCTGACAGTCCCTGCCCTGAAGGAGCTTACATTGGAAAGGAAGAGAACATGCATACAAATAATCATGAAATATATACAAAGTCATTTGAGGGGCAGGGGGAAACACTAACAAACAGTGAGGAGAGGATCCGAAAAAGCCTTGTGTTGGGGTAGTACTTAAGCTGAGCCTCTAAGGGCACCACAGATTCTAAGAAGGGGAGGTGAAAAGGGAGAACATTCCAGGCATGGGGAACAGCCCATGCAAAGGCCTGGAGGTGGGATACTGTACACCAGGAATGGCAAATAGACCAGTTGGGATATAATGTAAAATGAGTAGGGGGAAGTAATGTGAAATTAGTCTGGGAAAAATAGAATGAGGCCTAAATATGAAGGGCTTCAAATACCAAACAAGCGAGGTTGTGCTTCATTGTAGTAACAATAAGGAGTGACCAAAGGCCTGGAAAGAAAGAGGGAACTGGGAGGAAGGGCAGACTTGCCATTTCTGCTTGGGACACGCTGAGTAGCTGTCTTTAGGACATCC
>CM053628.1:49782315-49828970 GCA_028646595.1 Phalanger gymnotis | reverse complement strand
GCTAGCCAGATTGTTAAAACAGAGGCCTAGATAGGGAGATTTCAGAGCCATCTGCATAGACATGATCTATGTACTCATGGTTACTAATGAGAGGACCAAAGGTAAAGAAAGACAAGAAGGCCCAGACCAGGGCCCTGGTGTACATACACCCACTCATAGCAGGTGGGACACGAATGATGGGTGATCCAGCCAAGAGGACAGAGAAGGAGGAGACGCAGAAGGGAGAAATGTCACTTCTGCTAAGGGAGGAAAAGAAGCTCCAAGAGGAGGGCCTGGTAGACAACACTAACTGTAGCAGAGAGATAATGACGACGGAGCTGTTAGTTTCTTGAACTATATTCTCACAATATTCATAGTGGACAAAGTGCTAAATGTGGAATCAGGAAAACCTGAATTTGAATCCTCCCTTAGATATTTCTAAGCTATGTCATTCTGGGCAGGTCACTTTAACCTCTCAGCCTCAGTTTCTCATCTGTAAAAACGGAGGGAGGGGTAATAATAGTACCTACCTCTCAGAGTTGTTGTAAGGATCAAACAAGGTAATACATATAAATACATATGCTAGTTGCATATGTATAACCTCGGAGGGTAAACTTCAGTCCAACTCCCATCTAATCACACTTCTTTTTCGGAGGGGGGAAGGCAGGGCAATTGGGGTTAAGTGACTTGCCGAGGGTCAAACAGCTAGTAAGTGTCTGAGTCAGAATTTGAACTCAGGTTCTGTCTCCAGGGCCAGTGCTCTATTCACTGTGCCACCTAGCTGCCCCTCAGGCATGAATATTAATATCGTATGCCCTGAAAGTCTAACAAAGAAACAAAGGCCTTGCCTTCTTGGGTACCCATAACAGGCACACTTCTTCTTGTTCACCCACAACCAGCTCTTCATGACTCCATGGACCATAGCATACCAATGTTGCTCAGGGGGTTTTCTTGGCAAAGATACTGGAGTGGTTCACCATTTCCTTCTCCAATGGATTAAGACAAACAGAGGTTAAGTGACTTGCCCAGGGTCACACAAATAGTGAGACCAGACTGGAACTCAGGTCTTCCTGACTCTAGGCCCAGCGCTCTATCCACCAAACTATCTAGCTGCCCCTAATGGCCACAGTAAGTTTCTTTAAAATTGTGGCCAATTTTGAACTTTTCACACAAACTACCCATAGGAACTTTTGCTTGAAACAGTGACCCTTCAAAACACATAAAACACAATATGTGTTGCAGGTAAGGTACTAGGGCAGGGGTGGGGAACCTATAGCCTTGAGGCCACCTCTGTACTAGGGTATTAAAATAACTTAAAAAAAAACAAAGCTAGGGAGAATGGTATGTTTACCCCTTCGAAAACAGTGAATTATAAGGGGGGAAAAAAGAATTCTAACAGTGGACTAAGTAGAAGATACAGTGTGCCTATCACTATTCCAAGATGGCCCAAAAGGATATTAGATAAGATGAACTTTCACAACATCAAGGGCCCACCTCTGGACCTCTGCTTTCTCTGGAAAACAGTCTGTCTTACTCATCACAGCAGTTGGAAGCTTTATGCAGGGGTGGGGAATTACAGGTGTGGAACATGGTATATTCCAATTTGATTGCTCTGGGGGTTGGCTGTGATACGTTGATTTTTTTCTGGAGGTTGGAATCTCTTTTTATTCTTGATTACAACAGACAGCTCATTGGGGAGCGAAAGGGACAGGGTAATATAAACATTTCTGGACCCTGAGGATGTGCAGAACTGGTTTGCTTGACTATGTGTAGCTGTTACAAGGACGGTGTTTTGATTTCTTTATTTGGGGAGAGGGATAGGGAAGGGTGGAGGCTAGCTGATGCTAAGAAAGAAAAGAAAAAGAAAAGAAACAAAAGAGAGTCATGGAAACTCTTTTTAAAATGCAGAGAAGAGAACAGAAGGAAGTCAGTTCAGAGAGAAACAGACAAGCCCGCCAGCTTTGAAAGTAACAGGTTGAATTCATGATAAATTTTTTTTTTAAAAGCAAGCTCTCCGTAACAGACATTCGTGTGACATTAAATGTAATCATCTTTTCTGTTTTACTTTGCATACGCTTGCTTTTGGTTCCTTAAATTCCGACTACAAATAAATGAAGGGCATGTAAACACAAAAGAGAGCGATACTTAAAAAAATATAACTAAACCTTTGATGACTGAGGCAAAAATTGAATGTAGGCTGTGAAGAGGCTGGAAGGACACTATGAATTAGAATTTTATCTGCTAATAAAAATTTTCTATTTTATTCCTTTCAAACACTTGTGTTAACTGCAACTTGGTTAATGAAGTGTGGGCCTAATGCTGGGACTGGGCTTAATGTATAATAGAAGAGCTTTTAATGCATAATAGGCCTTTTCAGGTTTATTACATTTTGCTCTCTTTCACATACTCTACAGTCAAGCCAAACTGGCCAGCTTGCTATTTTTCACAAAGCTCCCACCTCCATGCTTTTGTCTCCATTCCCTAGGATGCACTTCCTCCTCAGTTCCATCTCCTAGAATCCCTAGATTTCTTCAAGCCTCAGTTCAAATTCCACCATCTCCACGAGGCCTTTCCTGTTCTCCCTAGCTGCTGATGTCTTCACCCCTCCACTCAAATCACCTTGTATTTTTTCAGGGCTGCTAGGTGGCACTACAGTGGAAAGAGTGCCTGGCCTGGAGTCAGGAAGACTCATCTTCCTGAGTTCGAATCTGGATCTGGCCTTAAACACTTACTAATCATGTGACCCTGAGCAAGTCACTTCACCCTGTTTGCCTCAGTTTCCTCATCTGTAAAATGAGCTGAAGAAGGAAATGGTGAACCATTCTAGTATCTTTGTCAAGAAAACCCCAAATAGGGTTGTGAAGAGTCAGACACAACTGAAAAACAATCATTTTTTTTTTCAGTCTATATTCTCATATATCCAGTTGAAGCTGTCTCTCCTACTGGAATATAAGCTTCTTGAGAGCAGAAGCTGTTCCCCTTCTGTATTTGCATCTGCGGTACACAGCATGATGTTTGGTGCTTTAAAAATCTCTTATTGACTGAATGATTCATCGCTAGTACTGCAGCTGAAGGTACTGGGAAGGTTGGCTCTGGCCTCAGAAGAGCTGAATTCTCCTCTGGATTCTGCTTCTTGCTAGCTGCATATGTATGACCTTGTAGGGTAAACCAGTCTAACCCCTCTCTAATCACACTTCTTTTTGGAGGAGGGAAGGCAGGGCAATTGGGGTTTAGCAACTTGCCCAAGGTCACACAGCTAGTACATGTGTCGAGTGTCTGAGGAAGAATTTGAACTCAGGTCCTCCTGACTCCAGGACCGGTGCTCTACTCACTGCGCCACCTAGCTGCCCCCAGTCACACTTCTTAAGGAAACTCCCAAAGACTTACATATTCACATCACTAAGGTCAATCCCAGGTCAAACTCCCAAGTGCTCTGGATAAACAGCTGCCCCCCCCCATCCCAAGGCTCACTGATTCTCTTTAGAATTATAAGACTAGGAAGTGTATTACCAACATAAGGTCAGAGCAGACTCACCTTTGTCCCATTGCACCCTGGGAGGCCCTGAGGTCCTGGAGCTCCATCATGGCCTGGCATGCCCTTGTAAGGGAGAGGAGAACAGAACATTTTATCTATGACGATCATCTCCAAGAAAGAATATTCTCCAAAAATAATCACAAAAACAATAAAATCTAGAAAAAAATGAATGAAAAAATCGAATCCTACTTACAGGAAGACCTGGTGTTCCTGGGAATCCAGGGAGTCCAGGGGGCCCCTAGGAGAAGAAACACATCGTTTCATGAATCTCATTAGTATTATCATGTTAGCATCATGGATTTAGACCTTGAAAAGACCTAAGGCCATTTGAGCTAATCTCCCCTTTTCGGAGATGGGGAGCCTTGGGCCCAGGAAGGTAAAATTATTTGCCATCTGGAAATCTGGATCTGGAAATGGAAAGAACCTTAAAAAACCATCCAGTCCAACCTCTTCATTTTGAAGAGGGGGAAAATGAGGCATAGAAAGGGCAAGTGACTCACCCAAAGTACCAGGTAACAAGTATCAGAGCCAGCTGCTCTGAATCTGTACCCCCTTTGACCACTCTCTTGCAGATGGCTTCTTAAAAACTAGAAATTTAAACTTGAAATGAGATTCTATGCCATCCCAAAAAAATTGTTGCTCATTCAAATTCTCTCTAGAGGGGTGGCTAGGAGGCACAGTGAGTAGAGTACTAGCCCTGGAGTCAGGAGGACCTGAGTTCAAATCCAGCCTCAGGCACTTGACATACTTACTAGCTGTGTGATCTTGGGCAAGTCACTCAATCCCAATTGCCCTGCCTTCCCCCTCAAAAAAATAAAACAAAAGAAACAAAAAAACCAAATTCTCTCTAGAACCCCGCCTTGGAGTTCTAGATGGAAAGATATCTTTGGGAGAGTTCTAGTGCTGTTTAGTCCAGTGGGAACAGGCAGATGGGTGGTTGGATGTGTCTGTTCTGCCATTAAAGGGCCTCTTGGAATTCTGAGGTAAATGGTAACACTTAGACAGACAATCAATCAACCAACAAGTGTCTATCACCCACTCGCCTTCCATGGGCCAATGTGCTAAGCACTAGGAATACAAGTACAAAGAATGAAACAATCCTCACTCCTAGAGAGCTGCCATCCTAATGGGGAAGCACACAGAACAATGCCTGCAGCATAAACCAAAAATCAAACACAGAAATAAATCCGATGGCGTCAACTACAAGGTGGTTTGGGAGCGGAACACTGAGTAATTGGAAGGTGTGAGGAATGGCTTCAGGAGGAAAGTGTGTCTTAAAGGAAGAGAGACACCCCATGAGGCAGAGGTAAGGAATGAGAGTATTCCGGGGGTGGGAGACCACAGAGAAAAGGAGACAGGGGATGGAGTGGCCAGTGTGATGACTACCAAGAAATCCAGTTTGGTTAGACAAAAGAGTGCAAGAGGGGAAGTCCCGTCCAGAAAAACCTAAAAGTGGGTTGGGGCAAAGTGCAGAAAGGGCTTTCAAAGCTAAACAAAGGAGTTTCTATTTTATCCTAGAAGGGCTAGGCAGCAGCCACTGGAATTGATGAAGTAGGAGAGTCACATGGTCAGATGGGTGCTTGAGGAAAATCATTTTGGCAGTTTTGAGGAAACTGGATTGGAGTGATGAGAGATTGGAGGCCCAGAGACCAATTAGGGGGCTGTGGCAATAATCAAGGCAAGGGGTGATGAGGGCCAGAATTAAAGTGGCAGTTGTCTGAGTGGAGAGAAGGGGTCACAGATGAGAGATGTTACAGAGAAAGAAACTGCAAGATGAGGTGACTGATTGGCTACGTGGGGTGGGGGAGAATAAGGAGTCTCGGGGAACACCAAGCTTACATGGAGGGGGCAGAAACGAAAAGGCCTGAAAAGGCTATTTGGCTAATGAAAGTCTTCTACAGAAATCAATCCAAAAAATAAGCATTTATTAGGCATTTAAGAGGTACCAGACGTTGTGCTGGGTGCTAGGGGCCCAATGCTAAACAGGAACCCATCCCTACCCTGGAGGAGCTGACGTTCTAACAAGGGAGACATCATGAACTAATGGAAGAAAATTCCCAAAAGTATTGTTTTGTCCTTTGGGACACCAAGCACGCTCAAAGCAATCAGTAGCAGGGGATATTGGGGACGCCTCGGATAGGAAGGAGCTAGGAAGCAAGCTGAGGATTCTAAGAGGTGGAGATGGCGGCAAGTCTAGGCAAAGGCATGGAGACAGGAAATGAAGAAAAGCAAGGAGACCAGTTTGGATGCACAAAGGGGAGCCAGACTGGGACACACTTGATTTCGAACAGAGGAGTCAATATTTGATCCCATGTGCAAGCCATTAGAGCTTACTGAGTAGGTTGGCAGCTGTACAGAGTTCATATTAGAAAGGATCCTAGATTTAGAAGTCAGCTAGTCCAAACTTCCATTTTACAGATGAGTAAACTGAGGCCCAGAGAGGTACAGTGCTTTACCTAACTTCGCACAGACAGTAACTGGCAGAGGGCAGGATTCAAACTAAGGTCCTTTCACTCCAAGTCTAGCTCTATTTCCATTGTCTGGTGACTTGAGGCAGGAAAATCAATTAGGAGTTCTTACAATGGTCCAGGGGAGAGTGAGGAAGCCCCTAACTCAGATGGCCATGGACAAATACCTGATGATTCTAGTCATCTCTTTTTCTTTTTATTTTTTGAGGGAGGAATGCAGGGCAATTGGGGTTAAGTGACTTGTCCAAGGTCACACAGCTAGTAAGTGTCAAGTGCCTGAGGTCACATTTGAACTCAGGTCCTCCTGGCTCCAGAGCCAGTACTCTTTTCACTGCGCCAACTAGCTACCCCCAGTCAACTCTTTTTCTGAGGCTGTTAGGTTTGTCCTTGAACTGAATAGTTTTCCAACAGAGATCAGTGGATGTCAGAGGGCAACTCTGGAGATGCCTGGTTACAGAGAGCTTGAACTCCAGCCTTATTTTTCTGAAACATTATCCATTCTCCCAGGACCAGCCTCCCCCTAGGCCCTCAGGCTCCAGACTCTCACTGATGTCAGAATCCTGAAAGTGGAAATGACAGTGGATACTAGGAGGTCTGGAGCCTGGCAGATGTGAGCATGTACGTGGGAAGGAGCATTCCTTCTTTGGGGTTGTTGTTGTTTTAAAGATGACTATTGAATTTGAGCTTTGCTCCCTGTGGTAGGAGCAATATCTACTGCTAATCCGATTGGGACCTAAGGACTAGAAGGTCCCTGCCACATAGGCTAGGTATTCCTCAAAAGGACAGGGAATCCGTCCTCAGCGGTCCACAAATGCCTTGCTTTATTCCAATCCTGAATCCAAATTGTTGGATTGGCCTGAGTAAGGCCCCACCCAGAACACTCCCATGTCTGTCACTGTTGTTATTCAGTTGTTCAGTTGTGTCTGACTCTTTGTGACCCCATTTGGGGTTTTCCTTGACAAAGATAGCGAAGTGGTTTGCCACTTCTTTCTCCAGCTCATTTGACGGATGAGGAACTGAGGCAAACAGGATGAAGTGACTTGCCCAGGGTCATACAACTAGGATGTATCTGAGGCTAGATTTGAACTAAGGTTCTTTTGACTCTAGACCTGGCACTCTGTCCACTGTGCCACTTAGCTGCCTTATGTCGATCACTAGCCAAGTCTGCCTCTGAGCCCTGAGTTTCCAGAACATGCCTGCTATGGGGAGGCTGAGGCTGGTGAATCAGCTGAGCTCAAGCGTTCTGAGCTCTAGTATGCTAAGCTAATCAGGTGTCCACATCACATCTGGCACCAACATAGTGAGTGAGGCTGGGGGAGCAGGAGGCTACCAGGTTGCCTATGGGGGAGGGGCAATCTAGCCCAGGTCAGAAGTGGAGCAGGTCAAAGCTTCTATGCCAATCAGTAGTGGCATCGGGTCTGTGAGTGACCACTGCACATCCAGCCTGGGCACAATTGAGAGACCCAGTCTGTTACAAAAAAAAATCCAAAAGAAAAGAAGGCTGACATCTATCCTCCCAACCCCAAATGTTTTGCGCAAGTGTGTCAGAAACTCTTAAGGACATAAATGAGCCTTAACCAGCTATTGATTTTATTCTGCTCCTCCCTTCCCCCCAAATTGTCTTGTATTTATTTATCTCTGAAATTGCCTTTTATCTATTCTGTATATACTAGTGATGGGGGATGGGATTTACACTGCACTCATAAAAGGAAAAGCCCCTGAACTTTTCCACAAATATCAGGAGCTCAGTCCCTGGCATTCCCCTGAGGCATCTGGCCCACCCCACCTAGATTACTTAATTATCTTACTTGACACTCCTCAATCCCATCCAGATCCTTCCTCTGTTGCTTCTGGACCACCCTAGGCTACTTGCCCCTCCTAGATCCCATCCAGATCTTCCTACAGTCTTTCAGTATAAAAATACCAATCTTACCCCCATTAAATTGCACAGATTCTTAGAATCTGGCTTGCTTGTACTAGTGTCACAAACATTGCAGACTCACTAGGAATCTTGCCCACCCAACCCTTGTCATAATAAACTCACTACTTGGACTGAAAAAAGGTTTGAGTGGTCAAATTCTTTCAAGGCAGACCCACCCTGTACCCTTGCATTTCAGGGTTCCTAGCACCCCTCGACTGCATGTATACGGGCATGTTGTCTCCCTGATAGAATGTAAGATCCTTTGAAGGCAAGGACTGTTTCATTGTCTCTGTATCCAGAGCCTAGCTCAGTGCCTAGCCCAGAGCAGGAGGTTAAAAGACACTTGTTGACTGACTAGCTGATAGAAATCAAGTCACCCTTCAGCTAAAGAAGAAAGGCAGTTCTATTGTTCAGTTACTTCCAGAAATAGTTAAAATTTGACATAAGACAAACAGCTTAATATATTTGTCCCTGGCCACTAACTAAAAGGAATGTTATAGCTGGTACATAATTAAAATACAACATTTTCTGACATCAAATTCTTTATAAGCCTTTTCCAATCACATCAAGTTGTTGAAACAGACATTCAGTAAATAAACTGTTTTAAAAAATAACAGTAGCTTTCCAAATGTAAAAGAATTGCTTAGGACAACTTGAAATCTGCACCTACTTTTTAATTTAACTTTTAAAAGGAATTATTCTCCCACTGGCAACACATTTCAGTATGTTCTGTTATGGTCTACTAGAAGCAATTCACTTACCTTCCTTTGGAATCAGCTAGTGAAGGACCTCAAATATGACATTCTATAACTATCATTTGACTTACCCTGATTCCCTTCGGGCCCACTGGCCCAGGAGCACCGTCATCACCCTGCAAAACGCCACAAAATTGTTAGAGATGATTTCCCAGGGAGGTCTCTGATCACTGATGTTCTAATTGGGAATGAGGAAGCTGTAAAGCTTGGTTAATTTGCTTAAGGAAAACATATTCTTTTCCCCCAGGCTGAAAGCCTAGCAATGAGCTGCCTTGTCAAGAAATATTGGAAACGTGCATTCAATTTCTTTTGTTGTTGATTTCAGTGTTTTTTATATTTTTAAAGGAAATCATTTTTTTAACTTCTCAGTTCTGCTGGCATACGCTTATGTATATAGTACTTTGGGATCAGACTCCTTATTCTATTTGTTTTCTCAGTGAATCCTGTTCATTTTTAATTTTTAAAATTTGATTTTTTTCCCTTTTAAAAAACACACTAATGATTCACTGATTTATTTTGTCTTTGAAAAACCAGCTCTTTATTTTTATCAATCTAAAAGGTCTTTGGATTTTTTCATTTTTTCCATGATTTTCAGATTTTATGCGTATTTGGGGATTGTTAATTTGATTTTCCATGGGTTTTTGCCTTTTAATACAATTTCATTCATCCTACTGATGGCTTACATTTACACAGTTTTAGGTTTTGCTTTTAATCTCACATGAAGAAGTGGCCTTTCTCTTTGCCAAGGTCAACCCCCTCTACATACACCCTTGATCTCATCTTCTCCAACAGCTTGCTCCCTCCATCACCCTCTGTCTCTTTGTCATCTTCAGTGTCTCCTTATTTACAGGCTCCTTCCCTGTAATCTACAAATATTCTCAGATCTCTCTAGTCTCAAAAACAAATAAACAAAACCCCACTTCATGGAACTCCCTCATCTCTTTGTTATTGGCCTTCCTTTTCCCTTTCACAACTGGGGGGCGTGCTATCTACTTAGCTGCACTTCCTGACCTCCCGTTCATTTAAAAAAACAAAGTTTTAGTGATGCTTTCTGGTTGAAGTCGCACTCATTTCAGGATATACCTGACCAGCTTCCATTCCTCTAGCAGCTACTACAATAAATGGAGTTGACTGGATATGCAATACTCCACATCTACAGTCTCCCACCTGCCTAAAAAAAGAGGGTGCTGCATTTCTTCATTTCTTCTCTAAGGCCAAGATTGGTCATTATTAATTACAATGCTTTAGTTTTAGGTTTCCTTTTATTGTTCTTTTTGTTAACATTACTGTATCCATTACACATGGTGTTTTTCAGGCCCTAATTATTTTGTTCCTCTACCACTGTGGTTCCAGTGATTTACTACCACAAAGTGTTTTTATAAATATTTCCTACACAGAGGAACTTCTGTTATTTGACTTTGCTAGAGAAGGCTCCTCATAGTGGACCAACAACACTGGTTCCATGAAACCCGTTTCTTTCTTCTTGTGGGTGAGTGGGGGGACAAAGAGAATTATAGATACCAAATATCTATCGATAAGTGAGTGAGCTGTTTTTCTTCTTTAAAGCCTGGTGGCAGGTGATACTGATCCTGCTCCTATTCAACAGGTCCTTGATGTGCCCATACCCATGCCCGGGGGTGAGCATGCCCTGACTCCAAGGGCACAGATGCTGAGTGAGGGCTAAGCTCCCTGGGGTGTTTTGAGAATAGTTGTTCCTCTTTCCCTCAGTTTGATCCCACTATCTGCACTAGGGGATCTGAATGGTTTTTGTGTCCTGGGGTCCTCCCCATTGGGGAATACTAGGGATCTCATGTCAGAATTGGGTTTTTAAATGCCTAAAATAAAATACACACAACTGACTATGGAAATAAAGAAGTCATTTATTTTTCCTATCCAAGTTCACTGATGCCCTGAACTCTATCACAGACCCAAGTCTGTGGATCATTGATCTAGAGGGTACGGCTCAGAATCAGCTCCACTCTGGCCTTGCCAAATGAAACCTAGCCCTAGGCATGTGACCTTGGCATGATGGAGTCACTCTCCACAGAACCAAACACGCTTGACTGCGGGGCAAACAAAAGCAGTCAACAAACCAGAATCGGATATCTGAGTAGCCAGGCATCCACAGGACTCCTTGACCTCAGGAGCTCTAGGATAAACTCTTCTGAGCCCAGCAACCCTAGCGAGTGCCCAGTTCAGTTTGTTTAGTGCTCCCTGGCCTGACCTCCTGCCAACAGGCAAAGGACAGTACACATTAAAGTGGTTTGAAATTGATACTCGACTCCTGCATTCAGCATTCCCAGCCAATCACTGGGTGAAGATTCATTCTGCAAGAACTCTGGAGCCAAGCAATAGCAACAACAATAATGATAGCTAACATTTATTTATTAAACACCTACTATGTGCCAGGCAGGCAGCTTGGTGACGCTGCAGTGGATAGAGTACATTTCAGGCCTGGAGCCAGGAAGACTCTTGTTCCTGAGTTCAAATCTGGCCTCAGACACTTCCTAGCTGTGTGACCCTGGGTGAGTCATTTTGCTCTATTTGCTCAGTTTCCTCATCTGTAAAATATGCTGGGGAAGGAAATGGCAAACCGCTCCATTATCTTTGCCAAAAAAAAAAAAACTAGGTCACAAAGTGTCAGACACAACTGAAAAATGACAGCAACAACAAATGTGCCGGGCACTGTGCTAAGCATTTTACAAATATTATTTCATTTGATCCTCACAACAACCCTGAGAGGAAGGCGCTATTATGGAGGCCCATGGCTTCCTCTCTGTTCCCTTGTCTCAATACTTACCCTCTGAGCCAAAAGCCCCACCCCTCTATGCAGTGGGAGAAGGGCAAGATAGAGTAAAAGGGCCTTCCTCCATGAAAGTCTCTGGCAAATGCATGGCTATACATACATATATACATGCATGCATGCATACATATATGTGCATATGTACATGTATATATACATATACATACATCTGTGTACATTCTCATTTAGCCTATAACTGTTTAAGACTATTATTATCCCAGATTCGAGGCACAATACACACACAGAAGCCTAATTCATTCACACTGGGAACACATGCAGCTCACGTGAATACATGCTGCTAACCCAACACATAGCTGCCACCATGTATTATTGAGAATAGCCAAATGAAGACACATACTATACACACATATAGCAATAGAATATGCAAAATGTAGCATGCCATCAGTAGGAAGCAGCCAAAATGACGAACACAGACAGATGTAAATACACTGCATAGCAAACACATAGGTCATGCACATGTCACATATGTTGCAGCTACACACAAAGCACATTTTTCACATGTTTCTACACCGGGCATCATCTGCCTAGATGGTAATCAATCACTTCTCCCCTTTCTCCTAAAGCATTATTAGCAAGCTAGGTCATGGGTCAAATAAGCCAGCACTTCTAGGGTGCCCTCGGGAGCTTGTGAAAGGCAGAGGCTGGGGAGCAGCATAGAATTCTTCATCTAGAACCCCAATCCCAAGCCCTGATGGATGGCTTAAGTGATTCTACACTTAGCTACAGGCTCTTGGGTCACTCCCCAGTTCCCTGCAGCTGGAGTATTCCATTGAAAAGGAACTGCCTTGAGATTTAACCCTCCCTTCCTATCTGAATACGATGTCCTTCTGGGAACAGGAAAGACTTAGCCAGTCTGTCTAAGGGTACCAGGACTCATACCCCTTTCTCATCTGAGTTACAGTCATCCTAGCTGTTTATCAAGCTAGAACAGTCCCTCAGCAACTGGCAATCAGGCTCTCAAGAGGCTCCATGGTTAATTTTCCATTACTGCTTTACCCTTGCTCACCAGAGAGTTTGACCAACTCTCCAACAGGCAGTAGGTGGCTATGACACATTGTCTCTACGGGGCTCTGAAAATTCTCTGGGCCTATCCTGAAGGCTAGGAAGCTGTCCATCAGCCATGCTTGGCATGGGGTGCCTTTCATCAGTCCACTATCGTGTGTGTACCATGCACATCGAGATTCCTTAACAAAACTTTGCTGAGATCTTGAACTCAAATCTAGCCATCATACTATCACTTCTTTCAATCAAAGCCTTTCTGGGCTCAAGGCACAGCGGGGCAGTAGACCTTCTGCCAAGCAGCTGTTCCTCTTCCTGAGAATGCAAAGCACCAGTCAACAGGCAGACATGGCACTTGGTTCAAATCTCACCAAGCATGGAGCAAGCTACTAGAAATGTCACATGTTGGCTTTTCTTCAGGCCTCAGAGTCCCCAGCATGTAAAGCACAGAATCCTAATCACTTGGGCTGCAGGTCTCCCTGTGTGGTTCTTATACTTCTGATTTCTGCACAGGATGACATCACTTTAAGTGGTTTGCTTTCAAAGTCTACCAGGATCAGGGTGGATTTTAACCAACAACCTATACACAGAAAAATACTTCTTCCTTCCATAGCACCATAGAAACTGTAGAAGCTTTCTGGTCCCTGCTCATGGTCTATACTTCCTTGTGACTAGTGAAAGGAGAGAGAAAATGTTAAGTTATACGGGGAAATGACTGACATAAAAATAGAAGACATCAATAAAACTGGACAGATGGATGAATGGATAGTTGCTGTTGAGTCATTTTTCAGTTGTGTCCAACTCTCCATGACCTCATTTGGGGTTCTCTTGGCAAAGATACTGGAATCGTTCACCATTTTCTTCTCCAGGTCATTTTCCAGATGGGGAAACTAAAGCAAACAGGGTGAAGTGACTTGCCCAGGCTCCAACAGCCAGTAAGTGTCTGAGGTCACATTTGAATTCATGAAGATGAGTCTTCCTGACTCCAGACCTGGCACTCTATCCACTGTAGCGCCACCCAGCTGAGTGGATGGATGGAAACCTTTGAAAATCAGGGCACAGACAAAGGGACCACAATAACTACACAGTTTGTTGCAACTGCCTGATGGTCCTTTGGGCTAGTCAATAAAAACAAAGATGAATGATGGTGCACTGTCTTATTTCAGTAGCTGTCCCCAGCTATAACCACCGACAAAAGGACCGATGCTGCAAATCAATCATGTCAGTCACTCATTACCTACCTTTTGGCCTGGAGGCCCAGGAGGTCCTTCTGCTCCAGGAAATCCAGGTAAACCTGGGTGGCCTTCCAAACCTGGAAGTCCTCTCTCTCCCTGAAAAAGAAGGAAAGAAAGGTAAGGTCATTGCATAAGGAAGTGGGTAGAACCAACAAAAGTACCAAGCAAAGTAATCTAATGTTTCTTGGGCCCTCAGGTAAAGACTATGGGAAGCAGGTCAATCTATGAGCTCCAGAGTGAACTGGGTTTAAGGCTTGGTTTTTGAGAAAGAAACCTAGCCAGTAAACCTGAAGTTAAGGAGGCGGAGGCAGAGGCAGAGGGGCAGAGGCATACAGCTCATAGATTGGACAATAGGTCCCCACCATCCTAGCACAGAGTAAATGTACATACCAAATAGTAACTGTTTCTCTTTTGGCCAGGAACCTTGAGGGTCTTCCCCTCCCACTTTGAGGTTTTGTTGTTTTTTTTTTAGTTTTGATTAACTTCTTAAAGAGGCCTATTCACTGAATGGGAGTTACCTCACTCAAAGTAAGAATCTGAAAAGACCTTACTTAGCCTGAAAGGGCCAGGGTCTCCCACTGCATCCTGGGCCATCTCCAGTTGTCCTGATGAATATCTGGCCACTGGACCCAGATGGCTCTGGAGGACAAAGTGAGGCTGGTGACCTTGCACAGCCCTCCCTCACATCAAAATCAACTGCAAGTCATGTCATCATTTCCCTGATGTCACAGTCCTCTTCAAGAACGAAGGATAAACACAACATTGGGAAGCAGGGGTGGGAGGTGGTGAGTAGTTTCTATTCTTTCTTCTATCTAGGTATCCTAATTGTCCCAGACTAGGGAAGTTTCAATGTTATTATGTTGTTTGTTTAATTAACTTTCATTGTAATTGTTAATAATAAATGATCATCAGGCAAAAGAAAGAAAGTAAAAGAAAGAGAGAGAGAGAAAGAAAGAAAGAAAGAAGGAAAGAAAGAAAGAGAAAAAAAGTACAGTCACGAATTAATCCAAACACTCAGATAATTCTCACTTTAATTCAGCCAATGGCATTGTACATATAGTTCCCATTGCCCTGGAAAAATTACCAAGATCTTAGTGGCTGTAATGGCAACCACACTTGCAAACTCAAGATGGCTACTAGTGCTGGTTCTTTTATCTGCTGTACTAGGAAAGACAGCTGCTTCAGGGGTCAACAATCTTTTTTAATTAAACAGAAAAAATACAGAGAAGAGAAATAAAGACCAACAGACAGGGCTCTACTGCCTGAATCAAAGCTTTACATCCACTAATGAACTGAGAGAGGCTTTACCTCTGAGGAGTCTGGGAGCTCTGAACATACGGCCATTCAGAGTTGAGACCAAGGAATCACATCTTTCTCATAACCAGGCCCCCAAAGCAAAAGCTCACCTCCCAGAATATATACTCTTTCAGCTAATAGGCTCAGTACCTAATTAGAAATTAACAAAAGGTGTGTAAGCCTTCCTACAAGCAAGCTTCCCTTAATGGGCTCCACATGAGGCCTGTTGATGGGTGAGGAAGATCTTATTCCCCATTAACCTTACAGTTGCCAAAATTTTGCAAATACTAAGTGTATGTAGTATTATTCTTTCCTGTTGAGGGAAAAAAATTACTAGATAAGAAATGAATTTTTCAAACACAAATGTAAAACCTTTTACAGGTAAAGGCCTGCTGAACCAGACTTAAAGACATGTTGGGGAATAAATACATATGATCTCAGAAGTGATAAAGGAAGATTAGACCAGAAGGAAGAAAAGCCCACTAGATGGCACAGCAATGGTCCAGAAAATGGCCTTTGAGTCAGGAAGACTGGAGTTCAAATCCAACCTCAAACACTTACTAGCTGTGTGTCTAGTCTCTGTCTATCTCAGTTTCATCATCTATAAAAATAGGAGACCAATAATACCTACCTCTCAGGGTTGTTGTGAGGATAAATTTACATAATATTTGTAAAATGCTTTGCCAGCTTTGACCCACTTTATAAATGCAGGTGATGATGGTGATGGCAAGGGAACCCAAGTGTTTTTTTAACCTTTTTTGTTGTGGACTACTTTGGTAGTCTAGTAAAGCCTTATGGACCCATTCTCAGAATCATGTTTTTAAATGAATAAAATAATATACAGACTACTAAGGAAGCTAATTATTTTGAAATACAGTCAACAACATATTTTTAAAAATATGTTCATTGGCCCAAGGCTAAGAAGCACTGGTATAGACAAATAACAAGAATTACTTGGGGCAGCTAGGTGGCACAGTGAATAGAGCACCAGCCCTGGAGTTAGGAGGACCTGAGTTCAAATCTGACACGAGACACTTGACACTTACTAGCTGTGTGACCTTGGGCAAGTCACTTAACCCCAATTGCCTTGCCTTCCCTCCTCCAAAAAAAAAAGAATTACTCGTGAATCTCTGAATATGATGTCCAGGTCTAAAGAAACTTGACAAACCCCAGGAGTTGTAGCTTGTTATCTGACCTACTCATTATTGGTGTTCCCAGGTACTTGGTCTCATACCCTTGGTACAATTGAAGGAGGCTCTGGTTTTTTTTCTCTACATCAAAATAAAAATGCACAGACCCCAGCCCATACCTCAGGCCACTCTGAATTAATCTAGAGTCTGGATAGTCAATTCACAAAGCTGGAGCTATATACAAGGCTTCAATTCACAGAACCAGGCCAAGACTAGTCCTCAAGGCCTATTTTAAGGAAAATGCCCAGGCCAGCCATGTCAACGTTCCTCTGCACACAATCCACTCCTGACTTTCTGGACCTTCTCTATCACCCCCCTAAACCAGCACCTTCCCTCTCCCCCTTTTCAACTGCTTTTTCTTCACTGCTTTCCCTCTTTAGATTGTAAACTCCCTGAGGGCAGGAACTGTCTTTCTGCTTGTATTAACACAGTGCCTAGCTATTAAGTGATTACCTAACAAATGCTTGCTGACTTGACTCAACAATAGTGAAAGCAGACCTGCTTTGCTTCTAGTGTCCCCTAGGGGTGTTGATTGTTATAATAATAATGATAATAACAATAACTAACATTTATATAGTACCTACTATGTGCCAGAGGCTGTGCTAAGCATTTTAAGATGATTATCTCATTTGGTCCTCACAACAACTCTGTAAGGTGGGTACTGTTATTATCCCAATTTTACAGTTGGGGAAACTGAGGCAAACAGTGACTTGCCCAGGATCACACAGTAAGGGTCTGAGGCTGGATATAAACACAGGTCTTCCTGACTTCAGGCCTGGTGCTCTATCCACTACAGTGCCACCTAGCTGCTCCAATGATATTATAAATACCATAGAAAAAGGTAGATGTGACCGTTTCTGTGCCCTGAAATCCAGAATCAGACTAATTTATCCTTCAATAAGGATGGATCATAGGATCTGAAATCTAGAGCTGGAAGGGCTATCTTGTACAAACCACTCATTTATTTTACAGAAGAGGAAACTGAGACCCAGAAAGGCTAAGTGACTTGTCCTATCTCACTCACAGGATTCTAGGTGGAAAGCTGAAAAATAAAAACTTCAGAAACCATCCAGTCCAAACTCTTCATTTTACAGAGGGAGAAACTGAGGCCCAGGGAGAAGAAAGGTCTTGCCCAAGGTCAAATAGGTCAGCTGGGGTCAGGACAGACTCAGTTATCCCACTGAAGATGTGGTCCTCTTGAGAGATGAGAATCCCAGGTTGGAAGAACACAAATTTATTATTTTCTGCTGCTAAACACCTTTTACAGATGGATGGAATGAAGGAAGTGGGGAATGAACAGAGATAGTAAAGTTCAGGGAGACATATAAGGAATACAGATGGAGTTAACAATTTGCATCAGTAGCCAGCACTCTCTTAGGACAGTTCAACCTGACCTCTTTAGGATACACAGAGGAGCCCATAAGATTAATAGTATCAAACACAGCCCAATATAGAGTGTCTACTCACACTAATGAAATTACCAACTCTTGAAATATTCAAGTACTGATAACAAAGTGGGATACAAAAAGGCATGAGAACTAGCCATCAGAAAACTTGTATTTCCTGCCTTATGAAACTGAGTAAGGACCACTGCAAAGTCACCAATACAAAACTGCAGCTTCATCTTAGCGCATGTGATGACATGCGAAGCTGGGATTCTGTATGTTAGCTCCATTAATGGGCTTTTGCTGCCTCCCCCACTCCCACCATGGTCTTGTTCATGTCCACGGTTCACTGTTCAAGTAAAGATCAGGCATAAACGTCTCTGTAAAGGATCTATAAGTATGTCTGTGGTTGGAGAGGCTCACACTTGTTTAAAAGAAAAGTGTTTCAGCCAGGTCATTAGAACTAGATGCAATGAATACCACTTCTAGGGGCAGTGTCCCAAAGAGATCACACAAATAGGAAAAGGACCCACAAGTACAAAAATATTTATAGCAGCTCTCTTTGTGGTGGCCAAGAACTGGAAAGTGAGGGGATGCCAATCAACTGGGGAACGGCTGAATAAGTTGCGGTATGTGAATGTAATGGAGTACTACTGTGCTACAAGAAATGATGAGCAGGCGGACTTCAGAAAAACCTAGAAAGGCGTATATGAACTGATGCTGAGTGAGGGGAGCAGAACCAGCAGAACACTGTACTCAGCTACAGCCACAGTGTGCGATGACTAACACTGACAGACTTAGTTCTTCTCAGCAATGCAAGGACCTAAAACAATTCCAAAAGACTCATGATGGAAAATGCCGTCCACATCCAGAAAAAAGAAATATGGAGTCTGAATACAGATCGAAGCAGACTATTTTCTTTTTTTGTTTTGTTTTGTTTTATATTTTCCTTTCTCATGGTTCCTCCAATTCATTCTAATTCTTCTATACAACATGACTAATGTGAAAATATATTTAACAGGAATGTATATGTAGAGCCTATATAGGATTGCATGCTGTCTTGTGGAGGGGGAGGGAAGGGAAAGGGGAGAAAATTTAAATAAATTAACTAATAAAAAAAGAACTAGGTGCAATTAAAGACAAGAAATAAAAGCAAGAAAAGAAAATGAGAAAGAACAAAAAGCAAAGTATTACATCAACAGATGTCTTGATTGACATTCTGAACAATTTACCAAGACCCTTCCGGGTCCTTACCTTCTCCCCTTTTATTCCACTACAATCACACTTGGATCCAGATGAACACCCGTGACAAGCCTTTAAAAAAAGAAAGAGAAGGGTTATTCTCAACTCCAACCCAGTCTTGTACACACAGCATGCCTACACATACGGTCCTCAGACCTGTACTGCGTCCATCCTTCTGCTTCACTGGGAACAAGGGGAAAGTGGTAAGAAAAGGGGATGGAGGGCCTAAGAATAACAGTTTGGAGACCATCGATAAACATTCATTTGGTTTATGGTTCTCTCAATGTGATCTCCTTGTCCAATGGCCAACACTCGGACATTTTACTGAAGACAGTGAATCTCATCAACCGTGCCATTCTCACTATAAATGAAGCCAGAAGGCAAAAGAAAATTGGACCAAAATAGACAGGTGGCTCACAGGTTCTCCAGGGAGAGGCAAATAAAGGAGGTGGCAGAGCTGATTTTATTGTGTATCCAGAGGCAACCAGAAACTTCAATTCACAGGACATTTTGGTCAGCCTGCATTACAGGGCTCATAGTAAGTATTCGCAAAACAACCACCATGAAAATAATTGCAGTTTATGCATCAACATCTGTTACTGAGAATAAAGAGGAAGCTGAATTCTATGAAGAAATCAAGAACACGCTCAAAATTAAATCAACATGTATGCTGATAATGGGTGATTTCAATGCAAAGGTGAGCATGGGGAAGGTTGGAGAAAAATACGGTGGAAAATATGCATCAGGAATAGGAAATGAAATAAGCTAATAACTTAGAGATGACACAAAAGCCTCGTGTCCCAACAGTACAAATACTCTCTTTGAGGAAAAATCAAGACCTACTGGCAACAAATATTCCTCCCCCTCCCAAATGAAACTAATTATATTTTAATCAACAGGAAAAGACTCATTACTGATGTAGGAATCATTTCAGAATTAGCTGTCTGTGCAGAGTCAGATCATTAAATTGTTAGAGCAAAAACCAAAATCAGTACAAAGCTAGAAAAAGAAATAAAAATGAGCTAGGCATCACAGTGCTGGACTTAAATGCTGGACTTAGCATCGGGAAGATATGAGTTCAAATTCTACCTCAGATTCTACTAGTCGTGGTAGCCTGAGCAAATCACTAAAATCTTTCTCAGCCTCTGCTTCTCAATTTATAAAATGAATCATCATAATAGCACCTATCTCCCAAAGCTGCTGTGAGGATAAAATGAAATAATATTTGTAAAGCATTTTGTAAGCCTTACAACACTATCTAAATGCTACAATGATGATGATGATGATGATGACATAAAATTCAAAAACTCCAAACTGACCTTTTTAAACAAGTCATTGCAAAGATGACCAAGATGGAAATAGTCAGTGTCAAAGGAGTTGTGGGAAGATAGGCACACTTGGATGCACTTAAAAACTAACCATTTTGGATAGCAATGTGGAATTATGCAAATAAGGTCTAAAATGTTTGTAACCTTTGCCCCAGAGATTCCACTATTAGGCTAAGACTCCAAGAAGGTCATTGATAAGAAAAAAGTCCCCACATAATTTGTAGCAGCACTTTTTGGGATAGTAAAGAATTAGAAACAAAGTAGATGTCAATCGATTGGGGAGTAGCTAAACAAATTGAATGAATGTAAATCTAAACATGAATGTAAAGGAATAATTCCTATGTTGTAAGAAACTATGTATGTGATAAATACAGAGAAGCATGGAAATAGCTTTACGAATTACTGCAGAGTAAAGTAAGCAGAACCTAAAAACATATACACAATGGCTTATTGTTGTTCAGTTGTTTGGTTGAATCTGACTCTACATGACCCCCTGGACACTGCCCATGGCATTTTCTTGGCAAAGATATTGGAATGGTTTGCCATTTCCTTTTCCAGTGTGTTCCTATTTTACAGATGAGGAACAGAGGCAAACAGAGTTAAGTGACTTGTCCAGGGTCACACAGCTAGTAAGTGTCTGAGGCCACGTTTGAACTCAGATTTTTCCTGACTCAGGGCTCAGTGCTCTCTCTAACCACTTTGCCACCTCGCTGTCCCATATACACAAAGGCTATAACAACGCAAATGGAAAGACCCAAACACACACAAACAAATCAAAAACGAATGATGCAAAAATGACCAAAACCAAGCAGGGCTCAGAAGAGATAGAAGGCCTCAGCCCCACCCCACCCCTTTGTAGAGGCGGGAGGTCCATGGGTCATACAGTGAATATATTTTCAGACTTTTTACATGTATTGATCAGTTGTGTTGATTTTTTTCCTAATTCTTTTTCTTCCTTTGTCCTAAAAATGCTATTTATGCTACAGGATAGCTCTCTGGAAGAGGAAGGGAAAAGAATATTGGGAGAAATTATGGTAATGCCCAAAAAAGACACCGATAAGACTTAAAAACAAGCCACTGATGTAAAAAATGGGAAATGGACAGAGAAATGAATATTGAAATGACTGATAACATAGAATATGTTGGGGGGGCACCGTTTTCACTGAGAGAAGACATGAAAAGTGGAAACGATCTTGGAAAAAAAATCTCAGACCTTATTATCTGCACTTCTCCCTACCCGCCCCCCCCCCATAAAAAAGACAATGAAGAGAATCTGGCTATTTTTCTATCTCTACAGGTTTTTTCCCCTTTTAATGAGAATAAGCTACACACACAACATCTTTGATGAAGGTTTGAGAAAGGAACGAGCGAGCTTTTACAAATGACATTCTACAGCAGCCCACATCTTTATAATTACACAACTGACTGAGCAGTATAGAGAATACACTGGGCTCGTCTGTTGACTTTGATAGAGCAAAATGCTGCCTTAAAGGCCCTCCTGCAATACGGTGTCTCTCATGCACACATCAAAAATCCAAGATTTCTTGAAAAATGTGTAGTAGTTATTTCTGCGTTGCCTTTTCATCTTTGTGGGGATCCAAGGGCCCTAGGAATTTTCCAGAGAAGGAGAATTATGAGCCACTGGGAAGTGAGATTGCTCTATCTTCTCCCGGGCACAAGGTGGATGGGGAAGATGTACTGTCCAGGGCCCACTAGAAAGGAAGAAGCCACACTATCTGTACACTGTTGCCCGGCACCAGCTGCTTCCCTTTCCTTCTGCTGCCTTTGACACAGACTCTGATTGCCAAGCTGGGGACTGGGGTGATCATTGGCTGCCCTTGGAGCCAGATCCACTGATTGCTGGGCGGGCCTCTGTGGGCCACAGCTGCCCTTGAATTAGAACTGCCGAGGTTTTCTATGAGGCAAACCAGGACTGTGGCTACAGCAGCTATTACCCAAGCCTCAGGAGGCCAGGAAAAGGCGACCAGACACCAACCAATAGGACTGACCCAGATGAGAAAGCAGAGACCAGGAGGAAAGTCGTCCTCTGAGAATCCTGCCTGCTGGGGAGCAAGGAGGAGAGGACTGATTTCTCCCATTTTCTTTCTCTGCTTTCCACTGCTGTGGTCTGAGAACTGGAATTGGGGTTCTGGATGCATATCCCTCTCCTTATTCCTTCTGATTAAAAAGAAAACATTTCATTGATGCCTTGTGTCTTTGCAATGAAGTCATTTCAATACCACCTCCACCCCCAATGAAACCTCAGTATTACCATAAATAAACAAATAAATAAATGAATGAATGAATAAAGAAACACTACCATCCAATATAGATTTCGTCCAAGACCTTTTCCACTTTTCATGTCTTTTAGACATCTTAAGAATTGTTCCCTGAAAACCAGGCCCCACTCCAACACATTCTCTACCACATCTGACAACATAGATTATCTCTCATCAGAGTTTCTCACCTCCCTACTACAGTGTTCCACTGTATGGTCTCAGGGACTGCCTAGTTCTTCCATAACTCACTCCGGGTTTGATTTCTATCTAGCAATCTATTCATTTATATTGTTGCAGTCTCATATATACATGTATCTGTGTGTATGTATATACATGTGTGTGTATGACTGCATACATATATATATACATATACATATACATATGACTGCAACAATTTAAATATATATTTCTCTTGTCATATATATTTCTCAGTGTAAATATATACATGTATATATATATATATTTCTCTTGTTAGTCTGCATCGATTCATGCGTATTCTCCCGTTTCTCCAAATTCCACATAATCGTCTCTTACTGTACAATAATATTCCATTACATTAAAAATCATTAAAATTATAATTGATATTAAGCACCTATAGTATGCCTGACACTGGGCTAGATGCCAGAGAAACAAATATAAAGAATTAAATAATTCCTATTCTTAAGGAAATTCCATTTTATCGGGGGAGACAAGAACATGTAGAATCTAGTCTGCTGTAGTCAGGTACAATTTTGTCTGGGGGAGGGGGTACTAGCAGGTGGGAACATCAGAGGGTTGTGTTTGGGCTGTAAGGAAGAGGGGCTGTAAAAGGAGGCAGAGCATTCTAGGCATGGAGTGGGATTCCATTCTAGGCATTAAAGGTACGGAAATGGGAAATAAGGTATCATGTGTAAGGAACAGAGAGAAGGGCACTCTGGCTGGACCACAGAGTACAGGAAAGATGAGGGAATAGTGTATAATGAGGCTAGAAATATGGATGGGTAAAGTTGTGAAGGGACCTAAAAGCTAAATGGACAGCTAGGTGGCACTGCAGTGGATAGAGTGCCACGCCTGGAGTCAGGACAACTCATCTCCCTGAGTGCAAATCCAGCCGCCAACACTTCCTAGCTGCGTGACCCTAGGCAGGTCATTTCACCGTTTGCCTTAGTTTCCTGATCTGTCAAATGAGCTGGAGAAGGAAATGGCAAACCACTCCAGTATCTTTGCCAAGAAAACCCCAAATGGGATCACAGAGAGTTAGACATGATGGAAAAATGACTGAATGACAAAAACAAAGTTTCTATTTGATCCTAGAGGTAACAGAGAATTACTGGAGTTTATTGTATCAAAGAGTGATATGTGATATAGTCAGATCTGCACTTAAGGAAAATCATTTTGGCAGCTTTAAGGATAAATTGGAGTAGAGAGACTTGAGGCAGACCCATTAGGAGGCCATCACAGTAATATAATGATAATAATAATAAATAATAATAGCTAATTCTTAGCACTTTACATGTATTATTTACTTCACAGATTTGAAAAGCAGAAAAACACTTAATTCATTTAATCTTCAACCCTGTGAGATAGGTGCTATTATTATACCCATTTTACAGATTTAAGTGACTAACCCAGGGTTATACAGCTAATGGCTGAGGCAGGATTCAAACTCATATCTTCCTGATGCCAAGCACAGGCCTTCTAACTGCTGCATCACCTTGCTACCTGCCATATAATGTCACCTTGTCAGCCAATGATATACAGAATAGAGAATGCCTCAATTTTCCTCAAAGAGTGACAAGGTCAGGCTTGATAAAGGGCATCAGCAGCAGAACAGAAGTGTTAACACGGTTTGACCCAGTAGAACCATCACAGGAGAACATCCAGGCAACAAAGAATTTGATTGGATTAAATGCTCGGGAACAAGGTCACTTTGAGGGATGACCAAAGGCCACAAAGAGGATTGGGGAGAAGTGGGAAAGAAATCAATCAAGAAATTAATTGTAAGACTGTTATCTTTCCATTAATACTTCCCCCCCCCAAAAAAAAGTAATGAGGATCAATGAAATAGGTTCATTCAATTAGATCAACATGCATGAAGTCTATATTATGCGCCAGGCAGTGGAGTGACCAAAAGGCCTCGGTCTTACCTCTACCACATACTGGCTGTGTGACCTCAGTGGGGAAGTCACTTCCCCACTCACTGATCTAAGCAACCTTCCAAGACTTTAGGTTGCCAAAAAGGTGGTGACTTACACTAGGAGAGGAAGTTTCCTCCTCTGGGACTTCCCTATCCCAGTGAAATCCCAGGACCAGTCCCTATCCCTATGTGCCAAACACTATTAAGTTGAGGGTGGAGACAAAAGAGAAGCAACAGTCCCTGCCCAAAGGAAGCCTCCGTTCTTTTTCCTTTTGCGTGACATATAATTTATTTATATTAACAGGTATGGCTGTGCCTGTACTCAATGCTTCGTCACGGTATGTTGCCAACTCAGGGTTCCCAAAGGCTCCAATACCCGCTCTGACTCTTAGGAGATGTGTGACCTTGAGCAAGTCCCAGCTTCTAATGTTCCCCCCAACCCACATTACCTGGGATCTATTTTGCAGTTAGGTGTTTGTGTCTTCTACTATAAAATGTAAGCTCCTTGAGGGCAAGGGACTATTTCATTTTTGTCGGTCTCTCTATATTAAGGGTTCTTAACCTTTTTTCATGTCATAGAACTCCCCCTGGCAGTCTGGTAATGTCTATGGACAGGCCTGCACTACATAAAGGATTTTTGGTGGCCCACAAAAAAATGTAGAGGTGGTCAAAGTAAGTAAAGATGTAACGAGAGCTTTGTCCGTGCCCCACTTAACCTGCCTTCCACTAGTCACTATCGTGCCTGTCATGTAACTTGGTGGGTGCCAACTGCACACTCTCTTCTGTTTGTCATGACCCATGGCAACCAACCATCATCAGTCTGTCTCTAGTCCAAGAGGAGTGACTTATGATAAATAAAAATCTTAAGTAGCAAGTACAATTAATTGATATTAATTGAAATTTCCCTTTTTAATATTTTTTTTGCAAAATAGTTTAATCATTAATTATAACTTTACTTGGAAAGTTTGGCCAGGAACCCTGAGGGTCTTCCCCTCTCAGTTTGATTTTTATTTTGAGTTTGAATTAAAGGGGCCATCCCTTAATTAACTTCATAAAGAGGCCTATTCACTGAATGGGCATTAACTCACTCAAAATGAGAACCTGAAAAGACCTTAGCCTAAAAGGGCCACGGTCTCCCAATGCATCCTGAGTCATCTCCAGTTGTCCTGATGAATATCAGGTCACTGGGCCCAGATACCTCTGGAGGAGAAAGTGAGGCTGGTGACCTTGCACAGCCCTCCCTCATTCAAATCAAAGTCAACTGCAAGTCATGTCATCATTTCCCTGATGTCATGGTTCTCTTCAAGAACGCAGGACAAACATAACAACAAAAACAACCAATATGCTAAAAACCTATCTGCAGCCCAAAGAAGTTTAGCCTATTTTAATTTTGGCCCCTACCTCCTGCCAAGTTGTGCAGGTTTGCTCTGGACCCATTCTCAGAATGTTTTTTTTTTTTTAATTCATAAAACAAAACACAAAAGATCACAAAAGAAACCAAAGGTTAGTGGAAATAAAGATATATATATTTTTCCATCCAAGTTCATGAACCCCCCATTTGAAATTTATCTATAGACCCCCTAAGAGGGTCCCTGATTAAAAACTCCTGACCTAGTGCCTAGCCCATTACATGGGACATAGTAGGTGTTTAATAAATGCTGTGGATCAATCACAGAACACTGAGGAAAGCTACTATCTAGGTGGCTCGGTGCATAGAATTCTGGGATGGGTGTCCATATCTTGTCTCAGATGCTTATTATCTATGTGACTGCTGTGTGTTCCCAGGCAAGTCACTCCCTCTCTCAGCCTCAGTTTCCTCATCTGAAAAACAAAGAGATTGAACGTGATGGCCTCTTCCACATCTAAATCTATGATTCCATGCAGTAAACAATGACAATGAACTAATCTCCATGGATTGCCATGATGGCAATTATGGCTGATGCATATTGTTTGAAGCACCTTTGAGGCTTTAAGGCCAAACAGGGACTAAGGGCAGCAGGGGGGATTTCAGGCATCCTGGACAGAGAGAGGTTTTTCGCCAGGTGGGCCATGCCTGAGGCAGCAGTAACCCACTAAAGTCCAGCCCTCAGTGAAATAATCCAAATGCCTCTTTTCCTTCCCAGCAGCAGTTCCGCTTGTTTATGTCTGCGTGTCTCATCTCCCTGACAGGCTCTGGCAAATCGAAGGGCAAGAAGCATTTGATTTTTTGTCTTTGTATCGCCAAGGTCCAGCACAATGCCTCATAAACAAGAGGTGTTCCATAAACGTCTGCACTGCTTGGTATATCCCACCCCAGACAGAGGATTGTCAAATGATGGAGCAGGTGCTGAGTGAGTGGGGGAAGACAGAAGCTTAAGACTTCTGATAATGGATCCTTAACATCGTCTGGCCATCATTTAGATTTCCTCTCCTGCTCCTTTCATCAACTAAATGCTTTTACACCTCTACCTCCCCAAGGAAAAGGTCAGTCCTCTCCAGAGGCTTTTAAAAATAGTATTGTGCACCACAAAACAATCAAAACTCAGTGTGGAGAAATTATAAAGAGAAAGCTAGGCTCTCAGGAAGAAATATGTGAAAACAGCTCCCCCTTCTGTCTTGAAGAGAGTAGGGCACACAGATACTGAACTGCACAGAAAATCAGATATTTTCAACGTGTTGAACAGTATTGCTAATTTTTTTGACTCTTCTTCCCCTTTTTTTTCTTTTAAATCCTTTATTATAAAGGCTGCCTCTCTGAGAAGGGAGATGGCGAAGGGCACGGGAGGAAATATAATCAATATAAAAATAAAAAAGACCTCTAAAAATTGATTTTTAAGAACAGAATTGTACAAACACGTCAGAGGGACCTCAGATGGTTCTAGACTATCCTGTTGGAGGGGCGAGGGGATAGGCCAAATAATCTGGTACCTCCCTGCAGTTGAAAGAGCCAGTAATAATTAGCCTGAAGAGGGCAATTCTGGCGGGGGGCTGTCTTTGAGTAGTAGAAAGGCTAACAGAGAAAAAAGGAAGCAGCATTGTCCTTTCGGTCCCAGAAGGCAATGGGGGGGGGGGGTAGCAAAGGGGATAAACTTAGACTTGATATGGGGGGAAGGGGTACCTAACAATGTGAATTCTTTAAGAGCGGAATGGGCTGCCTAGGGAAGTGGTGGCTTCCTCCTAACTGGAGGTCTTCAGCCAGAAGCTGGATCACCAACCATCAAGCATGTTGTATCAAGAATCCTTTTTGTGTAGAGGTTGGAGCAGATGGTGGCTGAGGATCCTTCCAACTCTCAAACTCAGCAATCCTGTACCTGCCTATCTATACCAACTAGACTGAACAAGCTACCTGTGTTGGGATATTATACCAAATTTCTTTCCTGAGCAAACAATACAAACGAGTATCCCATACTTACACCCAATGAAATGCCAAGTTGTATCAATTCTACCTTTACAGTGTCTCAGACCAATAAAATGTAAGCTTCCTGTGGGCAGGGAAAAGCAAAATGGTATAATGAATAGAGACCTGCCTTGAAAGACAGGAAGATCTGGACTCAAACTGGCTGTGTGATCCTGGGTAAGTCATTTAAGTACTCAGGAGGTCCTGACCAGCCTTGGTAGAGAGAATTTCCTCACATGGGAATTCCTATTAGCAATAAAATCACAGGTCTACTCCCTAATTCCTCTTCTACCCAGTAAATTCTGACTAAGTGTGTGTTGGGTTGAATGGCCACATCTCTCAGATTTGTCTCCTTGTCATCCCTCACACACAGAGCCATGGCCCTCATTCAGGCTCCCATTCCTCTTTCCTATTTTCCTTGTTTCCTCCCAGTCATCTTCCTGCCAGCTGCCAGAATGACATCCTAAAGCACTGCCCGAAAGAGCATCAAAGGGAAGAGAGAAGGGAATGCAAGAAGGCACCCAATCAGAGGTCAGAGGAGCATAGGCTCGTGGTCAGCTTGTCCAAGTCTCTCATTTCACTGAGGCCTAGAAAGGTAAATGATTTGCCCAAGGTCATACAGGTAGTAACTAGCAGACCCCACATTTGAATCCAGCTCCTCTGACTCCCAATCTGGTGCTCTCCATTATGACCTATTCCCTGGATTACTTAAAAGAAACACAAAGTCTTCAGCCCACCTCTGAAAGCCTTCCACAGTCTGACTCCCACCTAATATTCCTGTCTTTTTTTTCACATTACAGCACTCACACACTCTCCATTCCAATCAAATCGACCTACTTGATGACACTCCATCTCCAGTCACCTAGTCTTTGCACAAGCTGTCACCCATGCCAGACATGCCACTGTTCTACCCTTCCTCCCTCTTCTTCCTCATACCAATTTCCCTACTCGTAAAATGAGAATGGCAACAGCACCTACCTTAAAGGGTTGTTAAGAGGCTCAAAGGAGGGAATATATGTAAAATTCTTCGGAAATCTTAGGGAGCTCACATCTAAATGTCAGTTATCGTCATCATCATCATCATCATTAGAATCCTCAGTTCCCTTCAAAGCTCTACTTAGGGACCATCTCTTACCCAAGAGCTTTCTCTTATGCCCCTCAGCCCTCAATCTAAGCGCTCTCTAGCTCTGGAAATTCCTTTGTATCATTCTGTATACAGCATGAGAAGTCATGTGACAGTGGAGCCTGGAAGGCCTGGGTTCAAGTTCTGCCTCTGACACATCCTGGCTGTGTGACCCTGGGCAAGGCACTTGATCTCTTAGCATCCCACACTCCATGATGCACAGAAGGTGAATGTGCCTTGGCAGGAATTCCTTTGTCTCTCTAACCACAAAATCCCAAATCTGCTCCCTAGTCTCATTACCAGAAATAGACTTTCTGTTTACTTCACTACATACACACTATGTTGTCTCTCCTCACTTCCACCCCAAGAGAATGAAAACTCCTTGAAGGCAGGGATCCTGAACGTTTCTCTTTGTATTCGCCAGCACTTAGCACACACTACCTGGCACATGAGAAATGCTTGTTGACAACATTATAAAGACAAACAACTCTGAAAGACCCAAGAATCCTGTTCAACACAATGACCAACCACAATGCCAGGGGACCCACAGCGAAGCATTCTCTCCCCATCCTGGCTGAAAGGTGATAGACTCAGGGTGCAGGAGACCAACTTTTTTTGGACATGGCAGATGCAGGAATTTATTTCTCTTGACCCTACATGTTTGTCACAAGGATTTTGTTTTTCTTTTTCCAATAGAGGAGGAGTGGGAGGGAGAAAATCGATTTTTGTTCATCAAAAAAATATAATTTAATTTCAAAATGCAAACAAACAAAAAGGAGATGCTTGTTGAACTGAAATTAGGATTAAGCAGGTGATGATATTGAAATCTCTTCCGAATCTCTCCCCTGGTGAGATTGGAGGGCAGTTTTTCAGCTCATTGCCATTCATTCCCACATGCTTTCTGACCTACACAAGAGCTCCATTGGGTGGTCTGCTAACAAAGTAGAAACTCGAGAAGGGGGCAGGAGCATATGGTGGCCTCAGCCTGTTCAGGAGGCTATCTTCTGGCGACTCCCGTGAGATCCGCTTCACTGAAATCCCATTTGTGGAAAGGAATGCAGAGGCTACACATTACTGGAATAGTTAAGTGAGGCATTCTTTCATGCACCAGATCTGAAGGAACAAACATGCAGTATTTAGTGAGTCCCCCGTTCAAATTATTGAAAAAACTGCTTAGGGCCAGAGAGAGGGGAACCAAACAAGTGATACTGAGATAAAGTATGGAGTTATTATGTTAATAATAGTCATTTAACCCAAATAAGCAGGCACATGATTTTATTAAAACTGGAATTTTCCCAGCAAGCCAAAATAGGCTAAAGAACTTGGCTCGTTTCCTATGGGTAGAAATGAGACGGAGGGTCTAGGGCTCTCCCCCTCCCTAACGACTTCAGCCAGCAACTGCCCACATGTTTTAGAATCACTGGAACCCAAAAACACATTAACAAAATGTAAAGGTTTACAAGCCCTCCTGGCTAGCATGTGTTGACTTTGCAACGCTCTCGACAGGCAAACTACTAAATATGCAGACGTTTCTCTCAGTATTTTTGAACACATGTACATGACTTTTAAAAAAAAACCCAGACTTTTAAACATGAATGATTTCAGAAATGAGATTTCTCTCCAAGTAAATCATGTGAAATAGATAGCGCTAATACTCAAATTTGATACCTTCAAGAGGCAAGAAGGGGAACAGAAACGCTGTTCACTTCATCAGTTCTGGAATTTAAACTGCATTTATTTTTTAGTTAAAAAAAGGAAAAGGGAAGGCTTGAAATCAATCATATAACACAGCTTATAGAAGTAAAAAGTACCTCATCCCCACAGGCTCTGTGGATTTTAGCTCCTCGAAGGCATTCCCACTTTGCAGATGATGCGATTGAGGCGAGGCTGGGAGGGATTAAGAGGTTAGCTCTTGAGGTAATACCTTAAAAAGGTCATCCTGGCATAAATTCAGAACCAGCTCATCTTCTGACTTTTAAGCCAGAAGATAAACCAAGTCACTGCAGCTACTCTAAAATAACTATACTGAATGCTGCAAAATTACAATGCCCCCCCCACCAAATTATAATGGCCCTAAAGACGAGATAAGAGAATTCGCCTCTTTCCTCACTTCTCTGCAGAGGTATGGGTATCAGACTATAGTTGGCTAGTTTTGATGATTTCCTTTTTTTATATTTTTAAAAATCCTATCCAGGGATAGCTCTCACTAACAAGGGATGGGGGGGGGCAAGGATAATATACATATTATCGAGAAATATACATAATAAAAACAAAAGCTATCAAAAATGTATTATGAAAAATAAAATATATTTTAAAAAAACAAATCTGAGTGAGCACAAATAGGTATTTGGTCCTAAATGGAAGTTCCAGAGCATAAAAGCCACATTAAAAAAGGAAGTGTCCTCAGTTTTTAGACTTCTGTATTTCTAAGAGTGATAACAAATAGAAGGGATTGGATATTAGTAAGTATTCTAACTAGAATGGGTCAAGTTAATCTGTCTATAGAGACAACTTCCAATTTTCAAAGCAATAAGTACTATGTACCTAATACGTGTTCAGTACCATACTTGTTGAACAAAGGGAAAGGAAGGGAATAAACATTTCTATAGTACCTACTATGCGCCAAGCATTGTGCTCAGTGTCTCTTACCATTATTTCATTTGACCCTCATAATAACCCTTCAAGGTAGTTGCTTCATTATGCTCATTTTACAGAAGGGGAAAAACTGAGGTAAACAGAGGTTAAGTGACTTGCCCAAAGTCACACAGCTGGTAAGTGTCTGAGGCTGGATTTGAACTCAGGTCTTCCAGACTCCAGGCCCAGTGCTCTGTCCACTGAGCCACCAAGTGATTCTTCTTTTAGGATCACAGACTTTTTCAGAAGTGTAAGATATTCTTCCATTTGCTGGATACCACTGGATCTTAGGCAAGAAACTGAAGGCATCTGGGGCCCTGTTAGTGTCTGAACTGTTGTAGGCCATTACAGACAAGGGGTACAGAAAAGAAAGCCGAGTCTGGAGAGTGAAGAGCTGGTTAAGTAGATGGCATCTAAGGATATAACAATAATAATAAATAACATTCATGAAGGTCTACAAAGCACTTTACATATATTATCTCACTGGATCCTCACAACAACCCTATGAGGAGCTAGGAGCTATCATTATTCCTATTTTATAATTGAGGAAACTGAGGCTGAGAGAGAAGTGACTTGCTTGAGGTCACAAAGCTAGTAAGTTTCTGAGGCAGGATTTGAACTCAAGTTTTCCTGACTCCAAGTCTAGCACTCTATTCACTATGCCACATGACTACTCAAATATTTAAATACAGAAAGGACAGGACTCTGGTCAGGGATGGAGCGCACCAGACAAGGACTGGTAGGAACGTAATCACCTAGATTCTTGCAAATCTAATCAAACAAACTTTAATCAGAAACAGGAAGGGGAAGGGCATAACTGCCTAAAAAAGAACAGCAACAGAAACACCCCAAAACTCACAGGAGGTAAAATTTGGGGCAGGGGTAGGAGGTAGGGAAGGCATTAACAAAACTCAGAGTTTATAAACATCTAGACTCAAAGTCACAAAGAACAAGTAATAATTAAGGTGAACTACAAACCTGCAAGGAAAAAGGTAAATTTGACCTCATAGTTATCACTGAGATTTCAGTAGATGAGACACATAACCAGAACATGCCTCTGAAAATGTGTAACTTATTCAAAAGATACGGAATAGGAAAATAGTGGAAAGTGAAGGGAATTGTATATTAAGAAGATATATTCTCGTGAGGAAATCTAAGAACCAAAGGGTGAGATTACTTCATCTGGGTGAAAATCAAAGGAAAGACTTACAGGAACATTGTAACTAGAGTATCCTGCAGATTATCTGGACAGAAAAAAAGAAACAGATGAAGAATTTGGGGTGGGGGAAAAAGAGGGAATCCAATCCAGGCAGATATGGCATTGACAGGAGTGGGGTAGGAAGAGCTCATTTCTGTAATAGCTCTTGCTGTCTGCCAAAAAGTTGAGCAACTAATAACTTCTTGAATTGCCTTCATAATTTCATCCTTCAAAGGCAGAGGAACCAACAAAAGGAATTCTTCTCAATCTGGGTCTCACCAATAGGGAGTAGCTGGTTGCTGGAGTAGAAGTGATGAGAACCTTGGGGAGTAGTGATCACTCCACCTTAGAATTTGTGATGGAAAAGATGAAGAAGGCCAGGAAGAGTCTGAAACACACTTTGCGCTTTGAAAAAGGCGATTTCAAAGTGTTCAGAGGGAAAAGGGTAGGATCCTATACATTCAAATCCTTCAGGGAAACTCATCCCAGGAAGAACGAGCAAACATTCAAGAATGAAAATCTGCAGATACAGAGAGAAATAATTCAGATGAGAAAGAAAAACAGGAGCTGTCTCAAGAGACTGATGCAGACATATAGAGAACTCACTGACCAACTCAGATTATTATAGTTATCCCTTCCACATAGTGACTTTCCTCATTACAATTTCAATATATCATATATCACAGGTGGGCATAAGAAATTAAATGGAAACTTTTTGAGAGTTTTGCAGAAGCCACAGATGACACATGAAGGCCAGCAGACATAGAACCTATGACCAAATACTTAGCCCAAAATTTTACAATAAGGTAAACACCTCATAAAAGAAAAAGAAAAAATTCAGACTTCTTCTCTGGTACAAAGGGAGAGCCAAAAAATTTTATGCGGATTATCTAGATTATGGGGGTGCTGCACCCCTAACCCCCATGATGTGGAAGGGATAACTACACACACACACACACACACACACACACACACACACACACACACACACATATACACATATATATGTAAATGTATATTTTGCATATGGAAGATGGAAGCCAGGAAAGATAAGGGACCAAGTATAAAAGTGTGGCACATTCCTATAAGAATAGTGTCAAGAGTGCTAAAGTGAAGAAAGATAAGGAAAGCAAGAAAGGACTTGGGCCTTTGTTGTGGTGATTGTTTGCTTTTGTTTTTGTTTGTTAAAGTGATATTGAAGAAAAGAGGAAGATCAAAGAAAGGATAAGACCCCTACCTGGGGTGGATGAACAATAACTGACAAGAGAGAGAAGGCAGGACCAGTCGATTCTCATTCTGTGGCATTTTTTCTGCCAAGGAGAATGACCTTTGGACTGGAAAGGACAGACAAATAGAGAAAATAGGGTATTAGTACTCAAGATAAATAAGAAGATAGGGAGAAAGCACCTAGTGCCTTTGACTAATGCAAGTCATCCAGCCAGATGAACTAAATCCTTGGGTACTGAGCGAACTGGCAGATGTGATTGCTGAGCTATTGTCAAGATCTTTGAAGGATGGCAGAGAATAGCAGAAGTACTGCAGGAGGAGGGAAGGACAAATGTCCCAATTTTCAAAAATAGAAAGGAATGGAGAATGCCAACTATAAGCTGGTGAACTTGATTTTGATTTCTGACAAAATTCTGTTTAAAAAAAAATTATTAACAGCATTAAGAGCGAATATCTCGAAAACAAAGCAGTGATTGAAAAAGCCTGGCATGACTTTAAGAATAGGTCATGCCAGACTAAGCTTATTTCCTTTCTTGACAAGGTTGCTAACCTAGTAGACCAGAGAGGTACAGTTTATCAATCGAGTAGCTCAGCTACTCTTGTGAAAATTATGGAGAGATGTGTCCTAGACGAGAGCATAATTAAGTAGATTCAAGACTGGTCAAATGGCCAAACCAATGAATGTTAATAAATCAACTGATATCAACTTGGAAGTTTCTTTCCTATAGGGGGTCCTGAGGGATTTGTTTTTGGCTTTATGTCGTTTAACATTTTTATCAATTATTTGCACATAAAGGCACTGATGGAATCCTTATCAAATTTATAGATGACACAAAGCTAAATGGGAAAGCTAATCTACTGGATCATAGGATCCCAGAAGCTCTTGACAGGCTAATTTAATAAGATTCAATTTAATAGCAGGTGTGGGGAACATGTGGCCTCAAGGCTACCTGTGGCCCACTAGGTCCTCAAGTGTGGCCCTTTGACCAAATCCAAAGTTCACGGAACAAATCAAAGGGCTGCACTTGAGGATCTACAAGGCCACATGTGGCCTTGAGGCCGCAGGTTCCCCACCCCTGATTTAATAGGGATAAAAGTCAATTCTTACGTTTACATTTCCAAAAAAAAAAAATGACTTCACAAGTGCAAGATGAAAAGACATAGTGAAAGAGGTAGAAAAAGACATATGGATTTTAGTGAACTGCAAATTCACTGAGAGTCAGTGGCATGACTTGGGTTGCATTAAGAGAGGGGTGACTTCTGGGAGCTGAGAGGAGATACTTCTCCTCTAGCCTGCCCTGGTCAGACCACATCTGAAATACTGCTTTCAGCTCTGGGCTTTCACATTCTGTAAAAGGCATCCGTAAACTAGAGAAGGTCAAGAGGGAGAGCCAGAACAAAGTTAAGGAACCCTGAGTTCCATGTGACAAAGGGGAAAGAACAGTGAACTTGAAGTCAGAGGACCTGAGTTTGAAACCTGTCTCTGCTACTGACTACCTATGTGACCTCAGGCATAGTATTTCACTTCCTGGGCCTCAGTTTCCCCCTCTGTAAAGCAAGGGTGTTGTTCTAGGTGGCCTCACCACCTCTGGATCTAGGATCCTGTGTGTAACCCTGGGAAAATCCCTTCCCCTCCCTGGGCCTCAGTTTCTTCTTCTGTAAAATGAGGGCATTGGATTAGATGGCCTGGGAGGGCCCTTCTGTAGCTGCAAGCACCCTAGCATACCCAGGATGGCCTGCTAGCACAGGTTCTTTGATATGCTTTTAAAGGAAAGATAGCTTTAAAGGGGTCAATAAATCTTCTTTTAATAACATTCACTAGTTCAGGGGAAAGGTCAGTATCCTGAACATGGAGAAAATACAAGCAGAGAAACAAAGATCAACAGACAGGGCTCCTAAGTGTCTGAGCAAAGTAATACAACCACCTATATATACCACCGGATGGGGGAGCATCAAAAACATCTGAGTTGTCGAGGGGCTCTTAACAAATGGCTATTCAGAGTTCATCCAGGGAATCAAAAGATCCCTCTCATAATACCACCTCAGAGTAGCCTTTTGGCTAATAAGCTCTGAGCCAGAAGGCATCACAACCCATGTGCTTCAGTGCCTAATTACCAAAAGGTGTGAAAGCCTTCCTGCAAGCAAGCCTCCCCATAAGCAAGCTTCCCCTTTAAGCAAGTTCCTCCCCCAATGGGCTCTATGTGACTCAGGATGTATCCCAGCTGTGAGCTGAACACATATGGTCACATTAGCCTATTAATGGACGGGGAAGATCTTCTATTCCATTAACATTACACCTTCCAACTCTAGATCTAGGACCCTGTGATATCTTGGCATACAAGGACTGGCTGAAGGAACTAGAGATGTTTGGCAAAGAGATCAGAAGACTCATGGGGGACACTGTAGCTATATTCAAGTATCTGAAGCGCTGTTATGTGAAGGAGGGTTAAGAGGATCAAACAGATCGAGAGCTGGAAGGGACCTCAGACATCTTCTAGTCTAAATCCCTCATTTTGCAGGGGAGGAAAATGAGGTCCAGGGAGGGAAAATGACTAGCCCAAGGTCACACCATTACTAAGTGGTAGGTGGGATTTTAACTCAGGTCTTGTGAACTCGAATTCAGCCCTTTCTCCACTGACAGGGTACAGGCCCAAGCCGAGACCTTTACCCCTTACCTCAAAAGATTTTGAGTCCCATTTGTCCATAGGCTCTTAAAAACCCCACCTTGAACTCTCCTTGAATCTTCCCACTTGATCTGGCTTTTCATGCCCAAATCTGTTACCCTTAACCTAGTCTAGTCAGTTATCTCCAAGTAGCCTTCAGCTACTTCCCACCCTTAATCCCATTCTCTTGGCTGCTGGAGTCTGACCTCTAGTTACCCCAGTCTCAAGATCCTCCTTAGACTCCTCCTCAAGATCCTCCCTAAACCTGTCTTCCCATCACCCCAGACTACTTGGCCATCCTAGATCCCTCCCACAGTCTTTCTGTATATAAGATTCATCTTACCTCCATGAAGGTGCCCAGATTCAATCAAGCTCAGATTCTATCTGGCCTGCTGACATTAGCGACACAAATGCTCAGGCTCCTTAACAGTCTACCCAATATGGTGAATCTTTAATAAACATTGTTTTACTTTGGCTGAAAGAAGGCTTGGATTGAATTTATTTGGGCAGGACTCAGCATGTTTGTATTTTGGGGTCCCGAGCACCCCTAAACCTCAACACCCACTATATCACACTAACTCTTTACACTTATTTTACCTGGTTGCAGGGGCCAGAACTAGAAGGCAAGGAAGCAAATTTAGGATGAATGTCAGGAAAAGCTTCCTAACAAGTGGAGATATCCCAAATGAATGGGCTGCCTCACGAAGCAGTATGCTCTCCCTCATGAAAGAGCTCCCAGAAAAGCTAGATACTACTTGGTAGCTCTGTTCTATGCACTAGAGATTCTTTTCCCAGTATGGATTAGAATAGAACTTGGAGAAGGAGACAAGGGAAAGCAGACAGGACACAATAAAAGGGAAGGGGAATTAAGAAAGTCAGTGGTTAAAAGCAAAAGGGATTTTGAGGAGGGATGGGATAATAAGGGAGAGGGGGAAGAAACAGAAGATAGTGGGATGGATGGAAAAACACAGTAATCATAACTGTGAATGTGAATGGGATGAGCTCACCTATAAAATGGAAGCAAACAGCAGAACAGATTAGAAACCAGAATCCAGCAATATGTCATTTACAAGAGACATACTTAAAACAGAAAGACACACACAGACTTAAAATGAAGGGGTAGAACAGAATCTAATATGCTTTCAGTTGAAGTAAAAAAAAGTCAGGGGATAGCAACCATGATCTCAGACAAAGCAAAAGCAAAAATAGACCTAATTAAAAGGGATAATCACACAAACGACATTTTGCTAAAAGGTATCATAGACAACAAAGTAATATCAAAAAATTTCATACCAAGTTTCTCTGATAAAGTCCTACAGAACTAGGTCAAATTTATGAAAATAAATGGTCAGTGGTATTCATAATTGGTCAAAGGATAAACTGATAAATGGTCAAAGGATATAAACAGGCAGTTTTCAGAAGAAGAAATCGAAATCTACAATTATATAAAAATGTTCTAAATTATTATTGATTAGAGAAGAGCAAATTAAGACAACTCTGAGGTACCACCTCAATAACAAATGCTAGAAAGGATAATGGAAAATAGGTACACCGTTGAACTGTTGGTGGAATAGTGAACTGGTCCAACCATTCTGGAGAATAATTTTGGAACTATGTCCAGAGGCTATAAAATTGTGTATACCCTTTGACCCAGTAATACCACTACTAAAGAAAAAGGAAAAGAACCCATATGTACAAAAATATTTCTAGCACCTCTTTTTGTAGTGGCAAAGATTGGAAACTGAGGGATGCTCATCAATTGGGGAATGGCTGAACAAGTTGTGGCATACGATTCTGATCGAGTATCCTTGTGCTATAAGAAATGACAAAGGGGATGGATTCAGAAAAACATGGCAAGACCTATATGAACTGATGCAAAGTGAAGTGTATAGAAACAGCAATGTTGTAATGATGATCAACTGTGAAAGAATTGACTACTCCAATCAATACAATGATCCATGACAATTCCAAAGGATTCATGATGAAGTGCTGTCTGCCTCCACAGAATTGATGAATTCTGAGTCTGAGTACAAATTGAAGTGTAATTTTTCTCACTTTTTGCTTGCTTTTTATTTGTAATTGATATATTATTTGCCTTCTCAATGGGTAGGGGAGGGATGGAAGGGAGGGAGAGAATTTGGAACTTAAAATTTAAAATACAAAGAATATGTTTTCCAGGAATGCAAGACTGGTTCAATATTAGGAAAACTATCAGCATAACTGATTATATCAACAACAAAATTAGCAGAAACCAAATGATCATCTCAATAGATGCAGAAAAAGCCTTTGACAAAACACAACACCCATTCCTATTAAAAACACTTGAAAGCAAAGAATAAACGGAGCCTTCCTTAAAATTATAAATAGCATCTACCTAAAACAATCAGCAAGCATTATATATAATGGCGATAAGCTAGATGCATTCTCAATAAGATCAGGGGTGAAACAAGGATGTCCATTATCACCCCTTCTATTCGATTTGGTCCTAGAAACGTTAGCTCTAGCAATAAGAGAAGAAAAAGAAATTGAAGGAATCAAAATAGGCAAAGAAGAAGCTAAATTATCACTTTTTGCAGATGATATGATGATTTACTTAGAGAATCCTAGGGAATCAAGTAAAAAACTACTTGAAATAATAAACAACTTTTGCAAAGTTGCAGGATATAAAATAAACCCACATAAATCTTCGGCATTCCTATACATTACTAACAAAGCCCAACAGCAAGAGATAGAAAGAGAAATTCCATTTAAAGTTATTGTAGACACTATAAAATAGTTGGGAGTCTACCTGCCAAGACAAACTCAGGGCCTATATGAGCATAATTATGAAACACTTTTCACACAAATAAAGTGAGATCTAAATAAACGGAAAAATATCAGTTGCTCGTGGTTAGGCCAAGCTAATATAATAAAAATGACAATTTTACCTAAATTAATTTACTTATCCAGTGCCATACTAATTGAACTACCAAAAAATTTCTTTACAGAGCTGGATAAAATAATAACAAAATTCATCTGGAAGAACAAGAGATCTAGAATATCTAGGGAATTAATGAAAACGAATGCTAGGGAAGGTGGCCTAGCCATACCAGATATTAAACTGTACTATAGAGCAGCAGCCATCTAAACTACTTGGTACTGGCTAAGAAACAGAGTTGTGGATCAGTGGAATAGGTCAGGTACACAAGACACAGTAGTCAATGACTATAGCAATCTATTTTTTGATACACCCAAAGAATCTGGCTTCTAGGCTAAGAATTCACTATTTCACAAAAACTGCTGGGAAAATTGGAAAATAGTAGGGCAGAAACAGGGCATATACTAATATCTTTTACTGTATACCAAAATAAAGTCAAAATGGGCTCATGATTTAGGAATAAAGGCTTATACTATAAGCAATCTGGGAGAGCAAGGAATAGTTTACTTATCAGATTTATGGGAAAGGAAAGCATTCATGATACAAGAGATAGAGAACACTACAAAATGCAAAATGGATAATTTTGATGATGTTAAATTGAAAAGGTTTTGTATAAAAAAGCCAATGAAACAAAGATTAGGAGGGAAACAGAAAATTGGGAGAAAATCTTTATAACCAGTGTCTCTGATAAAGGCTTCATCTCTAAAATATACAGGGAACTGAAGCAAATTTATAGGAATACAAGGCATTCTCCAATTGAGAAATGGTCAAAGAATACGAACAGGAAGTTTTCAGAGGAAGAAATTAAAAGATATCTATAGGCATATGTAAAAATGCTCTAAATCACTATTGATTAGAGAAATGCAAACCAAAACAAGTCTCAGGTACCACATCTCTCCTATAAGATTGGCTAACATGACAAAACAGGAAAATGATAAATGCCGGAGAGGATGTGGGAAAACTAGAACACTGTTACATTGTTGGTAGAGTTGTGAACTGACCCAGTCATTCTGGAGAGCAATTTGGAACTATGCCCAAAGGGCTATAAAAAATGTGCATATCCTTTGACCCAGCAATACTACTTCTAGGGTTGTATCCCAAAGAGACTGCACAAGTGGGAAAGGGCCCTTATGTACCAAAATATTTACAGCAGCTCTTTTTGTAGTAATAAGAATTAGAAATCAAGGGGATGCCCATCAATAGGGGAGTGGCTAAACAAGTTGTGGTATATGAATGTAGTGGAATACTATTGCACCATAAGAAATGGGGAAGATACGGACTTCATAGTAACCTGGAAAGACCTACATGAGATGATGCCGAGTGAGTGGAGCAGAGCCAAGAGAACACTGTACACATCTACAGACATATTGATTCCGTGATGACTAACTTTGATAGACTTGGCTCTTCTCAGCAATACAACAACTCCAAAGGACTCATGATGGAAAGAGCTATCTACATCCAGAGAAAGAACTATGGAGATTGAATGCAGACTGAGGCAAAGTGTTTCCTCTCTTTTTTTTTCTTTTTTTCTCTTTTTTTTATTTTGTTTCTTCTTTCTCATTATTCACTACATTGATCATGATTCTTCTTTACAACTTGACTATTGGGTAAATAAGTTTAATGCGAAGGTATATGTAGAAGATATATCATATTCCATGCCATCTTAGGGGAAGGGGGGAGAGGAGGGAGGGGAAGAAAATCTAAAACTCAAAAACACGCAGAACTGAGTGTTGTAAACTAAAAATAAAAAAAATCTTAATTAAAAAAAGAATGTTTTAATAATAAAAATTTTAAAATAAGTAACGAATTGGGAAAAAAAACCCATGAACCTACTCTACAACTTCCCCTGTCCCTATAACTACACTCTGTTATGAATACCTCAAATAACGGGGAAGCCATTCCACAGGTTGGCCACTTGTTAGGAAGTTGTGCCTTTGATGCAGCTAGAGTTTGTCTCCTCATCACATCCACCATTTGGTGGTCTCCAAATTTTTCTTATTGTGGATCTCATCAGTAAAATGTTTTTAAGCAAGTGCCTCCAAAAAATAAAAAAAAACAAGTTCGCGCAAGCCCCCAGGTTAAGAAGCCTTGGGCTAGATGGTCACTGAAGTCTCATTCCAACTCTGATTCTGTGATTCCAAACACTGGAGTCACAAACCCATTGTTTCTCTCTCAAACGTATGTGCTAGTTTCTCAGAAGAAAAAGGGAGAATGAAAAATGTCAAACATCTAAGGGCAGAAATCATGCTTTGCTCCTGGACCCTGATGCATGTTGCAAAAGCTTAGATATTAAAAACAAATGAATAAATCAGAATGAAAATGGAATGGCTCCTTTTGTTGTTAATAAAGAAATAAAAATTAACATGACCCTAGGGCAAAGGCCTACTAGGCTCCCTCACAGTCAAGTAAGAATACCAGTCCAAAAGAATGTGCTTTCAAGTTTACAAAAATACTTAACAAATCCTTCATAAGTCTTGCCAGAAGCAAATCTATGAAACTCAGGATTGACATTAATCATTAACAGGTTCAGGGGTCATCAGTGTTAAGGCCACATGAAGGAAAGCCAGAAGTATGTTTTCCTCCTGACAAAATAAGGTCAACCGGTAAAAAGAAACCTCCCTATTCCCTGTCAAATCCTGAACTCACTAATGCGCTACTTTGTTCCTTAAGGCGTTACTAAAGGGATAGCCGAAAACGTGAGGTAGATTGAAACCAAGTAAGAAAACAGGGAAAGATCACTGAGATAATGATGGAACAGAACAGTCTTTGGATGGATTCCACAGAGTCTCTGCTAGGAAGAACTCTATACTGAAATCAAAAGCCATACCTTTTGACCCAGCTATCATACAACTCAGCCTATACCCCAAAGAGATAAAAAAAAAGAGTACCAACACTACAAAAATATTCATAGAAGCTCTTTTTGTGGTGGCAAAGGACTGGAAGCTATGGGGGGACTCCGGGGAATGGCTGAACAAATTATGGCATATGAATATGATGGAATATTACTGCACCATAAAAAATGATGAAAGGGCCAGATCTGGAGAAACCCGGGAAGGCTCACATGAACTGATGCAGAGTAGAGGAAGCGGAACCAGGAGAATAATTTATTTTATTAAAAGTATGCTTCAATCTGTATTCAGACTCCATCAGTCTGGGGATGGAGAGCATTTTTCATCCCAAGTCCTTCAGAGTTGTCTTGGATCACTGTATTGCTAAAAATAGTTAAGTTATTCACAGTAATATCTTACAATATTACTGTATACAATTTTCTCCTGCTTCTACTCACTTCATTTCGCATCAGGAAAACAATTTCTATAGTAACAACAACACTGTAAATAAAGGCTTCTAAGTGTTGAGGCGAGATTTGAATTCATGTCTTCTTGTCTCCGAATCCAATGCCTTATCCACTATTCTACTTCCATATTTTTAAAAAATGCTCTAAATCAGTAATAGCAAGAGAAATTCAAAGTAAACCAACTCTGAGGTTTCTCTTCATACTCAACAGGACGGCAATGATGACTTAAGAACTCTGATCAGTGTGATGACAAACCATAATGCCAAAGGACCAGTGATGAAACATCCTCCTCGTTTCCTGACAGACAAGTGATGAACTCAGGATGGAGACCGAGACATACAGTCTTTGAACATGGCCAGTACAGGAACCCATTTTGCTCAACTATGCATTTTTGTTATGAGGGTTTTGTTTTTCTTTTCTTTTTTCAATAGAGAGAAAAGGGCAGGGGAATAGGGGAGAGAAACTAGGTTTTTATTCATGGGAAATAGTGTATTGTATATGTATGTACATATATATAGATATACATACACACACATATGTATGTATGTATATGTACATATTTTTATATACATATATTGTATAATATATTATTGTATTATATTATATCATATATTATTGTATTATATATAATATATTATATATATAAAATAAAAACTAAAGAAAAGGAAGTGAGAAGCCTATGGGTAAAGGGCTAATAGGATCATGCATTTAGAGCTATATGGGAACTTAAGAAGCCATGGAGTCCAAGCCCCTCATTTTACATAGGAGGAAACTGAGGCACAGATCAATTCAGGGTTTTACAGCTAATCAGTGTCTGAGTTAAGATTTGAACTCAGATCTTCAGATTCCAAGTTCATTACTTCACATTGCCCAGGAACACAAGCATGCACCACCAGGGCTCCACCTTCCCGTCATACCCTGACATTCAGGTTTTCTTTTCTCTGCAGCCCCCAGATAGCAGAGTAGATAGAACACAGGACCTGGAAAATCTGAGTTCAAATCTAGCCTCAGATACTTACTGTGTGACCCTAGGCAAGTCACTTAACTTTTGTCTGCTTCTGTTTCCTCAACTGTTTCCACCTACCTCACAGGATCAAATGAAATCATTGTAAAGTATTCAGCACAGTGCCTTGTGCTTAATGACTTATTTCCTTCATTCATCTTTTGTCATCTTTGCCAATCTGATAGAAATGAAGAGGAACCCCAGAGTTGTCTTATTTTTTCTCTGCTTATTAATTCTCTACTAATTTCTCTACTTATTACTGATTCGGAGCATTTTTTTCTACAAAAGCGGAATGGCCTGGTGGATGAAGCATCAGACTTGAAGACAGGAAGACCTGAGTTCATAATTTGACCTCAACCACCTAGGAGTCATGAGATTGTAGGCATGTCACTTCACCTCCCTTGGACTCAGTTTCTCTCTTTGTCAAATTAGGTGGCTGGACTAGGCAACCTCTAAGATGTCTCCTGGCTCCACCTGCCAAGAGATGTTACCGGCTCTCAAGCTGGGCCATAAGTAAGTGATCTGAGATAGCCCCTTGGCAGCCCACGCCCCTTCTCAGAATGGCTCCAGTTTTTTATTCTCGCTGCAGAGTCAGTTACTCCTTCTCTCCAGGAGATGGCACCAGCTAGTCACTAATGCCGCGAATCTTCAGGCTACAACCTAAGAACTTCTCCAAGTGGACTGTTCTTTATCAGGTCAAAAGGTCTGACCTTACCAAAAAGGGAGCTTCAAGATGCTTTGGTGATCTCCTTGCCCAAACTCCTGGCCTTGCTGGAATTAGTCCGTTTCCCATTTCTGAAGCAGTTAGGAGAATATTGTTCTATGGGTGTCCCTCTTGCCCAGATCCCTAGCAGGGAGCTACCACCCACCAGCTCAGCATCTCCCACTTTGTCTTGGGGCTCAGAGACATTTCTCCTTCATCTACTTCCTGCTTGTTCTCCTCTTCCCTGTTTTCCTCTGGGGCCTGACCAGCTAGGCCGTGCCCATTAGGCTCTTCAGAAAGCACCAGAAAACAAATCAAGAGAGCAGAGGGGAAGCAGGGACAGGCAGAGCAGGTGCTGTTCCCAGCACAAGCACCTGGGCCACCCAGGAGGAACAGAGCGAGCAACCCCTCCCTATATAAGTCAAATCACTTTTCATGGAGATCTGGCAAAAAACCAACCACTAAAATATTTGAGTATCAATTAAGTACAAAGGACCCTTTCAGTCTTGTGGAAGGCTCAATGAATTAAATAAAAGAACAAAGCTCTCTGGCCTTGAGGGCACTGGAGTTGAGCAAGAGACTAGACAAATGAGCCAAATAAATGAGAGGGGACATACTTCAGGAGGACTTATGGGGATGGTCAAGAAAGACCTCCTCATTGCAAGGAAAATGGAAAAGGACAATGTGCCTGCATGCAACTTTGTGATGGAAGAAGGTACAGAGCAGGCCTGCTGATTGGATCAGGTAGGGGATAGGGAGAGAGAGCAGGGACTGGCCCAAGAGCCATAACAGAGAGAGTGAGAAGGGAGACGGGAAGGTCTCTGGCTGGCTACTTGAGGGCATGTCAAGTTTAGTTTTTCACATCTGAGTTGGGTCAGTCAACAAACATTTGTGAATTGCTTGATGTGTGCCAGGCATTGTGGGAGGCACTGGAGATTCAAAGAAGGGCAAAAGGATGCTCCCTGCTCTCAAGGAACTCCCATTCTGAAGAGAGAGATGGGGTGCAAATAAATATGTACATACAAGCTATATATGATGAAAATGGAAGGTGATTTCAAAGGGGAAGGAAGTGGAAGGAGAGAGCGAGACCAAGAATGGCCTGAAGAAGGTGGGATTTGAGCTAAGACTTTTTTTTTGATGGGGGAAGGCAAGGCAATTGGGGTTAAGTGACTTGCCCAAGGTCACACAGCTAGTAAGTGTGTCAAGTGTCTGAGGCCACATTTGAACTCAGGTTCTCCTGACTCCAAGGCCAGTGCTCTACTAACTGTGCCACCCAGCTGCCCCGATTTGAGCTCAGTCTTAAAGGAAACCAGAGAAACGAGGAGCTGGGCATGAAGTGAGCATGCCACGTATGGGAGAAAGTCAATACAAAGGCACCAAGATGGCAGATGGGGCGCCATGTGTAAGGAACCGTAGGAAGGCCACGTTCCTGGATCATCGAGTTTGTGGAGAGTAGAATCAATGACTGGAAAGGTGGAAAGGGGCCAGGTTGTGAGGACTTTAAATGCCAAAGGATTTTCTATTTGATCTTGGAGATAATAGGAAACCACTGGAGTTAATGAATGGGGGGAGAGAAGAAATAGTCAGATATGTACTTTAGGAAAATTAACATTAGCAGCTGAATAGACGCTAATCATAGAGGGGAGAAACTTGAGACTGGGAGACCAATTAGAAGGATATTGTAATAGTCCAAGTGAGAGGCAATGAGGGCCTCAAGTGGAGTGGGATCCATGAATGACACCGAGGGGGGGCAGCTAGGTAGCGCAGTGAGTACAGCACCAACCCTGGAGTCAGGAGGACCTGAGTTCAAATCCAGCCTCGGAGACTTGACACGCTTACTAACTGTGTGACCTTGGGCAAGTCACTTAACTCCAATTGCCCTGCCTTCCCCCCTCAAAAAAAAATGACACTGAGGATCTGAGCCTGGGTGACTGGGAAGATGGCATTATTGCCCTTGACCTTGC
>CM053628.1:49771760-49781815 GCA_028646595.1 Phalanger gymnotis | reverse complement strand
GGGAAGGGAAGAGGGGAGAGAATTTGGAACTCAAAGTTTTAAAAAATAGATGTTCAAAAACAAAAACAAAAAAGTTTTCGCAGGCAACAAAAAAATAAGATACAAAGGCAATGGGGCATAGAAATTTATCTTGCCCTACAAGAAAGGAAGGGAAAAAGGGATGAGAGGGTAGTGGGGTAACAGATGGGAGGGCAGGCTGGGAACAGGGCAACCAGAATATACGCCATCTTGGAGTGGGGGGGAGGGTAGAAATGGGGAGAAAATTTGTAATTCAAACTCCTGTGAAAATCAATGCTGAAAACTAAATATATTAAATAAAATTTATTTAAAAAATGAATATGAGCTCTTGATAACAAGGACTGTGTTACTTTTCTATTTGCATCCATCCCTAATGCTTTGCACATAGTCAGTGCTTAAAAATGCTTTTTTCAGTCATTCATAATTTATACTTATAAAATTTGCAAATGAGACAAAGTTGGAATGACAACTAACATACTGGATGACAAAGATAGGATTCAGAAGAGTCTTGACAACATATGACTGGTGGAAAAAGTGGCTCTTGGCATGACTCCCATAGCTCCACCACATCAAAACAATAAGAAATATGCCAGATGGAAAGTAATTAAATTGAGAAAAAAAGATAGGGAAAACCTCCCCCAGTGAAAGGTCTTATGAAATAACAGCAGAGAATTGGACTATGTAAAGGATTCACTTATGCTAAACACTCCCAATTCACCACCACAGCATATTTTGTGCCCATTATGACCAGCTCTGTTAGGCCTGTGTTTCAAGCTTTGGCTCTAGTAGCATCTTTACAGTGACCCAGTTGGAATCCCCTCAACAAGGGAGTAGCAGGAGAGTGAAAAACAGTGCAAGTTTGGTAGAAAAAGAGTCTTTTCATTTTGAGGAACCTAGGGAATATAAACCCATCTGCATACCATCTTTTTCTCATTAAGTTTCCATGTGGCAGAGATACATCCAGACCCACCCACTTCCCAGGCCTCGTCAATGCAAAAATGGCTTTGAAGTCTTCTGGTCTTGGTGGTCTGGACAGGAAAAAAATGTGCAGAAGCAAATGGGAAAGAGACCAAACAGTGTGAAGACTTGAAATAATGCTAAAAGATCAGAGAATAAAGGGTAGAAAAGCATGAAGGCCAGTAGAGTAATGTAAGAGTTAAATAGAAAAACCAAGAGTGAGATCCATAAAGAAAGAAGGGGGAAAATTATTGTACAAACAGGAAACGAGACAAATCTATATAAATATTTACAAAATATGAAATGCCCAAATTAGTGGAACAAGAAGTGAATAATTTAAATAACCCAATCTCAGAAAAAGAAATTCAACAAATCATAAATGAAGTCCCAAAGAAAAAAAGCCCTGGGATCAGATAGATTAACAAGTAAATTCTATTAATCATTCAAAGAACAGTTAATTCCTGTATTTAACAAATTGTTTACAAAAATAGGAAAATAAAAATAATCCTACAAAATTCCTTCCATGAAACAATATGGTTTTTGTTGCCTGAACCAGGGAGAGACAAAGCAGAGAAAGAAAACCAAAATCAATACCCTTAAAGAATATTGACACAATTATATTAAATTAAATATTAGCAAAAAGGCTAAAACAACATTTTTAAAATATTATACACTATGACTAGGCTGAATTTATGTTAGACTTGGTTTAATATTAAATTATAAATATATAGACCAAAGTAATGGACTATTAATAAACAATAAAATATAATAAAACAAATAAAACATAACAAAAAGTACGTTATCATATCAAAAGATATAAAAAAAAAGCTTTTTGAAAAAATAAAACACTCATTTGACATAAAGCATTAAAAACATAGTGATGAATAGACTGTTACGTAGTATGACAAACAGTATTTACCTAAAACCAAGAGCAAGAATGATTTGTAATGGAAAAATGCTGGAGGCCTAAGAGCTTTACTTAAGCAATAAGATATGGGTAAGACAAGAATGTAAATTTTTACTTCTATTATTTGGTAAAGTTCTAGAAACGCCAACTGTAGCAAAAAGACAAGAAAAATAAATCGAAGGAATAAATATAGACCAATAGGAACTACAATGAGAACTTTTTGCAGATGATATGATGATCTACTTAGAAAACCTTAGAGATTTAGCAAAAAATTGAAATAGCTTTAGCAAAGTGGCAAGATATAAAATAAATCTACATAAATCATAAGTTTTCTGTATACTATCAATAAGACCCAGCAGAAAGATATAGAAAAATAAATTCCATTAAAAATAACTACAGAATGTATAAAATATTTGGGAACATACCTACCAACACACAGACATACACAAGAATTAAATGAATACAACTACAAAACACTCTTTACAGAAACAAAAATAAATAGTTGAATATATTTATTGTTCATGCTTGAGCTATGAGAATAGAATAAAAATGATGATATGTTTTTGTCATTGTTTTTGCAAGGCAATTGGGGTTAAGTGACTTGCCCAGGGTCATGCAGATAGTAAGTGTCAAGTGTCTGAAGCTGGATTTAAACTCAGGTTCACCTGACTCTAGGGCTGGTGCTCTACCCACTGTACTATCTAGGTGCTCCTGATATTTTCTAAATTAACTTATTCAGTGTCACACCAATAAAACTAACAAAGAGTTACTCTATAGAGCTAGGGAAAATAATAATAAAATTCAGGTGTAGGATTAAATGGTCAAGAATTTCAAGAGAACTAATGAAAAGAAAACGGGGAGGAAGAAGTTAAACTATGATACAAATCTATACTCACAAAACTATTTGGTTTTGGGGGCAGCTAGGTGGCTCAGTCAGTAGAGCACCAGCCCTGGACTCAGGAGGACCTGAGTTCAAATCCAACCTCAGACACTTGACACACTAGCTGTGTGACCTTAGGCAAGTCACTTAATGCCAATTGCCCTGCTTTCCCCCTTCCAAAATAAAATTTAAAAAAAACTATTTGGTTTTTTTAAAAAAATAGGTCAATCAGTGGAACAGACTAGGTATACAAGATCCAGAAGCAAACATAGTAGCATAGTGTTCAATAAACCCAAATGCCCTAACCACAGGTAAATGTTATTTAACAAAACTAGAAAATAATCTGGCAGAATTAGGCTTGGAATTCAGGGGTGGGGGACCTGCAGCCTCGAGGCCACACCTGGCCTTCTAGGTCCTTAGGTGAGACCCTTTGACTGAGGCCAAGTTTTACAGAACAATTCCTTTTATTAAGGGGATTTGTTCTGGGAAGTTTAGATTCAGTCAAAGGGCCGCACTTGAGGACCTAGAGGGCCACATTTGGCCTTGAGGCTGCAGGTTTCCCATCCCTGGGATAGATCAACATCTGATACCAATGAATTCCAAAAGGATGCATTACTTAGTAATAGAAGGTTATATCATAAATGAGTTAAAGGAGATACCTTTCACAACTATGGATAAGGGAAGAGTTCTTGATTAGAAGGGAAACAATCAACTGGAAAAAATCTTTGCCACACAATTCTCTGATAACCAAGGTATCTAAAAACTGATTCAAATATATAAAAACAAGTACCATTCCTCAATTAGATAAATAGTCAAAGTGTGTGAACAAGCAGTCTTCAAGGGAAAAAACCCAAGTTATCAACAACCCATATGAAAAAATCTTCCAGATCATTAATAGTAAGACGAATACAAATTAAAACAATTCTGAGGTTCTGTTTCACACATCAAATTGACAGATATGAAAAAGACAATGATAGAAGGGGATACATGAGGACATGAAAATGCACTATGGATGGAGTTATAGATTGGTCCAGCTATTCTGGAAAACAATTTGGAGCTATGCTTAAAAAGTCGATAAACTCTGCATAGCCTTTGACCTAATGATGCCACTAGTAAACCTATTCACAAAAGACATGAAAGAAAGAAGGAAAAGACCCCAAAACAAAAATATTTCTAGCAGCTCTTTTAGTTGTAGCAAAAAACTGGAAACAAAGGGAGTGCCCATCAATTGGGGAATGGCTGAACAAATATGGCAGGTGAATTATAATGGAATGCTATTGTGACATGAGAAATTATGAAAGGGATGGTTTCAGAGAACCATGGATGGTTTATATGAACTGATTCAGAATGAACAGAGCAGAACCAGAAGAATAGTTTTTACAAGTATAACATTATAAAGACAAACAACTTTGAAAGGCTAAAGAACTCTGATCAATATAATGGCCAAACATAACTCCAGAAGATTAAACATGGGATCATGCATGCTTTCGCTTCTTGATAGAGAGGTGATGGCCTAGAGGTGCAGGATGAGGCATAGAGTTTTGGAAATGACCAACGTATGGATTTATTTTGATTGACTGCTTTTTGTTACAAGAGAGGCCCCTTTTTTGGTCGGGGGGCGGGGAGGACTGAAGGGCAGTGGAGTACCTAGGGATTGTTATATGAAATAAAAAGAATGTCAAATGAAGAGCACCAATGAAACATTTTTTAATGTGCAGAAGAGAACAGAATGAAGTTCAGAGGGAGATCCAGATAAGCAGGATAGCATTAGAATTAATGCATTGAATCCATTATGTAGCTTTTAAACTAAAGCCAGCTATTTCCAATAGAGATTCATGGTTTTACATGCAATCCTCTTTTTTGTTCTTTGAATATGTAAATGTTTGTGTATTTGTATATTTTTCAACTTCAGAATAACAAAAATTTAAAATTTAAATCCTAATTAAAGAAAAGAGACACACCACAATAAAAAGATGTTTCACAGTTCTATAAAGTGATTTAAAAAAAAACAATTTTAAAAAAAGAGATAATAAACTCTTTTGGTCTTCCAGAAGTAATGGAACAAGAGCAAATAGTTCAAAAGAGGAAAAGATTAGTTCAAAAGAAAAAAAATTAAATTAAAAGAAAAGGAGGACAGGAAAAAGAGTACTAGACTTGGAGTCACTGGACCTGGGTTCAAATTCTGACTCTTCTACTTACTATTTGTATGGCCTTAAGCAAGTCATTGATCCCTTTGGGCCTCAGTTTCCTCAGATAGAAAATGTAGAGGTTGTATTAGATGAACTGTGAGGTCTCTTCCAACTCTAAGTCTATGAGCCTATGAGGATGACATGAGAATGGAAATCAGAGCTCTTGAAGAAGAAATGGAAAAAAACAAATTAGAGGATAGACAATATAGTCAATCAACAAGCATTTATAAAGCACCCAGTATGTGTCAGGCACTGTGCTAAGCACTGGAGATACCAAAAAAAAAAAGGCAAAAACATGGTCCCCACCCTCAAGAAGCTCAGTCTAATAGAGAAGATAAAATGCAAACATCTATGTACATACAAGATATAGTCCATGTAAATGGAAAGAAATCTCAGAGGAAAGGAATTAGGACACTTGGGAATGGGGAGAGTGGTTGGAAAAGGCCTCCTGTAGAGGGTGGGATTTGAGATGAATCTTGGATGATGACTGCCCATGGTGGCTATGTGAGTGGAGAGAAGCCATATACATATACAGTAGAACCTCAGAAAAAAATTTTGCAAAATTTGTCTTGCAGGACGAACAAAATTCGCAGTATGAACATCGTTTTTGGACTTGAATGGCTCGCGAAGGGATGATGCTCCACTACTGTGCCAGTAAGGCAAAATGGGCTTAGTTTAATGGGTGCCCTTGAGGAGTTTGGCTTTTGTTTACCGTGAAAGTACTTTCACCTGTTAAATGGTAAGCCCCAGGCCCAAAGCCCTATCAGGTGTGAAACCTGTGTGGGCGTAGATTAATGACTTAAGAGGGGCCAACTCGGGAATCCAATTGGTCTCTGGTCATTGAGGTGGGGCTGGAGAACGCCAGAGGCTTGGCTGCCAGGAGAGGTCAGAAACTACAGCTGAAAAAAGCCGAAGCACAGCCAACCTGTGTGGACCCAGGAGTTCGAGCAAGGTTTGAGGCCAGTGAATATGATTTATGCCATCTTATTTTTCTGTGGCCTCCTGGCTACTGTTGTGAGGCGGGCTTACTGGGCCTGGAGGCTTGTGTTCACAATACTGGAATGGGGAGGTTGGTTCGCTAATTTGTTGCTCTGGGCCCTGAATAAATTTTTTGATGCCTTCTGTTTAGAGAATTCTGTATACCCAAGGATTTCGAACCATTCAAATATATATATGATCCTTTTTGAGATCATAAATTCGGCCTTCCTACTACAACTACTGCGATGATTTTGTTTGTTTGTTTTCATATGTCAAAGGACGAACTGATGGATCAGCATGAGGAGTAACAGTGAGAGGCTGCAGAGGATATCTCATCTGAGGAGGAGGTTGAAAGGTTGGAGGAATCCCTCACCTCGAGTGAGATTAAGGAGGTTTATCAGATGTGGGAAAAAGTGCAAAATTTTGTTGAAAAACATCACCCAAATAAGGCTGTAGCAATGAGAGCCATGAATATTTTTAACGATAATGAAATGTCACATTAAATGTCAAAAACAAGTGTTGTTAGATAGATTCCTGGTCAAAAGCTAACGTAAAGAAAAAAAAATAGTGAGTCAAAACGTGAAAGTGATTCTAAAAAACGAAAAATAAGTGAAGGCAGTAGTGTTAGTCTTACTTTTAGTGAAAGTAGCATAAGAGAGAACACTCCCGACATTGAAATCTCTGATGTTCTCGTGGAAGATTTTCCTTCCAAGCAATAACCCTTCATCCTCCTCCTCCTCTCTCTTGTCTCCCTCACACCAGCCACGACTCTTCTCAAAGGTAAAGTGTAGGTTAATTTGTTTTATTTTCAGTTTATATTGTGTAGTAATCATTGCTATTGAAACTTACTTAAAATTATAAATAATTATTTTTATATGAATATTTTTAGGGATGTGGTACCGATCATCTGACTTTACTTATTTCCTATGGGAAAATTCGCTTTGCAATTCGAACAAATCACATGATGAACAGAATCTTGGAATGAATTAAATTTGTAAACCAAGATTCTGCTGTATATATGTGTGTGTGTGTGTGTATACATTTATATATATACATACATATACATATATTTATGTATGTGTGTATACACATGTGTCATGCATATGCATATATACACATATACGTATACATGCATACACACACATGAGAGATGTTGTGATTTGTCAACAGATTGGATATGTGGGGTGTGGGGTGTGTGCAATAGAATAGTCCAGAATGACACCAAGATTTTGAGCCTGGGTGCCAGGAAGGATGGTGGTATCCTTGTCAGTAATGTAAGAAACAAGTGCCTTACCAAGAACTCCACATGGCCATTAGTGAAAAAGGTTTTATTTAAAGTTATTTCCAATGGGCGACCCATAAGAAGGCACACACTTGTGTTGCAAAAACATAATCTTTTATCTTCCTGTCCCGAATGCAAATGCCTCCCCTAGTTCCCTATTGGTTGGGTGCTGCAGAGTTTACAGCCTATCCAGAATGCCTCCCGTGAGTCTCCACCCCTGCTTATATCTCCCATCCCACATTTTAGCACCCCCCCTTTTCTTTTTACTTTATTTGATCAAAGTTCCCCACAGCTTGGAAGTGTAAGTGGCCATGTTGCAGGGCAAAACCAGTTTCAATAAGTTTTAACCGGGCTAGTCCTGGTCTCAAGAGAGGCCTCCCTATTGTGGTATGGGAAGGGTAGGAAATTCCAACTGTCAAACTGCCACATAAGCTCTTACACCCAGCTGAGCAATATGCAGGAGCAACATCCCAGTGGTGATTTTCCACAGTTACATCCCTCACTACATTTACGACTAGTTTATTTCCTGAAGTAACTAATAAGTGAGAGACTTTCTGACATGTATGACTCCTTAGGTTTCGTAAATCGTGTATTATGTGATTTCTGCAAAAACAAAAATTCAATCATTCCTTACAATGAGAAGATAGTTTTGAAAAGAGGAAGATTGGGGAAGAACTATAGTAAGTTCTGTTTTGGACATATTGAGTTTTGAGACACCTACAGGACATCTAAGTGATTGGACCAGAGGAGAGAGGCTAGGTTTGGATATAATGATCTGGGATTCATCTGTCCAGAGACATGATAATCGAGAGACAATAGATCAACAAGGGAGATCGTACAGAGGGAGAAAAGTAGAGGGCCCAGGACAGAGCTTTGGGAAACATCCACAGTTAACGGGTATAACTTAGATGAAGATCCAGTGAAGGAGAATCAGAAGGAGTGGTCAGATAGGTAGGAGAACCAGGAGAGCGCTGTGTCAAGAAACCCTAGACAGAAGAGAGTACCAAGGTGAACAGAGTGATCACCAGTGTCCAAAGCAGCAGAGAAGTCACAAAGGATGAGGATTGAGGAAGGACGATCAGGAGGTCTTTGGGAACTTTGGAGGGAGCAGCTTCAGTTGAATGATGAGGTCAGAAGCCAGACTGCAGAGAGCTCAGAAGACAGCATGGCGAAAGGAAGTGAAGGCACCTATTGTAGGCAACCTTCTCAGGGGGTTTAGCCAGGAAAGGGAGGAGAAATGTAGAATGATAGGTAGCAGGGGCAGTAGGATCTAGTAAGGTGGTTTTGGTTTTTTTTTTAAGAATGGGAGCAACATTGGCTTGTCCAAATCCCAGAGAGATTGTATAATTCATTCAAGGTTACATAGGTAATAAAAAAGTGACCAGGCTAGCATTGGAACTCAGATCTAACATCATATCCAGCACGCTTCTCATGTTAGCACCCTGTCTCTCTACTGGTCAGCTTCACAAAATACCTTTATAGAAATGGAATATTTGGTGACAAAGAGATACCAAATAAGTACAAGAAAACAGAAGTATTAAACACATCCTTTAGAGATTATAATGAATTTTTTTAAAAAGCACTTAATAGGGAACACAAGTAAAACATACAGACCTAAAGAGACATTAGGTAATGACATCCTGCACTGAATTTTTTTTAAATTATAAAAACAATGAATAACTAACACAGCTTTTGAGATATAGCTAACCAACCTTCAGAGTAAAAAATAGATCTCTGAAGAGACGTAATAGCAAATAGTTTTCAAAAGATTTTGGTTTAAGATTGATTGGAGCAGAAAAGGTGGTGCAGTAGATAGAGCACTGAACCTGGAGTCAAGAAGATTGACCTTGGACACTTCCTAGCTGTGTGACCCTGGGCAAGTCATTTAACCTGTTTGCCTCAGTTTCCTCAAGTTTAAAAGCACCTACCTCCCAAGGGCTGTGGTGAGGATAAAAATAGATAATATCTGTAAAGCACTTAGCATTGGCTGGCACGGATTAGGTGCTAGATGTTGTTCAGTTGTTTTCAGTCATGTCCAACTCTTCCTGATCCCATTTGGGATTTGGCTAAGATATTGGAGTGGTTTGCCATTTCCTTCTCCAGCTTATTTTTACAGAGGAGGAAACTGAGGCAAATCGGGTTAAGTGACTTGCTCAGGGTCACACAGTTAACGGGAAGGGGAGGGTGAAGAAAAAGGATGAGGAGGGGGAATAGAAATGGGGAGTGAGTACATGAGGAGGGGGGAGGAGGAAGGGAAAGGGGAAGAGCTGAGGGAGAGGGAGGTAGAAGGAGGAACAGGAGAAGGGGAAAGGGTCATAAATGCTAGCTATTGTTATTTGGTGTTACTCCAAATGCCTTCCTTCCCCTTCCAAGAAGATTCTCAGGTCTAAATAAACACAATAATTGTATTCATAATTTTTTAGACTATAAAGAAGTATAAAGATTTTCATGAATCAATAATGTCCGATGGTGAGTATCAACTCCAGATGTTTAGCAATAGGACTCAGGAGACTCCAGCTCATTCACTGAGCTCATTCACCTCTTCAATCAATCGATCAAAGAAACAGCAAGTATCTATTGAATTTCTACCATGTGCTAAGCACTCTACTGGGTGCTGAGGATGGGAGCATATACGAAGTCAAGGGCAAAGAATGAAACAATCCCTATTTATAATGACCTTGCATTCTAATGGGGGGACAAGTATGTCTCTCTGTCTCTCTGTCTCTCTGTCTCTCTGTCTCTCTGTCTCTCTGTCTCTCTGTCTCTCTGTCTCTCTGTCTCTCTGTCTCTCTGTCTCTCTGTCTCTCTGTCTCTCTGTCTCTCTGTCTCTCTGTCTCTCTGTCT
>CM053628.1:49760982-49771660 GCA_028646595.1 Phalanger gymnotis | reverse complement strand
CTGTCTGTCTGTCTGTCTCTCTCTCTGTCTGTCTCTCTCTCTGTCTCTCTGTCTGTCTGTCTCTCTGTCTCTCTGTCTCTCTGTCTGTCTGTCTCTCTGTCTGTCTGTCTCTCTGTCTGTCTCTGTGTCTCTCTGTCCGTCCATCCGTCCATCCATCCATCCAACCATCATCCATCGATATATCTATTCTTCCATCCATCCATCCGTCCGCCCATCCATCCAACCATCCATCCATCCATTCATCTATTCATCTATCTCTCTATCTAATAAAAATACATACAAAATAATTAAATACAAAGGGGTTTGGGAGGGACAGTAGTTTGAGGGATCAAGAGAAGATATAGAAGATGGTGCTTGAGGTACTCTATCTCTGTCTCTACATCATCAACTAGCTCTGCTTTCATCCCAATCTCTGATGATGGGGTGGCCATTTTTCTTGAAAATACTGAAACTTCTATATGTATCCTTGATTCCAACCCCTCCAGTCCAGCAGAATTCCCCCACTGCTGTCATTCTTACTTTCTCTACTCTTCGATCTCTCCCTACAAATACCCCTAGGTATCCCCTACTAAGAATGTGACTTGATCATGAGACTCAGCTGCTTCCAACAATCTAGACAAAGGAATCCATCTCTACCCAGACCACACTGATTTTCTTCTTCATGAGCTGAGTTCCCCTAGGCTACAATGGAGAGGTACAATGACATGGGCTTATTTCCTAAGGGCAAGAATTCACCCAGATCAGATTCTATAGATCACTCTAAATAGAAGTAAGGTCCCCTGGTTAGGTAGGGTCCACTCAAGATCAGGGAGCATGTATACTGAGTATTAGGCCAATCTCATCTATCAGCCTTGTGCTTCAGAGGCTGGCTGAATGACCTACAAAAACTGGTCTCTGAATGAGAAAATAGAAAGGAAAAACCTTAATCCTGATTTAATAATTGGTTATTAATATAATAGAAAAATAATCACTTCTCTCAGAGGTATCTCCTTTTGGTACATTAGCTTTTAATGCATTAGATGTCTTGGAATCTGTATCAACGGTTGAGCATTAATCCCCTGAATCAATTAAGTTTCAGGGATGATTTCATCATCTTTTTAGGGAAAAACTAAGCTATTTGGCAAGGTCTTTTTAGTCTTAGTCCAGGAATGGTGAATTTTGCAATAGAGTCTATCACACCAAGTAAGGCAATGTGGATATCATAGCATCAAGCAGGGGTCAGCAAACCATGGGCCAAATATAGCATGTCCCCTATATTGGGAAAGTATCCTTAGCTCACAGGCCATACAAGAACAGGTGGGGGCAAGGTTTGGCCCAACGGCTGTAGTTTTCCAACCCTTGGTAGAGAAAAATCAATATTACAGACATTAAAGAAGATTATTTTTTGGACATTTTTATTATCATAAAGTTATCCCTTCCACATCATGACTTTCCACCTTGCAGTTTCAATATATTGCCAGTCATCATAAGAAATTAAATGGGAATTTGGGGGAAGTTTTGCAGAAGCCACAGATGACATGTGAAGGCCAGCAGATGACACAGAGCCTATGACCAAATATTTAACCCAAATTTTTCAATAAGGTACTATAAACACCCCATAAAAGAAAATGAAAAAAATTCAGACTTCTCTGATATGAAGGGAGGGCCAAAAAAATTTTATGTGGATTTTCCAGATCCTGGTTGGAGGTGGGATGGGAAGAGCACTGTGCTCCTAACCCATGTGATGTGGAAGGAATGACTGGATTTATACAAGTGAACCGCAGATCCAATCATAAAATCATGATCTAATACTTAGCACAATGCCTAGCATATAGTGGGTGTTTAATTAATACTTGTTGACTTGATTGTTTCCTTGAACTCCGATCATACCATGTCAACTGCCTGTTGGATATCTTGTCCCTGGATTTCTCATACTCAGACAGAATTAACCTCACTAAATAAGCCCTTCCTCCACATTTCCTTGTTTCTATTTAGAATATTGCCATTTCTTCAGTCAGCTAGGTTCACAACCTGAAAGTCATCCCCCCACTCTGCTTTTCCCTTTCCCCCACATTCAATCAATTAATAAGTCTTATGGAGTCCACTTCCAAAGCACTGCTCATATCCATCCCCTACTCTCTAAAGACAAGCTACAAGCCCAGGGGTGGGGAAGCTGCGGCCTAGAGGCCACATGTGGCCCTCTAGGTCCTCAAGTGTAGCCCTTGTTTGAATTCAAAGGGCTGCACCTGAGGACCTAGAGGGCCACATATGTCCTCGAGGCCCCACGTTCCACACTCTTGCACCAGCCTATTGTAGATTTGTAGAATTTCAGGGTTGGAAGTTAAGCAAAAACAAGCAGCCCATTGACCTTTATAGCACATTATAATAGTGTACATAAAATTCTACCAGCATCAGCCCTCACCTCTCCAACAAAACAAGGGAGTTGCATTTCCTCCAATCTCAATCCTTCCAACTCTAATATCTTCCCATATCCCTTCTGCCCTTTGTAGCTAAACTCCCTAAGAAGGCTGTCTACGACAGGAGCCTCTGCTTTCTCTCCTCTTACTCATCTCTTAACCCCTCACAATCGGGCTTCTGACCTCATCATTGCACCCAAACTGCTCTCTCCAACATTACCTTTGGTCTCCTTCCTAGTTGCCAAATCCAATGGCCTTTTCTCAGTCCTCATTCTCCTTAACCTCTCTAACCTGTGATGCTGCTGTCCACCTTCTCCTCCTTGATAGTCTCTTTTCTCTAGGTTTTTAGGGTCCCTCTCTCTCTCCCTCTCTCCCTCTCCCTCTCTCTCTCTCTCTCTCTCTCTCTCTCTCTCTCTCTCTCCCCTCTCCCTGCCCTCTCCCCTGGTTCTCCTCCTACCTCTCTGACTGCTCCTTCTCTGTCTCCTTTGCTGGATCCTCCTATAGAACATGCCCTCTAATCCTAGGTGTCTCTCAGGGCTCTGTCCTGGGCCCTCTTCTCTTCTCCCTCTGTACTACTTCACTTAGTGATCTTATCAGCTCTTGTGGATTTAATTACAATCTATACTGATGATTCTCAAATCTATCTAGCATCTCCAAATGCCTCTCAGACATCTTGAATTGGATTCCAGTGAACACCTTTAAATGCAACATGTCCAAAATGAAATTTCCCCTAGACCCCCCCATGTCCTTTTGTTGCTGTTTAGTCATTTTTCAGTCATGTCTGATTCTTCATGACCGTCTTTTGGGGTTTTCTTGGCAAAGATACTGGAGTGGTCGTTATTTTCTTTTCTAGCTATTTTTATAGATGAGGAAACTGAGGCAAACAGGGTTAAGTGACTTGCCCAGGGTCATACAGCTGACTCCAGGCCTGGCACTCTATCTACTGCACCACCCCACCTCCTATCTTCCCTATTACTATAGAAGGCAACATTTTCCTCCCAGACCCTAAGGCTCTCAGCCTAGGAGGCATGCTTGACTCCTAGGCACCTCTCATGCCTCCTTTCCTCCAGATTCGAGCTGTTGTCAAGACCCACCAATTTAACCTTTGCAACAACTCTCAAATCTGCCCCTTCTTTCCTTTGACATGGCCGTCCCTCTGGTGCAGGTCCTCATCATCTTCCACCTGGAGCTTGCTGGTGGGTCTGCCTGCCTCAAGTCTCTCCCCATTCCAGTCCATCCTTTGTTCAGTCATCAAAGGGATTTTCCTAAAGTGCAAATCTGGTCATGTCACACTGCCCCCCAGACCCTCCAACCAACACACACACTCAAAAAACTCCAGTAGCTCCCAATCACCTCCAGGATCAACTATGAAATCCTCTGTTTGGCAGTCAAAGCCTTTCATCACCCAACCCCCTCCTACCTCTCCAGTCTTCTCATACCACCACATGTACTCTTCAATACTGGCCTTCTGGCTGTTCCATGAACAATATTCTCCAACTCTCAGCTCTGGGCATTCTCTCTGGCTGGCCCCAGTGCCTGGAATGCTCTCGCTCCTCCACTCTGACTACTGACCTCCCCAGCTTGCTTTAGGTCCCAACTAAAATCCTACTTTCTACAGGAAACCTTCCCCAACCTCTCTTCCTTCCAGTGCCTTCCCTCTGGTCATTATTTCCTATTTATCCTCATATTGGTTGTATTTTATTATACAATAATGTTTGATTACATTCATATACCTTCATTTTTTAGCCATTTCCCAATCAATGGACACATTCATTTTGTCACTACTTCTTTTTTTGTTTTTTTCTTAAATTTTATTTATTTATTTTCAGTTTTCAACATTCACTTCCATAAGTTTTAAATTTTCTTTCCCTCCCTCCCCAAGATGGCATGCAATCTACTATGGGCTCTACACATACATTCCTATTAAACACATTTTCACATTAGTCCCATTGCATAGAAGACATAACAAATGGGAGAAACTATGAGAAAGAAAACAGAACAAAACAAAACAAAAGAGAAAAGGGTCTGCTTGGCTCTGCATCCCAACTCCACAGTTCTTTCTCTGGATGTGGATGGCATTTTCCATTCTGAGTCCTTTTTGTTACTAGCTCTTTGCCACCACAAAAAGTCCTATAAATCTGTTACAAATATTTTCACAAAATATTTTGGTAAGTATTTTGGTGTATAGGAGACTGTTATTTCTGTCTTTAATCTCCTCAGGGGATCTCTGGGTCAAGAGATATGACAAAATTAGTCCCTTCCTCCCACCCCCCCACCCATAATTCCAAGTTGTTTTCCAGAATGCTTGGGTTTGTTAGGTGAATTAGTGTACCTATATTCCTGTAGCCTTAAAACGAGGCTTTTAACTAATTGATCTTTAAGTAAGAAAAACCAAATGGTTCCCATCCTCTCTCGTGCTATGTAATTGGAGTGCCCACAGCGAGTAGATGCCCATTAAGTGCCTTGTTGGCTAAGGAAAAGGAGATTTCTATTTTAAGAGCTTTTTTTGGATGACAATTTGTGTCTCAAACATTTGCCATGTGGATTTCTTTTAACTAGATCCTGCTGTAATATATTGAGGTAAAGTTGTTTCTCATATTCAAATTGGGTCCCAAGTGCCCCAAAAAATAGGCCCACTCGTTTACTTGCGGACAAGCAAGTGGGCATTAGGGGCAAACACCTTCCCTGAGCTCCTCAGGAGTGTCTGGTGTCTGTTCTTTCCCCAAAATAAAACACACAGGCGACAAGTTGCCTCTGGGAGGGCGCCAACTCCTCCAGATTACTTCCTGCCCTTTGCAGATTCTTTCATGCTGAGCAGTTCAAGGGACTTTTCATGTCAGGAAATAAATACATGTCAAACACTTGATTTATTTTGGAAATTGCTAAAATTAAGGAATTGGTTGAACTAAAATTATGTACTTTATGCCATTAGAGGCTCTTGGAGCAGAGTTTGGGGACCAAAAGACTATCACTTATGTCTCATTCCATGACTATGGCTAAGGAGTTCACAAAATCAAACTTTTCTCATCAATACTTTTGAACTTTGAGATCACTTACAAAGAATGAGGAAATTAGAGGAGAAACTTTCTCCTCAGCCTTCTCCTGTCATTTCAGTCATTTCAGTTGTGTCTGACTCTCCATGACCCCATTTGAGGTTTTATTGGCAAAGATACTGGAATGGTTTGCCATTTCTTTCTCCGGCTCATTTTACAGATGAGGAAACTGAAGCAAACAGGGCTAAGTGACTTGCCCAGAGTCACACAGCTACTCAGTGTCCGAGGCCAGATTTGAACTCAAGTCTTCCTGAATCTGGGGCCAGTGCTCTATCCACTGCAGTTCCACCTAGCTGCCCCAGCCTTCTCCACAGGCTCAGTAAACTGAGTAGGAGTCAAATGACCTTGGATCTAGTCCCAGCCTTGCCTTTAAAAACCTGTATGCAACCTTGGACAAGTCACATCACCTTCTATTGTCTATTTCTTCATCTGTAAAATGGGGATCTTGCCTTGACAACCTGCCTGGATTGTCTTGAAGATCAAATGAAATTCTGAATATGAAAACAATTTTGCAAATGTAAAGACCTAATACTAGAAACTCAGGGAGGACTAGAGCAGAGAAGTCATTTCAACAAAGCAGTTGGGGGCACAGTAGATAGAGGGCTGGCCTGGAGTCAGGAAGACCTGAGTTCAAATCCAGCTTCAGACACTTACTAGCTGTGTGACTCTGGGCAAGTCACCTCACCCTGTTTGCCTCAGTTTTCTCATGGGGGTAATAATAACACCTATCTCCCAGGGTTGTGGATAAAATGAGATAATATTTGTAAAGTGCTTAACAGAGTACCTGGAACATGGTAGGTGCTATATAAATGCTAGCTATCATTAAGGATTTATTGGCTGACTGCTACGTGCATGTCTCTGTACTTCGTAAAATATAACTGTAGCTTGGGCTTTGCATTAACTTGATGAGTATCCCGAGTGACATTTGAGGTGCTTTAATAACAATAGCAGCCCACATCTGGCTCTACAAACCTACAGAAAGACTGGTGTCACTTTATCAATAGCCCACAAGGGAGGGTAACTTATAATTTTCCCTACCAAGTCATGGGCTACTCCAATTGCCAGCCCAGTGGTTCCTTCAGTCTTGGTTTGTGGTCAAAACATCCGGTCTTTGCACTTACACAAACAGTCCATTCCCTCTAACCGATGGCTTCCAAGAGTCAACTAAGGAGAAATTCCCACTGGTCCAGGTTCTGAATGAATCTAGGGTATGATATCAAATGTAGTTCAGGATTATTAATATAGGATAATCTCTGTAGCTCCAGCCCCAGCGCCACCTCTGGGAAATTTCCTGCTTTCTGTTGACCCTCTTTATTAATGATCCACAGGCAATCAAATTCTCTGTGGCCATGTGGTTTGTCAAAACTTTTTGCAGTGTCTAGACTTGTGATTTCATCGGTATAGAGAATCCCGGTGAGGGAACCCTGTATAGCAATGCAGAGCTATTTGTTCTCTGTAGCTCATATTGTTACAGGTATTTGGCTCACTAAAATGTTAAATGGCCTACCTGGGAGTACCCTCTGCTGATGAAATCATGTATTTGGACGTCTCACCTCCTAAAAAACTAACACCAAGGTTCCCTCTTAAAAGCACTTTTTGGTCAACAGATATAAATACATAGGATCTTACGTTCAGAATATCAGCAATTAAGTTAGTAGTTATAGAAGATCTAAAAGTTCTGTGATTCATAGTCCCTCCCTCTGTGCCCACATTTCTACCACTCCACAAATATTACTGAAGAATTGTAAGAGGGTTATACAAAGCAGAGCCATTTTGGGTATTTTGACTATTTCATGAGTTTCCGTGGTCAAAGAATTTCTTACCTCATGATGAATGATGACCTTCTCTGTACTTAAAACACCATCATCATCACCAGAACCTACCAGAGCTTACATGCTGCTCATATAGCATTTGCAAGCCTAGGGTCCCCCTTCTATGATGCAGTAGCAGAGAATTACTTTTATAAGGTGTTACACATATTACCAGGGACAACTTACACAGAAGAAGTAACAGAAAAAGATCTCATCCAAGAGAAAGGAAGGTGGACCAGAAATGAAGCAAGAGTGAGGCCTAAATATTGATGGACTTGGTTCCTGTGTAATATTAAAAGACATGAAAGAAGGCCTTTAGCACATTGGATGAACATGCCAGAGAGAATTTCTGGGAGGACATAGACAAGTTCCAGACAAGCTGAGGGGGTTGAGGTTCTACTGGAGAAAACACCTATATTGTTGAGATCATGGAATCATCCAAGTCTGAGTAGTATAGGAAAAAACATGAATAACCCCGATTTTATCTACTTTTACCTCTATCTTTCAGGGGGAGAAGTTATTCTACCAAGTCCTACTCAGAAACCAAGCCCATAGCAAGACACTAGTGTAACTTACCAAGTCCAAACAGTTCAAATTCTCCTTATGTGGAATGTGTCTGTGTCCCTGTTTCCTTTATTGACTATCTCCCATTTGATGCCTTTAATTTTTACATCACAACTATTTGTGAATATGTTGCTTCCCTTCCCCTCCTGCCCCCATTAGCCCCTCCCTTGTGACAGAGAAAAGAAGTTAAGCAAAAGGGACCAATAAGCACAAGCGTGTGTGTTTTCTTTAAAGATAGCATGTCAGGATTGAATCTTACAATTGTAAGGGAGGTTATAAGGAACATAAGGAACAACCATGATAATAACAGATTGGGCTAATGAATTCTTTCATCTAGAATGTTTGAAAAAGCTCTTTTTTACTCTACAGATGCGAGATAATAAAATACTACCTCAAGGAGCTCATATTCTAATGGGAGAGGCAACGCACAGAGAAATGAGCATACACAAACCACATATGGAACAGATACATATAACTTACGGGGTGGGGTTGGGGTGGGACGTGGAGTGTTTGGAGTTTATTTTTAAAAAAATTTAAATTCAATTTTATTTTCAGTTCTGAGTTCTCTCCCTCCTACCATCCCCTTCTCCTATTGAGGGGATCAAGCAAGAAACACAATTCAACAAAACTCCCAAACCAAAGCAAACTCCCCTCCAGGGATTGTTTCGTGTTTTCTTTTGTATTCTTTGCACATAACATACTACATGGCGCACAGTAGGTACTCAATTAGTGCTTATTGGTTGAGTGAATGATTAATTCACAGTATTTTATTATTCCAGTTCAGCAGAGTAAAATAAGCTTTCTCAAGTACTCTTAGATGAAAGAATTCATTGGCCCAAGTCCATTATTAACATGATTCATGATGGTCTACAAATATGAATAGTGAAATGAGACAAATTACCTCATTGGCCATGTTCAAAAAATGTGCCTCAATCTGCCCTCTGAGATTGTTACCTCTTTAATTCGGAGGTGGGTTGCATGTTTGATCATGAGCTGTGGAACTGTGGTTGGTCCTTGAGGCATTGTAAGTATTAAAGACAGGATCAGAACACAGGTCTCCTGACTCTAAGGCCAGCGCTAGCCACTACAGCACCCTACCTCTGCTGAAATGAAGATTAGAGAAAGTCAATTATATCTTCTTAAATGTATATGAAAGATGAACTTAACCTTTCCTTACCCTCCTCCACCTTCTTTTCTCCCCTCCCCGCCCCCACCTCTTGTTCCTTATAGTGTTTGGAAGTAGATTTTCTTCTTTTTTAACTAAACATTGAGTGAGATTCTGCTGGGTCTACAGAGAAATGTTGAGAAAAGGGAGTGACATAGCTATTCTCATTGACAGAGAACCCCTTGTATCCAAAACAGGGCCAGGAATGTCTTATTTTCCATAGGGAGGTTAGAAGCCTAGCCCTTTGGGAGAGCTAGGATGTGGAACTGGCCTGTTTCTAAACAGATTATCCTGGGAATGCTTAGATAGTTCTCCCCTCCTTCCTCGCCTCAGTGCCCCGCCATGAGCACCCCCTTTTTCCTCTGTACAACCCAGGGCCAAGCAGAATTATTTAAACTGTACTCAGGACTCTTGATCTTACAGGCCTAGCCACTGGGATCTCACCAGGTCCAATGTCACCAAGATTAGAGATTGCTCCTAGCTCCATGGAGGGCCTTCCTGGATTCTGGGCTGTATCTCCTGGAGCTGGGTCAGCAGTCTTGGAGGCCAGGGAGGGGGATGGTGTCACCCCAGAGGTATGCAATAGGCCTTGGCAGCCTCCCCTTCCTGTTCTCGGAGACATAGATAGAACACAGAGATGGCCAGCTGGGACTTTTCTGTTGCCAAAAGCCACTTGAATGAGCTAGGCTAGGGCTTTCGCACAACACCTGGTCTTCCTGTCAGACTCCCTCCTCACCTTTGCCCAGCTGTGTGCTGGTTTCCTGATCACGTGCTGCTTTGCATTTGTACAAGGAGTCGGAGTCCTTCTGGGATGTTGTCTCATCTGATCCCTGTTTTAAAATATTTTCTTCATGCTCTTCTTTATGTTACCGTCATTTTCTGATTACTCATCTCACTGCAACAGACCCCTTCCTTGTAACACTGTACATTTAAGCAGAACAACACATCTGCGAATGTATGTCTCATTCCTCACCTATAGTCTACCACCCCTCTGCCTGGATGGGAGCTATGTTTCACCATCAGCATCCTGACGTAATGATTGATCAGTGCACTGATGAGAGGTGAGAGGTCTTTCAGAGTCATTTCCATCTATGTTGTTGGAGTCATCATTTAAATCGTTCTGGTTCTGCTTACTTTACTCTGCATCAGTTCATATAAATCTTTTGCAAGTTTCTTTGAATTATTCATGTTCATCATTTTTCATGGTGCAATAGCACTGAACTTGGAGTCACATGATCTGAGTTCAAGTCCTGACTCTTCTACAAACTAACTGTGACTTTGAGCAAGTCACTTTCCATCTCTGATATTTCTTCATCTATAAAATAAGAGTGTGGGACTAGATTACCTCTGAGGTCTCTTCTGGCTTTAGATAAACGATTCTGTGATGCCACATTTTTTTCAGCTATTCTCCAACCAATCAGCTCCCACTTTTAGTTCTTTGATGCTATAAAAAGTACTGCTATGAATTTTTTTTATGTATATATGGGACCACTTGCTCCTGGCTTTGACTTCCTTGGCCATATATGCCAAGTAATGATATCACTAGACAAAAGATATATAGAGTTTAGTGACTTTTAAAATAGATATAGGAAGAAAGGAAGGAAGGGAGGGAGGGAGAGAGGGAAGGAGGGAGGAAGGAAGGGAGGAAAGAAGGAAGGAAGGAAGGAAGGAGGGAAGGGAGGAAGGAAG
>CM053628.1:49744218-49760482 GCA_028646595.1 Phalanger gymnotis | reverse complement strand
ATTCAAACGCATGTGAAAATCAATGCTGAAAACTAAACATATTAAAAATAAATTTAAAAAAAAGGAAAAAAAAGAAAGTAAAGAGGGGAAAACCCCCAATTAATACCAAGAAGAAACCCTTTTGTCTATTTCTCCACTTTTTAAAAAAAAAAACTAGCATCTCCCTTGGCTAACATATCTTTCTGCTTTGCAAGGAAATCAAGTGTCTGCTGGTTGAAGATGTTTTGAGGCTCTTTTGGTATCCTCATTGTGCCAGTTTATTTACATGGGTTAAACTTATGTGGGAAATTTAGTTGACAATCTACGTTGATGTTTGTTCTATCTGTTCCGCATTTTCCGCTGTCAAGAACTTGTTTAAGTGGATCAAATTGAAATTGCCTCAATTGAAAGTCATACCTTCTAATTTTTATCCTTTCATCTAATTTGGTTATGATTTTAATCTTTGCTGTAATAATTCAATGGTCTGATGTAAACAAAAAGTTAATTCTGAAATGACTCCCACATTAGCAACTAGTTTTTTCTTAACTGTTAATAAATTTCATTTTTAGTGATGTTATCTGGTACTAAAAAAAAAAAGAAAAAACCCTACAAATATGAAAAAAATTGATTTCACTACTTAACATTTTCTTGATTATTATATACTGAATTTCTTTTCTTGTGTTTCCATTGCATGAGGCATTTGTTTACAAATTGAATATTCTGCTCACCTCCCTCCCTCCCTCCTCCTTCATTTCTCTTATCCCTCCCTTCTAATTCCTCAAATGCCTCTTTCATTGAAAGTTCATCTTTTTTAAATCGATGAGTAGACTCAGTTTTATCTTGAGTTGCTTTGCTTTTAGGAATGTACTATATTTCATTTTCTTTCAGACATGACTGAAAAACAAGTATAACTAAATGCTTCTCCACCCATAGCAGGAGGGAAGAGGATAACTATTTCTCCCTTTGGCACTTTTACAACTAGGAAAGCTGTGTCTCAAAGATATTATGTGACTTGGAAACCTGAAAGGGAAGTTTCTTGAATGTCAGTCTCATTTCTACATCAAAGAGCTTATAGGATCACATTTCCAATTTGTACCAAACACTGGCTCTCTGACTTTTCGGGTCCATTTCCAAAGGTGATATTAGTTCAAATTGGTTTGTAGCTCAAACTTAGCTGAGAGCAATTTCTGAGGCTGCCATCCAGAGTGGAACATTTCACTTGCCTATTAATCACAGAAATACAAAATGTCAGAGCTGAAAGGTGCTTTCAGGACCATCTATTCTAAATTTGGAGAAGGAAATTGAGGCTCAGTGTGGGAAAATGACTTGTCCAAATTCACATAGCTGTATGTAGGCCTCCTGAATTCCTACTAGATTAGAGTTCTCTGTTTCCCTGTAAATGTCAGATGCATTAGTAGCTCACATTCCAAGTACCACATTTTTCTTGCAAAGGACAATTTTACTGCATTACCAATTTGCTGGTGATGTGTCACAGCTAGAACTCTATTTTTGCCCTGGAATGAGTAACACTATTCCTCCCTACCCTCCCCACCCCTGGTAAATAACAAGGGGTTTCTAGGAAAAGGTATTTCCAAAGGAAATCTTGCTTGTACCCAAAAGTTAATCTGTTAATATGGATCAGTCAGTCAGTCAATAGATAAATATGGGGAAGTTAGGAAAGTTTTTTTTTTTTATTTCAGTTTTGGACATTTGGAGTTTAAAATGTCTACAGGACACTTAGTTCAGGATGTCTCATAGGCATTTGGAGATGTGAGACTGGAGGTCAGCAGAGAGTTTAGAGCTAGATAAGTAGATTTGAGAATCACCAGCACAGAGATGATAATTAAATCCATGGGAGCTGATGAGATCACCAAATGAAGTGACATCAAGGGAGAAGTGAAGAGAGCCCAGAACAAAGCCCTGTGAGATATCTGCAGCAAGCTAGTATGATCTGGATGAAGATCCAGCAAAGGAGACGAAGGAGCATATTTCTAAATTGTTTTCCAAAATGGTTGGACTAGTTCACAGATGCACCTACAGTGCATTAAAGCATTTTGCCACAACCACTCCAGCATTTGTCATTTGTCTTTTTTTGTCCATTAATTCAATCTGATGGCTGTGAGGTGGCACCTCAAAGATGTTTTGTTTTGCATTTTTCCAATTATTAGTGATTTTGAGCATTTTTTCAAATGGCTATTGATAGTTTGACTTTCTTCCCTTAAAAACTGTCTATTCTCATCCTTTGATCATTTGTCAATTGAAGAATGGCTCTTTTTCTTATACATTTTACTTGGATCCATATATATCTTATATACACATATATTTAAAAGAGAAACTTACTGCAAAGATTTTTCTTCCCAATTTCCTGCTTCTCTTCTAATTTTAACTGCATTGGTTTTATTTGTGCAAAAACTTTTTCAATTTTATGTAATCTAATTTGTCCATTTTACCTCCTGTGAACCTCTCTATCTCTTCTTTGGTCATGAACCCTCACCCTATCCGTGGGTCTGACAGGTGATTTCTTCCATGCTCCTCTAACTTGCTTACACCTTGTATGTCTAAATTAAATTCTCATTTGGAGCTTACCTGGGAATACAGGGTGAGATATTGGTCCATACCTAGTTTTTGCCAGACTACTCTCCTGTTTTCCCAACAGTGTATATTGAATAGTGAGTTCTTTTCCCAACAGAGATCTTTGGATTTATCAAATTGTGTGCATTTGCTTCTATATATTGTGTACTTAATCTGTTCCACTGATTGACCATTCTATTGTGATGATTACAGCAGTATATTTTGAGATCTCATACTCCTAGGCCCTTTTCTTTCTCTCTTTTTTTATTGATTCCCTTGATATTCTTGACCTTTTGATCTTCCGGGCGAATTTTGTTATTATTTTTCCAGTCCTATAAAAGTAAACTTTTGGTAGTTTGATTAGTATGGCATTGAATAAGTAAACTAATTTAGGTAGTCATTTTCATTATATTACCTCAACCTACCCATGGGCGATTAATTTTTTTCCGATTATTTAGATCTGTCTCTTTTTGTAAAAAGCACTTCGTGTGTTCATAAAGCTCTTGACTGTGTCTTGGAGGGTAGACCCCCAAGTATTTTATACCCCCCTGTAGTCATTTTAAAAGAAATTTCTCTTGCTCTTTCTTCCTGCAGGATTTTGCTGGTAATATACAGAAATGCTGATAAATTTTGTCAGTTTATTTTATATCCTGCAACTTTGCAGGATTATGTCACTTAGTTCTCTAGTTGATTCTTTAGGGTTATCTAAGTAAACGTCACATCATCTGCAAAAGGTGATAATTTTGTTTCCTCACTACCTATGTTTATTTCTTCTTCTCATTTTATTGCCATAGAATAATATCGAATAGTGATGGTGATGAGCGGCCTTGCTTCTCCCTTGATCTTACTAGGAAAGCAATTAACTACACTACAGATAATATTGGATCTTGGTTTTAGATGGATATTACTTATCATTTTAGGGAAAACTCTAATTTTATTCCTGTCTTATCCAGTGTTTTTTTAAATAGGAATGGGTATTGTATTTGGTCAAAAGCTTTTTCTACATCTATTCAAATAATAATAATATGATTTTGTAGTTTTTTATTATTAACAGGATGAATTATGTGTACGGTTTTCCTGATATTAACTTAGCCCCATATTTCTGGTATAAATCCAGCCTGGTCATAATGTATGATCTTTGTGACATACTGCTATAGTCTCCTTGCTGACATTTTATTTAAAAATTTTTTGCATCAAAAGTCATTAAGAATATTTGTCTATAGTCCTCTTTCTCTGGTTTGACTCTCCCTAGCTTAGTATCAGGACCATATTTGTGTCATAGAGGGAATTTGGTAGGACTCCTTTTCTTATTTTTTCAAATAGTTTATGTAGCATTGGGATTGTTTTTTAAATGTTTGGTAGAATTTGCTTATAAATCTATCAGATCTTGGGCTTTTTCCCCCTTGGGGAGTTCATTTATGACTTGTTCAATTTCTTTTTCTAAGATAGGGTTAAGTATTCTATTTCTAGGTTTTTTTTTATCTAAGAATTTACTATAGTTTCATAAATATCCATAGATTTCATTTAGTTTATCAGTTTTATTGGCATATAGCTGGGTAAAATAGCTTTTAATAATTGCTTTTATTTCTTCTTTATTGATTGTGAACCCACCTTTTCCATTTGTGATATTGCTAATTTGGCTTTCTTCTTTATTTTTAAATCAAGTTAGCTAATGGCTTATCGATTTTATTGTCCCCCCCCCAAAGCAATGCAGCTTCTACTTTTATTGGTTTAATGTTGTTGCTTTTTAAAACCTTCAATTGTGTTCATCTCTGCTTTGATTTGCAAGATTTCTATTTTGGTGTTTAATTAGGGGTTTTAATTTGTTGGTTTCCTAGTTTTTTAGTTGCATGCCAAATTCTTGATCTACTCTTTTTCTCTTTATTGGTGAAAGCAGTTAGATATATAAAATTTCCCCTAAGCACTGCTTTGGCTGCATCCCACAAATTTTGGTATATTTTCTCATTGTTATCATTATCTTTAATGAGATTAAACAAATAGAACAAGAGAAATCTATGATTTGTTTTTTGACCAAGTTATTTATCAGCCAATTAACTTTTAGTGTTTGTTTCAAAGGCTCTTTGTTGAATTTATTGTGCTATGCTTGGTAAAAGATGCATTTAATATATTTGCTTTTCTGCATTTGTATGTGAGGTTTTTATGCTCTAATAAATGTTCAATATTTGTGAAGGTGACATGCAAAGCTGAGAAATAAGCATACTCCTATTCCCATTCACTATCCTCCAGAGGTCAATCAATCTAACTTTCCTAAAATTCTATCAAGTTCTTAACTGGTTTTTGTTGTTGTTGTTTATTTTTGGTTAGATGTATCTAAGTCTAGGAGTGGTAAATTGAGGTCCTCTACTGTTATAATTTTACTATTTCTCCTTACAACTAATTTAATTTTCCTTGAGATGTTATACCATTTGGTACATAAGTTTAGTATTAGTTCATTGTCTGTGGCACCTTTTCGTAAAATGTAGTTTCTCTGTTTATCTCTTTTAATTATGTCTATTTTTGCTTTTGCTTTGTCTGAAATCATGACTGCTACCCCTGTGATCCTTAATTTTATAGAGGAAACTGAGGCCTAGAGAGGAAAAGTGACTTGACTAAGGTCACATAGCTTGTTAGTGGCAGAGCCGGGACTAGAACAAAGATCTCTTGGTTTCCATTCAGTTTTCTTTCTACTATACTATACTCCCTTCCTACCTCCTTGTATACATTTACCATCTAGTCATCAGAAGGTAGTTAGGATATAATATGATAATAAGGACTTGGGGATAACATAAATCCTTAAGCAGTTATGTGTTCCCCAGGCCTCATCATCACATTATGTTACATGATCATGTTACATATTATAATTATATCTCATCCTATTTTGTTATGTGATTATGTTACATATTATATTATATCCTATTTTGTTACATGATCATGTGACAGTGGAAAGAGGGCTGGATCTAAAGGCCTCTACTAATTATTACTTCCCTCTGTGACCTTGGGCAAACTACTTTCCATCTCTGAGCCTCAGTTCCTCCAACTGTAAAATGGATTGCATTACATGACCTCATAGGTCCCTTTCAGCTTGAGCTCTAGGATCCTTTTGGTGAGTTTAGGCAAGTCACTTTACTTTCCTGAGCCTCAGTTCCCTAAATAGAAAATTAGATGGCTTCTGCAGCCCCCTCTAGCTCTAAATCTATGAATACTTCAAAGAAGGGGGTAAAATTGATAGAAGGGTCAACTCATAAAACTTTATCTCTCTAGCCTTAACCTCTACCTGGAGATAAAGTCCAACAGCTCCGACTGTCTGTTGGACTATCAACTGGTCTCCTCCACCTCAAGGCCGTGTTGGTATATATCGAATTCTGAACTCATCATCTTCCCCGAGAAAAATTGCCTCTTTTTCTAACTTCTTGATCTCTGTGAATGGCAGGCACCATTATCCTTCCAGTCTCTTAGGCTAAAACCTCAGTGTTATCCTCTTTCCCAGCCACATAGTCGTAAAGGTCATTTTTTTTATTGTTCAGTCATTTCATTCGTGTCCAACTCTCCATGCCCCAATTTGGAGTTTTCTTGGCAAAGATACTAGAGTGGTTTGTCATTTCCTTCTCCAGCTCATTTGGCAGATGAAGACAGTGAGGCAAACAAGGTTAAATGACTTGCCTAGGGTCACACAGCTTGTAAATGTCTGAGGCTGGATTTGAACTCAGGTCATCCTGATCCCAGGCTTGGTGCTCTAACCATTGTACCATCTGATTGCCCATGTGCTTCTTAAGTGCCATATCATGCTGTTGGTTCATAATGAGCTAGTCTTTTTCAATTAATTCCTCTCTATTCATGCCTCCCCCATTTTAGAGTTGTGAATTTGATTTTTTTCAAAATACAGTTATCCTCACTGAGTTTCTTATTAGAGCCAGACCACTGCTCCTGCCTGTTGAGACTTTGTTGGATCCTGATTCATTCATACAACGTGTTTGCTTGCCCTCCCAGCTTGGTGTTATCTGCACATTTGGTTAATTATTCCATTTATGCTTTTATCGAAGTCATTGTCAAATGTTTTAAATAGCACAGGGCCGAACGCAGATCCCTGGGGTCCTCCACTGGAGACCTTTTGCCAAGCCAACACAATTCTTCTTTTAGTCTGGCCATTCAACCAAGTGTCAAATTCTGCTGATTGTATGATTTAGCCCACATTTCCCCAGTAACAGGATAAGATACTTTATCAAATGCTTTGCTCAAATCAATATATACTATTTCACATTCCTTGGTCTATCCAATTTAAAGGCACCAAACATGTGCTTTTGTTGGTATAGATAACTTCCTGTAAGGAAACTCCCTCTACCCATGTAGATTGGTATCTGCTCTTCAAATTCTAGTCTTAGAGGAAGAACTGTGTGGGGTACAATGAAATGGATTTGGTCAGTGGGCGTCAGAGGTAAGGTCTGAAGCCAGGTAGGAGTCAACTATCAGGCATTTGTTGCATGTTTGAAACCCCTGAATGTGATTAGTTTTCATTTATAAGTAATGGAAAAATGAAATGTGACTTATAGGAGGAATTAATAATATTCAAGTCCTGTGCTTAGTAAAATTTTGTTACTTGAGGTAAAAACTCTTGGGACTATAATTTGATATTGTTTTGCATTTTGATTACAGGAATGGTTGTCTGAATTATCATGAAGCCAATGGTAGAAAGTCGCATGTGCTGCAGTCTGAAAACTGCTACAGGTAGATGTCTGTGCCTGGGAAAAGTTTTGAGGATGACCTTCGCATGGCCCTCTTCACTCAGGTTCCTCACTCTTCTATTTCCTTTCTGAACAGGAAATTTCCTCACCTGGTTAAATCCTGAGCCTGGCTTTTGATACCCTGTGACTACATGATCGATTGGCAGACATGACTTATGCCTGGAATCAAACAGAGCTGAGGGAGATTTCCCCCCGTTATGGTTCATGTCAGATCAGTCTGTGCCCTGGAGGGAACAAGTCTTGACATTATTAAAACTATCCCTGCTTTTCCTTTCATAGAAAATTTCTATAATCAGGGCAGGTGAGCAGTAGAAGCTTTATAAGTAAAATACTAAATCTGTTAATTAACAGATTGATACTGGAATATCTCTGAGTTACTATAACAGGAAGCAAGTATGAAAAATCTTAGGGGCCAGCTAGGTGGATAGAGTGCTGGCCCTGGAGCCAGGAGGACTGAATTCAAAAATGGCCTCGGACACTCACTAGCTGGATGACCCTGGGCAAGTCACTTCACCCTGTTAGCCTCAGTTTCCTCATCTGTCAAATGAGCTGGAGAAGGAAATGGCAAACTACTCTCTGCCAAGAAAACTCCCAAAGGGGTCACAGAGTTGGACACAACTGAAAAAAACTGAGCAACAACTGTTCCTGACTCTATCCAGGACTCTATGCACTCTACTCTATGGTCTTGCTCAAGGTTGCATAGCTAGTGGTAAGTAGCAAAACCCAACCCCAAAGTCCAGGTCTTTTCCTATCATTTCTATGTACTACTCTCCCTCTCATGCCCAGAGATGCCTCTTTCTCCTCCCCAAATGGATCAGCTCCATAGGCTTCCCCTTCTTCAGAGGCTCCTTCAGACATTAACTACTTATGATTGACATCCAAGTCTCAAAGTATTGCTTCCTGGCAAATAATACAGAAGACTGTTGACTTTGAAGTGATTCTACTCAGAGAAGTTTTGAGGTTATTACACTTGGAACTAAAAAAATATTTTAGATCTCTTGTCTAGACCTATGGCTTCAATTTTCAAGTACAGGAAATAAAAGTGGGAGCAGTGGGTAGAAGTTATTGCTGTTGTTTTGTCAAGTTAGTCATATCCAACTTTTCATGACCCCATTTTGGGGGTTTTCTTGGCAGAGGTACTTGGAGTGGTTTGCCATTTCCTTCTCTAGCTCATTTGACAGGTGAGGAAACTGAGGCAAACAGGGTAAAGTGACTTGCCCAGGGCCACACAGCTAGGAAGTGTCTGAGGTCGGATTTGAACTCTGGTCCTCTTGACCCCAGAACCAGCACTCTATCCGCTACAGCACCACCTAGCTGCCCAATGGGTAAAAGTTACAGAGAAGAAAATTTAGATTTGATGTAAAGAAAATTTGTTAACAAGGCTGTGCCCTCAGAAGCTAGTTTAGAGACTACATGTTGAGGATGCTCACTGGAGATTTTTGTTCAGGGAAGGTCTAGACGAGATGTTTTTAGGCCCCCTTCAACTCTGAGATGCTACAGTTCTAGGCTTACAGGTATAGACCTGTAAAGGGGGACCTCAGAGGTCATCTAGTCCAATCCTCTTATTTTACAGATGAGGAAACTGAGGCCCAAAAAGGTTAAATGAATTGCCCCAAGTTATACAGGCAGGAAGTGGCAGAATTGGGATTCAAACCCAGGTATAGGACCTAACTTGAAACCCAGCACTCTCCACTGGACTATACTGCCTCCCACTACTTGTGTACAAGACTGGATTTCTTCAGTTTCCTGGATTAGTCCTTTAAAAGCTCCTATCTGATGAGTTTCTGAATGAGAAACAAACTCAGCAGGCTTTTTCTTCTCTCTCGAGACTCAGGCAAACAGCTTTTGTGCACTTCAGCCTGGCCATTGAACAACTGGACTCAAGCAACAGGCAACGGACGGTCTGTGGTTTGTTGATGCTCACCCCCTGGGCAGTGGGAGTGTCCGCTGGGATACCAGGGCCCTGCTCTGCCCCTCAACAAGGCTCACTGCACACAGATACTTCTGGGTTGCCTTCTCCCCACACCCCACTGACCTCTGAGGCCAGCAAGAAAGAGCCATACTTAATCGTCAGTTGAGTGTGTAATTCAGTTATCTACATGGTTGAGTGGTTACCAGTGTGAGGATCCCAGAAGCATGGGGCCTATGGTAATGCTTTCACAATACCAGGGAGATCCTGAAGCCCTGTATATATTGTTGGAGGAGAAAGAGGTGATAGTGAGGGAGAGAGTGGCAGACATGGAATCAGGAAGACCTTGGTTTGAATCTCACCATATTAGATGTTTGACCCTGGGTAAATCACGTCACCTCAACAAGTCTTAGTTTCCTCATCTGTAAATGAGAGGAGGATATTCACTAACATCCGAGCTTCCTTCCAGTTCTAGAACTATGATCCTGTAAGTTTACAGAAAAACTAAAGGGCTATTAAGCAGAATGAAAGGGACCAAAGACTCAAGTTTGGGGGGAGAAAGATAGCACAGCCTTCTTGTGATGGTGGACCTCTCTAGAATCAACAACTAAAAGTGCCTGCTAGGTGCCAGGCACCATGCTAGGTGCTTAGGATACAACAACAACAACAACAAAAAAAGAAATAGCCCCTGAACTCAAGGAGCTTATATTCTATCAGGGGAGATGACACATACATGTGTAAGTATTTATAACAAATAGAACGTAATGAGGAGGGCAGGGGGGCACTAGCAGCTGGAGGTGGCGCTAGACCTGAACTTTGAAAGAAGTCAGTAGGCAGAGTGAAGAGGGAGGGCATTCCAGGCATGGGGGACTGCCTTGCAAAGGGATAGTGATGGGAGATGAAATATATGTGAGCAACAGCAAGAAAGCCAGTTCGTTGAAATGATGGAGGCTTGGTATGGTAGTAGTGGAGTGGGCTGAATATTTCATAGACCTTAGCCATGGAGACCAAAGAGGAGAAAAATGCATCTCAGGGTCATCACCTATCATCTGCTACTTAGTAGGGGCAAAAAGTTTGAAGCAATCATATCCTTTATTCAACTTTTTCCCCCTACTGAATTGTTTAGGAGTTTTCCTTTTTTCCTTCCCCTCCAGGTCTAAACCTTTCTTTGACACCAACTAGATTCATTTTTGGAAAAAGCTGTCCAGCCTCTGGTGTAGGAAGCTGTTACTTTAAATGAGCCAGAACTTTAGCCTGCTTCCTCTCTTATCCTCATTCCTTAAGAGATAAGAATCAGAAGGAGATGCGGCCAGAGCAGATTGAGTCCTTGGCAACAAAACAAGGCTAAATACTAGAGCTATTTGGGTTTTGAAGTATTTCAAGGCCAACTCCTTCAAGACTCTAACATCTCTCTGAATTATGGGATCCAGAAAAGCCTTGATTAATGAATCAATGTTAACATGGAGAGAGGTCACTAGGAATATGCTGCAAGATGTGCCCTTGCCCTGACTTTCCTTTTGTTTTCCCCAATGTATTTATCAGTGAGCTTGAATAAAACTGTGCATGGAAACTTTCTAAAATTTTGCTTCTGGAAAATGATCCCAAAAATTTTCAGAACTGAAATGTCTAAAAAAGGCAAAAGAAAGAAAATGCATGTGACATTTAACCTCTTCAACCCGGCTTCCCCTCCTTTCCTCAAGGATAGTTTAGGTCCCAAAGACAAATGTTGCTGATACTAAGAAGTGTGGTGCTATTCATTGTGAGCCACTAGATGGCACTCGAAGCTCAACTTCATGGTTTCTCTTTCTTTCTCTCTCTCCCTCCCTCCTCCCCCGACCCACTTTCTCTCTCTCCCTCTTCCTTCTCCTTCTCTCTTCTCCATCTCTCCCTCTCTCTTCTTTCTCCCTCCTCTCTCTGTCTCTGTTTCTGTCTGTCTGTCTCTTTCTCTCTGAGTGTGTGTGTGTGTGCCTGTCTTTCTCTTTTAACAGATGAGGAAACTGAGTCCCAGGGAGGGAAAGAGACTTGTCCAAGGTTGCCCTTGTAGTGAATATTAGAGAAGGGATTTGAAGCCAGGTTTTCTCACTCCAGAGATAATGCTCTTTCTAGGGTACTGGAGTACACAGGCCACAGCCTTATTAGTGATCCCAGGTGCTACCTTTAAAGCTCCCAAAGAACCCAGAACCAATCCACAAAGAGCAAAAATACATTTTAAAGTAAGCACAATCTTCTCGTTTAAGTCTTGCTTGCATTCTCAGCCCATCCCCAAAGAATCCATTTAGTTCACCTATCGGCTGGATAGATTTGCTATAGTTAAAATGATTATAGATTTAGAGCTGAAGGGACATTAGAGTCATTGAATCTATCCCCCCTGCCCCCATTTTACAGCTGAAGAAACTGAGTAACAGAAATAATAAGTGGCAGAGGCAGAATTTGAACTCAGGGCTGCTGACTCCAAGTCCCGTGCTTTAGCTCTATACCTTACTCCAAATGTAAAGTGTATCAACATTATCCCACCAAAAAGAAGAGCTGCTTACCAGCCCCTGCTGCTATCTCTGGTGGATTCTGATTTGCCCCATGTGATCCCCTCCCCATCTCTTTTGCATCTTACCTTTATGTTCTCATGGTAGAGTTGGGGAGGGAGGGGAGAAAGGTACACCTAAAGGCCTTTCTTGGCAGATGGTGGATCCTATGGCTACAGGGAAAGGGAGAATCATCTAACCATGCTCAAGCTGGCCTCATTTTCACTGATCATGGATTCCACCTCCTACAGGGACTGTGTTCGCCCCTAGCTAGCCCTAGCCAAGGGTGGAAAACCTGTGGCCTCAAGGCCACATGTGGCCCACTAGGTCCTCAAGTGGGACCCTTTGACTGAATCCAGTTGGATTCACTTGAGGACTTAGAGGGCCACATGTGGCCTCGAGGCCACAGGTTTCCCACCCCTGCCTAGACAAATCAACTATCCTATTTGCTAGCCCTGCAAAATTCCATCCTATCCTTTTCTCTTCCATCCCCTCACCCCAGTTTAATCATATGGTCAGATATATGCCTTTTCTGTGTCTCCTCTCTGTGTGTCACAGCTGGGGGGAGGGGAGAGGTTGTCCTGCCCCCTACCCCACTAAAAAGGCTGCAATGCACTCCCATCCATCATTTTTAAAGCTCTTCCAGGGAGAATGACATTAGTCCAACTTCTGACAATGGCCCTTTGCATATTCCTTGGAGTCTCTCAAGATCCAGAAAAAAACACAGGGGAAAATAGATCCCTGATGTGAATAGGAAGCCTTTTCAAAAAAGGTCACTAGAGAATAAAACCAGCTAACAAAAAATTGATTTGGAAAATAGTGGAAGATGGGAGCTAGAGAGATATTGTGTGTTCCAAAAGGGGAGGTGAGTTTAGACCACTGAATTCTATCTATCCTCAACAAAATTGTAGAAAAGGTTATTGAAATGGTTTCCAAGCACTTAGAAAGGGAAGTGATTGCTATGAGTTTGGCAGAGTTTTACTAAGAACAAATCAAGGCAGACCAATCTCTTTTTTCAATGGCAGTGTAGTACAGTGGATAGTGAGCTGGCCTCAGAGCCAGAAATATCTGGGTTCAAGTGTGACCTTTGATATTACTGCCTCTATGGCTGTGCATAAGTCACTTAACCTCTCAATACTCTAGGCAAGTGGGGTCAAACTGAAATAGAAATGGGAGCCACTAGACTGTACCTAAGGATCCCTGTGGATGTGCATTGGCTTTGAAAGCCACATACAAGCATTAGTCATGTTTTGATGTATTTTTAGCCAAGTTGTAAAATACTTCCCAATTATATTTTCCTCTGGTTCTGGCTATACACAGGAGTGTTGTGGGTCATAGGTTTGACACCTCTGCTCTAGGCTCTCTGCCTTTGCTCTCACCTCACCAAGGGTGATTCCCAGGCAGTTCTCCTTCCTTCCTGGATCTGTACCAGGGGCAGATCTCCGCTTTTTCTCTCACCTCACCAACTGCTCCTGCTGAGTCTATAGGAAGGCAGTTCTCTGCTCCTGCTTCAGGGCTGCATATACAATACAATCTCAGGACATTCACCCCTCCAGCACAGTCCAGAGCCGGGCTAATCCACTCAAGCCCTGGCTCTGGCCATCCTCACCTCCTGCAAGCCTCTGCTTGTTCTCCTCCTACAGCCTCTGCTCTGGCCTGTCTCTTTCGGAGTGCTAGTGGGATGGGGGTGGGGAAAGAGAGGTTATCTCCCAGGAAAACCGCTCCCATAGCTGTTACTTGCCTGTTTTCCCTCCGGCCGTTGCTGCTCCTGGGGCTCCACAGAACCATAGTCATCACAAGTATAAAGAGCAACTCAATAACTGGGAAACATACAACCACTATCCCAGTCCCCCCAAACCCCATACTTTACTTTTAATTTGCAGATCCTGCCAACTATGCCATTTTGTAACAACAATGTTGCTAGCAGCTGCTGTGGGAGTGTAAGACCAATAACATCAGCATACAGGAGGGCTGCTAGCACAAGTTCTTTGAAGATGACAAGGAGGACTCACAACCAGATCCTTCTGGATCTGAGGCCAGCTTGCGACACAATGCTGAATGGTTGCAGATCTACTAACTCCACATTCTCTGGAAAAGAAAATTTGCAAGTAAGCCAAAAGTCTCATACCTTTCTTAAAATGACTGATTTTCAAACTGGCACTTGCCTGGTACAAGCTATCATCACCTAAAACTTGGATTACTGTAGTAGTTGCTGGTTGGTCTCCATGCCTCCAGTCCTTAATATACTCAGCCGTCAAAGTGATCTTCCTAAATCACTGGTCTGACTTGTCACTTTCCTACTCTATAAACTCCACTGGCTCCCTATCACCTCCAGGATCAAATACAAAATTCTCTGTTTGGCTTTCAAAGGCCTTTATTCCCTGTGCCCTCTCAGTCCTCTCACACCTTATACCACTTCCCACATACCATGCAATCTCCTGATACTGGTCTTGTCATTCCCCACACAAGACACCATTTCCCAACTCCATACCCTTTACCTGGCTGTCCCCCATATCTGGAATGCTCTTCTTCTTCATCTCCACTGCCTAATTTCTCTGGCTTTCTTCAACTCTCAGCTAAAGTCTCACCCTCTTCATGAAGCCCTTTCCAATCCCTCTTAATTGAGTATTCCCCTCTATTCGTTATCTCCCATTTACCCTGTATAAATCTTGTTTGGACATAGCTGTTTACATGTTATCTCCCCCATTAGATTGGGAGCTTCTCGAGGGCAGGGACTATCTTTGGTCTTTTTTTTTTTTTGTATCTCTAGTGCTTAGCACAGGGCCTGGAACATGCTGTTGTTCAGTCATTTTCAGTCCTGTCTGATTCTTTGTGACCCCATTTGGGGTTTTCATAGCAAAGATACTCAAGTGGTTTGCCATTTCCTTCTCTAGCTTGTTTTGCAGAAGAGGAAACTGAAGGAAATAGGGGTAAGTGACTTGCCCAGGGTCACACAGCTAGTAAGTTTCTGAGGCCAGATTTGAGCTCAGAGAGATGAGGCATCCTGACTCCAGGTGCTCTGTGTACTGCAGCACCACCTAGCTGTCTACCTGGTTGGCACATAGTAGTGCTTAATAAATGCTTGGTGACTGACTGACCTAACCCACCGGTTTGGCAAATAAGGGTTATTTGGACTGGACCTGTGATTGTATCTATATGGAGAACAAAGAAATTCCCTTTACCAATGTAGGTCAGCTCCTTTTTTACAACTTGTAGTTTTAGAGAGTTAGTTGCCTTGGAGAACTGAGAGTTTAAGTGACTTGTTCACAGTTATGCAGCCAGGATGGGTCAAAGGTGACATTTGGACCCAAGTCCTCCTGATTCTGAGTCCAACTCTCTATCCACTATAACACATTGACTCCCTTTGGCCTCTAACTTGTATGAATAAGTCGGGGTGCAGTTTTAATTTCATACCCTGTCTTTTTCTAATTTTGTTGTTTCTCTTAGCTTTATATTAATTACTATCTTTGCTGTAACAAACTGATGGTCTGACAGACTACCAATTCATATCAGGAACAAGTCATTTTCCGCTCTATTGAAATAGAGTAAATTTCATTTTGGTAATGTTATTTGGTATTCTCCATATTGAGCACCTTCGTATTCTTTTCTGGAAGAAAGTATTCATGACAGATAGTCATGAGGTTTCTTTATAGTCCACAAGTATTTGGCCTCTCTCAGTCCTTGGCTCCTGATCTACATTTTCCAACATATTTTCCACTGAACAAAAGAGGATAGCAGATGGATTAGAAAGCAGAATCCAACAATCTGTTACTTAAAAGAAACATACCTGAAACTGAAAGATGTACACAAAGTTCAAAGAAGTGAATGGAACAAAATCTGTTATGCTTCACCTGAAGCAAGAGTAGCAATCATGATCTCAGACAAAGCAGCAGCAAAAATAGATCTAAAAAGATAAACAGGGAAACTACGTTTTGCTGAAATGTACCATTGACGATAAATTAATTTTAATACTAAACAAAAATGCCAAATGGCATAGTATCTAAATTCTTAAAGAAAAAGTTAAGTTATAGAGAGAAGAAGACAGTATAACTATAATAGTGGGGGACATCGCATTAGCCCTCTCAGACCTAGATAAATCTAAAGAAAAAAGAAGTTAAGAATCTTAATAGAATTTTAGAAACGTTAGATATAGATCCCTGGAGATTAGTGAATGGGAATAGGAAGATGTATACCTGTTTCTCAGCTGTGCATGACACTTTCACAAAAATGGACCACGTATTAGAGCATTAAAAATAAAAAACAAATGCAAGATAACAGAAACATGAAATGCTTCTTCTACAGACTACAAGACAATAAATATATTCAGAGATGTAAAGAGCTGCTGAAGAAATTATCAGAAATTAACTGAAGACTACATAACTTAATCTTAAAGAATGAGTGGGCCAGGGGGCGGAGCCAAGATGGCAACTGGAAAGCAGTAACTGGCGTGAGCTCCCCTCCAAGTCCCTCCAAAAACCTATGAAAAAATGGCTCTGAACCAATTCTAGAACTACAGAATCCACAAAGGGGCAGAGGGAAGCAGGACT
>CM053628.1:49725383-49743718 GCA_028646595.1 Phalanger gymnotis | reverse complement strand
TTAAGTGATTAATCTACGCCCACACGGGTTTCACACCTGATAGGGCTTTGGGCCTGGGGGCTTAGCATTTAACAGGTGAAAGTACTTTCACGGTAAACAAAAGCCAAACTCCTCAAGGGCACCCATTAAACTAAGCCCATTTTGCCTTACTGGCACAGCCGCAGGACTCCTAACCTGTACTGCTATAAGGATACCCAACCCTACTCTCTTTCAGGTCTGATCATAAAATCAGAAGCATCACTGCTACTAGGATGGGCTTGGAAACTTACTGTTCACTATGATTCCAAGTTCTGGAATTACCTAGGCTGAGGATCCCTTCCCTGCCCAAGTTCATTCCCATCCCTGTCAACCCTAACCTTGGTGCTACCGCAGTCATTCCTGCACTTTCACCGTAACCCCTGATGTATTTTGAACAAACTATGTTTCATATCACACAGGCGATTGCCACTACTACCCCCACTCTAGACTTGAGTACTGTTATCTCTTCTACATCGTGCCTTTCGCCATCATAGTTTCAATATATTGCAGGTTGGCATAAGAAATTAAATGGGAAATTGGAGGGAGTTTTGCAGAAGCTGCAGATGACACATGAAGGCCAGCAGACAACCCAGAAGAAGTTTAGAAACTCAGAAATGCATAAAATATGTGTATAGTAGTCTTGCATAATATCAAGAAAAAAGAAAAGGAAATCCATGAAGTCAGAAGACTTCTTCTCCAGTACAAAGAGAGAGCCAAAAAATTTTATGTGGATTTTCCAGATCACAGGGTGCCATGCCCCTAACCCCTACAATATGGAAGGGATAACTTTATGATTTTTTTATTTAATTTTCTATGTATGCATCATTTTCCTCAATAGCCTGTAAGCTCCTAGAGGCTTGGTGGGCTTTGGATTTTGCCTTTATGTTCTGAAACTTAGCCTGGCACCTGGCACACAATCTGGGTCTGCTACATGCATGTTTAAAGGAATTCTATCCCTCAGTCTCTTTTTACCTGTCCTTGGGGTGGAGCTCACTGGGGAGTCTGGAGTGGCAGGCTTCATTGTAGATGTGGGTGATGCCCTGGGCTCCAGCTGTGGGGATGAACCAGCTGTTACTATAGGACAGGTGAAAGCATATAACACAGGTCTTGGGAGCTTGTCCCAAATGGAAGGGGGAAAGGACTTGACAGGTTGATTCTAGCTACCTTGGATCATAAGCAACAGAACCCACAAATCCAGTGCTTCCACCCATAGCCTTTCCCTGATATTGCTCATCTGACACCCAAGACAACTTGACTTCTTACCTTAGCTTGAACGGCCAGTATAGATTCACCCTCTCAGAGCCGGAGCTCAGTAGCCATTTCCCAGCTTAGCAACCCCTCCTTTTTGCTCCCATCATCCTCCCTTACCTCTCTTTTGCTTCTAGTTTACTTTTTATACAGTCTGATTATAACTGGACCAGGAAACATGACTGTACGAAAGGAAAAGAGAAACGCAACAATAAATAACAATGACCTGCTGAGCAACAATGGGTACATTTCACCATGAGTCATCAAAGAAAAAATACATTGTCAAATGACAGGTGTACCATCACCACCCAACCTTCACAAGTGATTCCCTTCCACCACCCTCCCCACCTTAAAATTACTATGAATGAAAATCCTTATTTACAAAAATGATTCATCTTATACATTCTTCTCTCTCTTTCTCTCTCTCTCTCCCTCCCTCTCTCTCTCTCCCTCTCCTTCTCCCTCTCTCTCTCTCTCTCTTTGCTAAAGGACGCTTTTAGAAAGAGAACACTTCATATGTATGTGAGGCATCCAGCAAATGGACAAAGGAGACAAAATATGGTAATGGTCAATGTTGGAGGGTCTCAAGTAGACAGATGGATTGATTCACTGTGGGTGGGAGTCTTTAATTGGTCCAACCATTTTGGAATTTGAAATTAATTAAAAAATGTGACTAACATGTCCATGACTCTTGACCCCCAGATTCTACCACTAGGCATAAATGCTAAGCCATCAAAGACACACAGAATGGTCCCAAGAGAAGCAAATATTCATAACAGTCATTTTTTGAAGCTAACAATGAATTGTAATCAAAGCAAAACATTGAGTGGAGAATGGCTAAAAAGTTGTGGCATGAGACTGTAATGGAACATGGGTGTGTTGTCTAAAGTGATCAATGTGAAGAGGTCAGAAAGCATGGAAATGTTTAGACTGATGCAGAATCAAGTTACCAGGATCAGAAAAACAATGTAGTCCATGCCTACAACAATGGAAGAAGAACAACAAAAAGAAACTGAAAGGTATGTAATGCCAATGATCTCATTTGACCCCAGTGAATAACTGACAAAAAATTACCTCCTTCCCTTCACTTGAGAAGTAGGAGACTCATGGTGTGGAATGTAGTATAGACTTTTTGACTCAGTTTATGTCTTGGTTCCTTTGGTTGAACTGCTGTTTTTTTTCAAGTCTTCCTTCTCCACTGCCCCCATGGACATGGCTGGCTGGTTAGGAGGGAAACATGAGGGATACTTTTGGAGGTGAAGGTGATGTCAAAAGAAAAGATATCAATAAAACAGATTTTCCTTGAAAAGACAAATCAAAATACAATTCACAAGCATATACTCGATTCCAGGTGCCTTGCACATTGAGGTTAGGGGAAGGAAGGAGCCCCAAAATATGTTTTATTAATGATCTTGTGGATGTGAGGCATCTAACAAATTGGCAAAGGTGACAAAAGATAGCAATAGTCAATTTGGAGGATTTTGAATAATCAGGTGGACTGATTGACTCTTGGTAAACCAAGAGTCTAACCATTCTGGAAATTAATTTGGAATTATTTGAAAGAACCAATCAGAACTCTTGACCTCCATGTTATATAGCTAGGCTTAAACTCTAAGCCAGTCGAAAACACAAAGAAAGCTTTCAGGTGTACTAAATATTCATAGCAGTCCTTTTAGGTGCTAGCAAGGAAATGGGAACAAGCTGTTGCCCCTTGATGTTGTTGCTGTTACTGTTTAGTTGATCAGTCATGTTTGACTCTTTTTGACTCCATTTGGGATTTTCTTGGCAGAGATACTGGAGTAGTTTGACATTTCCCTCTCCAGCTCATTTTACAGATGAGGAAACTGAGACAAAGAGAGCCAAGTGACTTTCCCAAGGTAGCATAGCTACTAAGGGTCTGAGGTCAAATTTGAACTCAGGTCCTTCAACTACTAGGGCTGGCACTCTATCCACTGCAGCGCCACCTAGCTGCCCTTGCCCATTGATGGAGAATGGTGAAAAAAATTGTGGCACAGGATTGTAAAAGAACATGAGTATGTTGTCAGAAATGACAAATGTAAAGAGTTCAGAAAGGCATAGAAATGTTTTTACCAGCTGATGCAAAATTAAGTTAGCAGAACCAGAAAAAAACAATGGAAAAAATAAAGAATGACAAAAGGAAATTGAAAGATATGTAAAGACAATGAGCCCATTTGGTCCCAGCAAAGAGCTGACAAAGTCTACCTCCTTTCCTTAATGGGAGTAGTGGGAGGCTGTTCATTTGGAATGTGATGCACACCTTTGGTCTTAGCTGATGCCTTGGTTCCTTTGGCTGAATTGCTCCTTATTTTGACTTTTCTCTTTTTCTCCTCCATAGCAATGGATGGCTTGCTGGACATGAAGGTAATGTAAAGAGAGAAAATATCAGTAAAATAGATTTTCCTTGAAAAGTCAAGTCAAAATGCAATTAATAAACATGTGCTATGTTTCAGGCACTATTTGTAGAGAAGTTAGGAGGGGGAAAGAAGGAATACAAAAAAAGTTTATTAATGCTCTTTTTTTCCATTTTAGGAATTTCCCACCGACTATGCCCACTCACTTTATCACATAATCCATTACTCTAGCCAGAGCAGTCTAAGAAAACCTATCGGCCCTGTCTGAGCATAGATTTCACACCTTAAGACCACCACTTGTCTCCAGAAAGGAGTGGGGCGGGGCATTGCTATGCCATCAGTGTCCCGAAGTCATAATCGGGCATTTCATTGATGGGACCTCTACATTCTTATAATTCTTCGCCTCGAACATGCTCTAGATCTCTTTTATGATGATTCCTACCCTCCTCTAGCCTTCCCCTGGTAACATTCATCTCCCACCTAAGCCAGCTTTCCTTTTTACCCTAGCTTGGTTGTGTAAGTTTAGATTCACCCTCTCAGAGCTAGAGCGAAGGAGACCAGTAGCCCCCTAGCGATCATTCCTTTTGGCCCCTTCATCCTTCCTTACCTCTTTTTTGCCTCTGAGTCATTTATAATACATTTTGATTATATCTGGACCAGGCAACATGCCTGCATGACTGGAAAAAGAGAAGAGGAATAGTAACTATGATTTTCCGCTCAGCTACCTCATTCTTCCCTGCCATTACACTGTGCCCTCTGCGATCTCTGTTATATTGTAAACAACCTGCCTTTCATTCTACACACGTGGTCACCCTCACCATCCCACCCCAAAATTATTTTGAACGTGTTTTGCATTTATGTATGTATTATTTCCCAGCAATTGCCTGTAGGTTCTTAGATGCGCGAAAGCTTTTTGTTTTTCTCTTTGGGTCCCGAAACCTAAGCTAGTACCTGGCACATAGTCTGGGTCTGACAAATGTTTGTTTAAGGGAATTCTGACTCTCAGTCTCCAAGGACGATGGGGCCCATTGGCGGGCATGGTATGGCAGGCTGCACCGGGGAAGTGAGCAATACCTTAGTGAGGCAATCTAGTTGTAGTGGGTGGCCCTGCTGTGGGGAGAAACTTGCTGTTATTATGGAAGGACAAGGGAATGCCCACAACCAACTTCTTGTTATCTTGTATAAATTGAAAGGGAAATGAACTTGAAAAGTTTCTTCTAGTCATCCCATCCCATAATCAAGGGACTCTATAACTACGGTGACCTCAGCCTCCTCTGGGGTCACTTCTCTGGCATCACTCTTGTGCCATCCAAGCCAGCTCTCCTTCTTACCTGAGCTTCAGTGGTCGAATCTAGATTCATTCTCTCAGAACTGGAGCTCAAGGAGCCTTTGGAGGTTGGTAAACGATCCTTTTGATTCCCTTGATTTTTCCTTACCTTTTCTTTTCCTCCAAGTCACTTTTTATACATTTTCATTATATCTGGACCAGGTAATATGACTGGGTGAGTGGATAAAAAAGAGGAGTAATGAATAACTAAGTGTAGTTCAACCAAATACACGTTGGCCATGTTTGCTGATGGGTTCCAATCCTTTAGTCGACCTTGGAATTAGGTAGGGTCTTGTCCCTAGAGCCTGTTCTACAAGGATGCCACTTTTATATCCCCTAGCACCATCAGAATTGTCACCATGAATATGTCACATTGACATAGTCCTGTTCACATCTCCGCCACTATCACTTCTGTAGCCCCACAATCCTCATTGGCACATGGCCACCACCATCACTATTATGTCCAAGACCATCATTGTTATATCACCACTTCCAGATCATTACTTTCCAAACCATTACTTTCTTTTTTGGATACTTTTTGTTCTGAACTCAAACACACAAAGATAACATTTCCAGACAAATATCAGAACACAAAGTAGGATTTTTTTATGTAACCAGGAATATCCATTTCACATTCTTTATTTTATTTTTAAAATTATAAAATGATTTCTGGACATTGCTCTCAAAACCATCCTGCTGTTTGTGTCCCCTAACGAATTGAATTCTGTTTTCTTCTATTTTTTAAAAAATGTATCAATGGATCTCTTTTTTAATATTATTATTATTGTTACTGACACAACCTCACAATCAATTGTTCATCTGGCTTTTTACTTCACTCTGCATCAGTTCATATTACACATGACTTTCTAAAATTATTGTTCATAATTTCTTGTGGCCCAATGATATTCCATTATTTTCGAATAACAAAAACTTTTGTCTTTTGGTATGTTGTATTCCATGATCTCTTCCATGATCTCTTCTGGTTTTTAGTAAAAGCTCCTGAGTTTTGTATCATCCTGATTGTAATGTAACAAACAAAATTGGTTCTTAAATCAAATGATTCTTAAATACCTCTTTTTGACTTGTTTTCCAAGGCGATTGTTGTTATCATGTATATTACATTTGTTGTACTTGAATAAGCTTGTTGGTACTTCACCTCTTTCTGGATGCTTGCAGTATTTTTTCTTTGACTTGAGAGCATTGAATTGGTTATGAGGTTCTTGGGACTTTTATCTTGGAATTCTTTTAAGGAAGTGATTGTGGTTCCTTTCTATCTACAATTTGCCCTCTGCTTCTAATAGATTTGGGGCAATTTTCTTTGATAATTTCTTATACCATATAGTCCAAGTCTTTTAAAAGTATGTTTTTCAGAAAATCTAATGATTCTTAAATATTCCTTTCTCACTTGTTTTCCAATGCAATTATCACGTACATTGCATTTTTTCAACTTAGCCCTACATCCCTATCTTGTACCATATTGAGCCAAACATAAAAAACATCAATGCACTGACCATGTCTGGGAAGGGATTCTACAATTAATCCACCATATCTCTCCTGATAAATGGGAAGCATGCCTCACCATCAGACTCTGTGGTTGTAATTGGATGCTGCCTCAGCAAGACTTCTGAAACTGGCCATTACTGTTTTCTTTCACATTACCATGGTCATCTCTACCACCACCAATTTCACATCACTAACACCGCTTTCACATGACTACTGTCTTGTCACATTAGAACCATCAGCATCGCCACATCCTTACCACCTTCACTTTCAAAAAGTCATGAACAACATTGTCAAAGTCCCATGAGCATCATTGTCACATTCCCAGCTCCATCATTTTTACATTCTTACAGCTCACATTGTCATGTGATCACCATCAACACTAGAACCTTTACTGTCAGATCTCCACCATCATGATTTTCACATCCCCATCAATCATTGTCACATACCCACTAAAAACACTTTCACATGCCCACCATCAAAGTCATGTCAAAACTATAAACACTGTTATGTAATCACCGTTAGAGATTATATCCCCATCAACAGCAACTTCACCTTGCCGACATGCTATCACATCTATACCATCAGTGAAAAGTTTTAGGCCATTCCTAGCCAGACCAATGCTTTCATCAAAGGACCATGACTCTCCTTGATATTTCCCTTCCCTTACATAGCTGAGTCCTCAATGTGCTCTTCAGAAGAGTCCTAGAAATGCCATGTTTACACCAACCTCTTGAATCCTTACACTCCGAATCCCTTTTACAACTTAGAGATAGCATCTTCATCTTATAGAAATTGCTTAGGGGAAGATGCAGAGTACGTCAGAAAATTTCAAGCTCTCAAGATTTTCCTCCACAAAAAAAATAAAATAAAATAAAATAAAATAGCGCCTCTGGGCAAACATAGAGAAGTGAAACAAATAAGAGTAGGGGCAGAACAGGGGTTCTCTTGGGACAAACAGAGAAGACCTGAAGAAAAATCCCAGGATGGGATTTCCTCCCCATGAAGAGTAAACACTTCCAGGCTAGGGTCCACTTTAACAACTAGCAGCAAGCTGCTTAAACAGAGTGGCAAGCCTTGGGGTTAGTTGGTTTGAGCGGCTGCCTCAGCCTCAGCCATAGGAACTTTTACCCCTGGAACAGTGACAGGAGGTGGGCATCTAAGCCGGGGAAGATTGAGGGAACTTCTGCTGACAAGAAACGCCAGACCCAGCTGTGCTGCGGAGAGTGGCAGGGGGAAAGGAGGAACCAGAACTCTCCCGGTAAGTGCAGAAGCAGTGGGGCTGGATACCACTGGCTGTGGGCAATTACAGGAGGCCTTGGTTTGAGTTCAAGGTCAGAGGGGAGAACTGAAGAGGATCAGTGGCCAGAGGCACCATCCCCCATAACCCAGGACTGGAGGTGATTATAAAAACTAAATGATTACCAAAAAAAATGCACAGGCAAAGGAGAAAGAATCCAACTATAGAGAGCTACTGTGGGAATAGAGAAGAACAGGGTGCATCTTCAGAGGAGGATATTGAAGCAAAGAAACCCTCCTCTACCCCAAAAGTAATGTCAAATGGTCACCTGCCCAAAATATCACTGATGAACTTTAGAAAGACTTTAAAAATCAAATGAGAGAGGTGGAGGAAAAATTAAAAAGAAAAATCAGAATAATACAAGAAAAACAAAAGATATTATGACAAGAAAGTCAAACAATTAGAAAAGGAGATCCAGAATCTCAAGGAAGAAAATGACTCCTTGAAAATCAGAATTGGGCAAGGGGAAGCCAGCAAAGTTATGAGATGAAGAAATAAATAAAAACAAAATATAAATAGAAGAGAATGTGAAACATCTCATAAGAGAAACAATGGATCTAGAGAACAGATCAAGAAGAGAAAACATAAGAATAATTGGACTACTTGAAAGTTCTGATAAAAAAGAATCTTGATACAATAAGAAATAATTAAAGAAAATTATCCTGAAGTGTTAGAAAAAGAGGGGAAAATAGAAATAGAAAAAAAACTGATCACCACCTGAAAGAGATTCTACGAGGAAAACTCGCAGAAATATTATAGTTAAATTCTGAAACCCCCAGATCAAGGACAAAATAGTATAAGCCACAAGAAAAAAAAACCAATTTATGATGACACCACAATTAGAATCACACAAGACCTAGCACTGGTGACACTAAAAGACCTTGGAACACTATATATCAAAGTGCAAAAGACCTGGGCCTCTAGCCAAAAATATCATATCCAGCAAAGCTAAGCATAATTCCAAATGAAAAAAAAATGGACATTTGATCAACTGTCAGACTTTTAGGACTCTGTTAAAAAAAAAAAACAAACCTTGAACTCAATAGAAGATTTAACATACAATAGCCAAGAGAAATATAAGGTACATACCAATAAGGTACATACCAATGACCAATTACAAGGGATTCAAAAAGGATAGAATGTTTACCTTTTATGTATGGAAAATGTAAAACCTATGTCTAAGATAGTTACTAGTAAGTAGGTAGCTTATAAGAAAGATTGGGGTAGACCTGAGTATGATATGACTTCAAAAAGTAAAACTGTTCAAGAACAGCTAAAAGAGTAATTATCTTATACAAATGAGGTACAAGAGGAAGAACCAATACAGAGGAATTAGATGGGGGAGGGGGACTGTTAGTTCTGGAAACCTACTTTCCTCAGGAATGGGTTTAAGAGGGGAAAATATATGTACATCTAGAAGAGTATAAAAGTCTTCTAAATTCAGAAAGAAATAAAACTCTAAGGGGATAGGGAGGGGGAGAAGATAAAGGAGGGATCTTTATAGGGGAGGGTGAGGGGACAGGTTAAAAGGGGGATATAGAACAGTGTTAGATTTAGGGGAATGAGAGCTTTAGAGGAGAGGGGGACAGAATAGGTGAAAGGGGTGTATAAAAGGGTGTTTAGATTTGGGGGAATGGGAGGATAAGGGAGAGATTGCTGGAGTGGGGGTAGGTTAAAATAGGAGGGCAAGGTAGCAGGTAGCAGTAAAGTAGAGGAGTTAGGAGAGATAGGAAAAAAGAGATATGCGCAAACATAAAAACAAGATTAGGAGTAGAATCTCTTAGGGAAAGTATATGTTTGTATATGTATGTATGTATATATGTATGTGTGTGTATATACGTATACCTGAATGTATATATCAATACCTATATATAAATATATCCATGCTCAATTGTAGCCTTGGGGTGGTGGGTAGAGGGGAGGTGGGGGGCGGAGAACAAAGTAAAAAGTGTACAGCAGAGAACAAAAGAAAACCTACAAGGAAGCAAAGAAAAGATGGGCAGCTTTCAACATAACATACAGTATTTCATATATAGGCTTTCTTGAAATGATAAGTTACTGCTACATATTCTGAATCCTCTCCTATGTTCTGCTGTGCACATGACATTTTTTCCTTTTTATTTTATATTTAGGTTTAATATTTAAGTTTATAATGTTTCTTTTTCTTTTCTTATTATATAGTTAAGTTTTAATATTTGTCTAAAATTTTTAAAAAAGAACTTGCTTAGCACTTGATCCAGATTCTCACACGATAACTTTGATTGAGTTGAGGAAGAATATAGGATCTGCTTACATTAGTGAGTCAATAAAAAAAGCGTTCTCACCTAGTTAATGTACCAGAGCCCAAATGAGGGTGCTTTCAACTCTGCCCTGAAACAAGAAAAATAAACACACTCAATGGCCACATCTGAAAATGTCTGTCTTTGTACTTTGTGCCTGTCTCTTCTTTGTTGAGGGTGGAGCATGAGGAAGGGGGTAAGAAGGTTCATCACAGGTACTCTAGAAACATGGCTGTATATACCATTGATCAGAGTTCTCAAATATTACAAAGCTATAGGGGGACCAAGATAAGCTCACAAACATTTACTTTCACTTTTCACCATGATGGCCAAAAACCAGAAAATGGACTTGCTTTATGTGAGAATGCAGGGGCACTCTGGGTTTTGAGTGAACTTTTATATATTTACTCTCTATGTGGAGCTTCAGAATCATTTTCTTAATAATTTTCTTAATTATTTCCTTAATTTCTTTATTAATTATTTTCTTTTAATAAAAATTTATTTGCAATAATTATTTTATTATTCTATTAACTGTATATCATATAAATATGATTATTATTTATATTATCATATTTATTTATATTTATTATATAATATATTATTTATATAATTATATAAATGATACATTTATTATATTTATATTTATTTTATATTATTATGTTTATATTATTTTCTTTTAATAATTATCATTATTAACTGTTTTCTTAATTTCTGATGATTGATTTTTACATCAGGATGAATTTAAACTAGAGAAGGAAAAAAGAAAAGGATGTTGAGTGAATCTTTTTTAAAGGCCTGGTAAACTTTTTATTGTTAACTGTTATTGCAACAACATGACAGAAATAATAGTAACTGTATCTGGCCCTAAACTATGATTAGTGAAACTTACTATTTTAGGTAGGATCTCTTGGGACTATAATTTGCTATTATTATGACTTTTGAATTCACATACAATTGTTTGAATTATCATTGTCAGTAATCCGCCATTCGAGGGAAATACCAGAAGCTGCTCAGTGTCCCCATTGTATCTTTCCTTTTTGAACAAGAATGTTTAGCACTGACTTGGAAGATTTTCATTTTGGATATGAGACTCCTAGAACTTTACCTTTTGAGTTCATTTTAGGAGGTCGTAAGTGGATTCCTTCTATCTTTATTTTGCCTTACGTTTCTAAAAATCTTGAAGGTTTTCGTTTATGATTTCTTGAAGCATAGGATCATGGCTTATTTTTAATCATGGTTTTCCGGGAGTCCAAATAATTCTCCCTTTGACCTGTTTTCCAGGTAAGTTGTTTTTGATGTCTGATATCTTATTTTTTCTATGTTTTTAATCTTTTGATTTTGTTCTTGTACTAATTGGTCTCTCAGTCATTGATTTGTTTGGAGGGTCCACTTTTTGGGTAACGTTTGCCACTTTATCTACTATGTACTACTTGTTTCCAACAACTTCTTTGAGAGCTTTCAGTTCATTTTTTCTGAGTATTTGCATAGTCCTTTTGGAAGACCCATTTTTCCCTTTGATTCTCCTCTTGAAGTTATTTCAAAGCTACTCCTTCTTTTAGAGAATCTCTAGATCAACAAGTTTGGAGGGGGGTGTCAGTGATTTCCCTGGGGCTGTGCTCTGCCCCCCTGCACTGTTGAATGAGGTGGTTGGTCATGTTTGGTCTCCCTCAGGGTCACCTTAGATCATGTGATGACCTACAACTCCTAAGGACACACTTCTTGGATCATTGCAATCGTAAACACCTGTTCCGATAATTAGTTCATTTTAACTCCCAGGGTCCTATTTTATCTGGGCCTCCCTTTCAAGATCCAGAATAACCATTACATTCTCATGATAAAATAAACATTAATTTGCTAAAAACAGATTAAGCATAGCTAACGAACTATACAACACATGATATGATACTAATTTAAAAAATAAATAAATTTTTAAGTAAGAAAAATATTAAAATAGGACCATGCAGCAATTAGTACATACATGAACCGAGACGTGTAATTTCATCAAGGCACACATTGCACAGATAAATGCTGGCATTATTGTCTACCAATGTGCTTGTTTTTACCTTTTGTTGTTGTTTAGTCATGTCTGAATCTTCACAACCCCATAGACCATACTGTCCATGGGGTTTTCTTGATAAAGATACTGGAGTGGATGGCCATTTCCTTCTCCAGTGGATTAAGGCAAACAGAGGTTAAGTGAATTGTCCAAGGTTGCATAGCTAGTAAGTGTATGAGGCTGGATTTGAACTCAGGTCTTCCTGACTCCAGACCCAGCACTCTATCCACTGAGCCATCCAGCTGCCCAATTTCTTCTTTTGTTGTTGTTCAGTTGTCTCAATTGTATCCAACCTTTTGTGATCCCATTTGGAATTTTCTTGGCTGAGACACTGGAGTGGTTCGCCATTTCCTTCTCCAGCTCATTTTACAGATGAGGAAACTGAGTTAAGCAAGGTGAAGGGACTTGTCCAAGGTCACGCAGCTAGTAAGTATCTGAGGCTGGATTTGAACTCAGGAAGATGAGTCTTCCTGACTCCAGCCCTGGCACTCTATCCATTGCAGTGCCACCCAGCAGCCCTCAATTTCACCTAGGATACTATAAATTTGTCTAGTCACCAATTGGATAACCCTTACTCTATGGTGACCTATGTGAATCACTGTTCTAGCGCTACTTGATGGTACTGGTTGATCATAGTCCTCAGGGGAATTATAGTCTTACCTTGCTAAACCTAGGCCTAAGGAATCAGGCTGCCTATCAGTGCTATTAGTTCTTGATAGTATGCAAAGTCCTTACCTTCCCTGTACCTGCTAGAGAAGGAGGGGAGATTCCCAGCCTCCCTGGGTAGCCATTCCATCTTGCATCAGTTACCACTTGTCCCACACCTGAGTAGGAACCCTCCTCCATACACACCCTTGCCAGGTTTCTAGCTATGCATAGCTGCCTAATGTCCTGGGGCAACTACACCTTGAGGCCAAAGGCCTGTGTACAATGATAGCCCACCAGAACTCAACAGGCTGATAGAGTGGGAGGAGAGATGGGTGCCTTCCACTTTGCCCTGAGCATCCCTTGCCTACACTCCACAAGACTTCTGCCTGATCTCCAGCCTCTAGTTAGAATGAGAAGAGGAGAGGAGGAAGTCTTCCATCATGCCTTCCATATCTCTACCCTGATCTTGGGCCTCTAATGGAAAGAGGAGACATAGGCATCTTCCATCATACCCAATGGGTTTCCTGCCTGTGCCATGAGTCTCCTACCTTGTGTCTGGCCTCTGAATCAAAGAGAAGAGATGGGCACTTCAAATGTTCCTTGCCTGTCTCCTGCCTGATCTCCAGTCTCCAGAAGGAAGAGGCGAAGGGGGGACAGTAGAGGAGAAGTGAATGTTTCATAGTACACCACATGTATTCTTCCTGATCTCCATGAATCTCCCTTCTTGTCTCAAGCCTCCGAATCTAAGAGGAGAAGTGGGCACCTTCCATTGTGCCCCCATGAAACTCCTGCCAGAGTTTCACTGGATAGAAGAAGAAGGAGAGAAGAGAAGAGGAAGGCACCTTACTTCATGGCCCTGCATCTCCTGCCTACTTTCCACAAGTCTGCCTTGTCTCTAGCCTTTAGTGGAAGTGAGAAGAAGAGAGAAGGATGTCTTTCACTATGCCCTAACTCCTTCCTGGTATCAACAAGTGTCCTACGTGACTTCCATCCCCTGTCTGACCTCCAGTCTGTGGATAGAAGAGAGATCTGTGCCATTCACAGTGCCTTTCTTGTCTCCTGCCTCACCTCCAGCCTCTAGATGGAAGAGGAGAGAAGGAAGGAGGAGAGGCCGATGTCTCCTGTTGTGCCCTGCATGTCTCCTGCCTCATCTCCAGCCTCCAGAGGGAAGAGGAGAGAAGGAAGGAGAGGCAGATGCCTTCCGTTGTGTCTTACATGTCTCCTGCCTCAACTCCAGCCTCCAGATGGAAGAGGATGAAAGGAAGGAGGAGAGGCCGATGTCTTCTGTTGTGCCCTTCCTGTCTCCTGCCTCACCTCCAGCCTCCAGAGGGAAGAGGAGAGAAGAAAGGAGGAGAGGCAGATGCCTTCTGTTGTGCCCTTCCTATCTCCTGCCTCATCTCCGGCCTCCAGAGGGAAGAGGAGAGGAAGGAAGGAGGAGAGGCCGATGTCTCCTGTTGTGCCCTGCATGTCTCCTGCCTCATCTCCAGCCTCCAGAGGGAAGAGGAGAGAAGGAAGGAGGAGAGGCAGATGTCTTCTGTTGTGTCCTTTCTGTCTCCTGCCTCATCTCCAGCCTCCAGAGGGAAGAGGAGAAGAAGGGAGGGGAGAGGTGGGAGTGCCTTCCAGAATGCTCCAGGAGTCTCCTGCCTGATTTTCATATGGCACCTGACTGATCTTCATGATCTCCTGCCTGGACTCTAGCCTCCAGTGGAAATGGGAAGAGGAGAGTCAAGTGCCTGCCATTGGACTCCATCTTTCTCTGCTCTGATCTCCATCCTCTGCAGCAAAGAGGGGAAGAGGGAAGAGAAAAGGTGGATGCATTCCATCCTGCTCCATGCTTCTCCATCCTCATTACCGTGTGTTTCTGATCAAGTGTAACAGCATTATGCCACAAAATTATGCCTCACTTGAATTATCAGACCTTTCAGCAACTGTATGAATCTACGTTCTCTCTCGTAATAATCTTTCCCTGTTTTCACATACAATATGAGAGTCTGTGAGTAAAATATAGCCTTGTCTAGAGATCTCTGTTGGCACTCTCATTCCTGGCTCAACAGTAACCTCTCTGAGACATCGCTCCAAATCTCTAGGTCTTCCACTGTGTAGCTTCTGTTTTCAGTTTTCACAGAGACCTTTAGACCATTCCCTTGCTAGGGAGCAGTATGTTACATACTCCGATCCTGGGATAACCATTTCTTCCTCTAAAGCCCTTCTACCACTAAACAGAGATCTTATACCTCGCAATCCTGTTCGTGATGCCAAATAATGTATCAGTAAGGCAATAATAACAATGTAGATGATAATTGTCAAAATGCCTATGTGGCTCTGTATTACAAGGTATATGAGACTCTTCACATAGAAGGGAGAAGAAGTAAACCATTTACTCAGACACCAGAGAACCATATCCTACAAGCCATTTATCCAATCTATCAGAGCAGTAAAACATTCAATAAACAACATCACAACACGGAGCCTCACCATCCCAAAACCTCTCTGACCCCTTGCTGGGGTCTTCCCCAAACACAAACTCACAGTACAGCTAAGTCAGCCTGTTCAGTTCTAACTATCACAATGGTGGCCATTAGGAGCCATTAGCAGCCATAACTGCACTCTCTCTCTCTCTCTCTCTCTCTCTTTCTCTCTCTGTCTCTCTGTCTCTCTCTCTCTCTCCCTCTCTCCCTCCATTTTCTGTGACATAACTTACTTTTCCTGTCAGGAAGCTCCTCCCACCGCATGTTACTTAGGCTTCCTGTGATGTAAGCAGGTCACGTGACCTATTAATGGGTGGGAAAGATCTTCAAATCTAAATTGCTACTATGCCAAATATCCAAGATCTGGATCAAAGAGGTGAAGTGGTGGCTTTCTATTGTGCCATGCCTGACTCCTGCCTCATCTCCAGCCCCCAGATAGAAGAGGAAAGAAGGAAATAGGAGAGGTATCACGCTCTAAGGGTCTCCTGCCTGGTCTCCATGAGTCTTCTGCCTGGTCTCTAGTCTCTAGAGGGGCTGGGAAGAGGAAAGGTGGGTTCCTTCCATCATGCCTTGTGCATTTCCTTCCTGATCTAAATTAGTCTCTTGACTGGTCTCCAGATTCTGGATCAAAGAGGAAAGGCTGGCACCTGATTTCTAGCCTTTGAAGGGAAGATGAGAGAAGGAAAGAGGAAAGGCAGGTACTATCCATCACACTTCATGGGTCTCCTGCCCGATCTTCATGAGTCTCCTGCCTAGACTCTAGCCTCCAGTGGGAGTGGAAAGAAGAGAGTCAGGTGCTTTCCAATGTGCCCCATCTGTCTCCTCTTTGATCTCCATCATCTGCAGGGAAGAGGAGAGGTAGGCACATTTCATCATTCTTGTTTATCTTCTACCTGGTCTCCACAAGTTTCCTGCCTGGTCTCCAGATGGGTCTCCACTCTCCAATGGGAGTGAGAAAAGAAAAGGTAGGTGAATTCCATCATGCCCTGTGCTTCTCCATCCTCAGAACCACAAATCTCATGCCAAGTCTCCAAGATCTGGATTGAAGAAGAGAGGCACCTTCCATGATGCCATGCCTGTTTCCTGCCTAATTTCCATCCTCCAAAGGGAAGAAGAGGGAAGGAAAGAGGAGAGGCAGGTGTCTTCCATCATGCTCCAAGGTCTCCTGCCTGGTCTCCATGAGTCTTCTGCCTGGTCTCTAGTCTCTAGAGGGACTGGGAAGAAGAAAGGTGGATTCCTTCCATCATGCCCTGTGCATTTCCTTCCTGATCTGAATTAGTCTCTTGACTGGTCTCCAGACTCTGGATCAAAGAGAAAAGGCTGGCACCTTCCATTATACCTTGCATATCTACTGCCTGATTTCTACCCTCTGAAGGGAAGATGAGAGAAGAAAAGACGAAAGTCAGGTACCATCCATCACACTCCATGGGTTTCCTAACTGATATCCATGAGGCTCTTGCCTGATCTTCATGAGTCTTCTGCCTAGACTCTAGCCTCCAGTGGGAGTGGAAAGAAGAGAGTCAGGTGCTTTCCAATGTGCCACATCCGTCTCCTCTTTGATTTCCATCTTCTTCAGGGAAGAGGAGAGGTTCATTTCATCATTCTGGTGTATCTTCTACCTGGTCTCCACAAGTTTCCTGCCTGGTCTCCAGATGGGTCTCCACTCTCCAATGGGAGTGAGAAAAGAAAAGGCAGGAGAATTTCATCATGCCCTGTGCTTCTCCATCTGCAGCTCCACAAATCTCCTGCCACGTCTCCAAGATCTGGACTGAAGAGGAGAGGTGGGTGCTTTCCATGGTGCCATGCCTGTCTCCCGCCTGATTTCCATCCACCAAAAGGAAGAAGAGAAAAGGAAAGAGGACAGTCAGGTGCCTTCCATTGTGCTCCAAGGGTCTTCTGCCTGGTCTCCATGAGTCTTCCACCTGCTCTCTAGTCTCTAGAGGGACTGGGAAGAGGAAAGGTGGGTTCCTTCTGTGATGCCCTGTGCATTTACTTCATGATCTCCAGCCTCTTGACTGGTCTCCAGCCTCTAGATCAAAGAGGAGAGGTGAACACTTTCCATTGTGCTTTATCTGTCTCCTGCCTGAATTCTAGCCTTTCAAGGGAAAAGGAAAGAAGGAAAAGGAAAATAAAAAGGCAGCCACATTCTATCATGCTCCGTGAGCCTCCTTTCTATTTTCAATGTGTCTTCTCCCTGGTTTCCACCTCTGGTCAGAGTGGGAAGAGAAGTGGGTGCCTTCCATAGTGCCCTGTATGTTTCCTTCCTGATTTCCATGAGTCTCATACTTGCTATCCAGCCTCTGGATTGAAGAGGAGAGGTGAGTACCCTCCATTTTTCCATACCTGTCTTTTGCCTGATCTCCAACTGCTAAAAGAAAGAGAAGGGAGGAGAAGAAGAGTCAGGAACCTTCCATCATGTTCCAAGGGTGTCTTGCTTGATTTCCATGAGTCTCCCAGTTCATCTCCATGACTCTTCTGCCTTGTCTCCAGCTGCCAGTGGAAATGGGAAGAGGGGAGGTGGGCATTTTTCATTGTGCCCATTCTTCTTGTTTCTAATCTCCATGGGTGTCATACATAGTTTTCAGCCCCAGGAAGGAAGAAAGGAAGAGAGAATAGAAGCAGAGGCCTCATCATGTTTCACATTTATCTTGTCTGACCTGTATGAATCCCCTGTCTGGTCTCCATCCTCTGGATCCAAGAGAAGAGGTGGGCACCTTCAATTGTTTCTTGTATGCATCCTTTCTGATCTCTCTTAGTCTCCTGTCTGGTCTCTCGCATCCTCTGGGAGTGAGAAGAGGAAAGCTGGGCACCTTACATTATTTCCTGTGAATCTCTTGCCTGATTTCCATAAGTCTACTACTCAGATTCTAGCATCCAGTGGGAGTGGGAAGAGGAGAGTCAAGTGTCTTCCAATGTGCCCCCTCGGTCTCCTCCTTGACCTCCATCTTCAGCAGGGAAGAGGCGAGAAGAGAAGATGCAGTCACATTTCATCATTCTTGTGAATCTTCTGCCTGTTCTCTACAAGTTGCCTTCCTGGTCTCCTGCTGGGTCTCTACTTGCCAATGGGAGTGGAAAGAGAAAAGATGGGTGTATTCTATCATGCCCCGTGCTTTGCCATG